>JAEHOE010000109.1:0-455950 GCA_016858145.1 Edaphochlamys debaryana
GCCACGTGCCGCCGCTCCCGTGCGTCGCACACCGCACAGTGCCGGTGCGCTGATGTGCAGTTGCTGTGCCATCAAGGTGTGGAAGATGAGCTTCATGTGTTGTTCGAGTGTGAGGGCTATGAGCAGATTCGGCAAGAGTCTGGTTTGGGCTTCCATGGAGGTGATGTGGGTTCCTTTTTGCAGCAATGCTCACGTGCTCTTGGGCGCTTCTTCCATCGGGTCTTACAGCGGAGAGCTAGTCGTATCTGAGTTCTTGGTGTGCCCCGACTCTGGCCCTAACGGAGCGTGCGGGTTGGGTCAACACCTGTAACATCTGTCTGTCTGCTGCAGGCAAAGGCGAACGCCCCCCGGCGGAAGACCCCCGCACCGGTCCACACCCAGCCGTCCCCCACCCGAGTGCGTCCCCCGCCCAGAGCTCCGGCGGCTCCACGCCGACGGATGCCATGCGCCAGGGCTGCTGCAGGAGGCTGCCTGGAGCCCCAGACGGCCTGGCTTCAGGCCTGGATTCCCCTGCTACGAAACGATGGGCACCTGCTGTCCATCCATGCATTCGGCGCTGAGCGACGGCGGGTCGGGAGCAGCCGGGGCAGCAGCCGGAGGGCCGTGGCTTAGCCGCAAGCGCCGCCGTTATGCCCTGTGGGGGACTCGGGGGACGCATTTCAGATTTGGGGCGGGGAGCGGGGTTATGAAGTGGGTTGAAGGTGGGGACAGACAGATAGCACGGAAGGCGCATTGGGGTGAAGGAGCTTCGTGGGGTGGGATTGGCTGGGATCAACAAAGGGGCGTTGAGCCTCTGCCTTATTCCGTACTCAACTTGATGCGACGGACTCCCTGTGATATTGAAACCGACCCCGCCTATGTCTGGGTGAGGGGTGTGCACGTCACGGCCCCAGACAAGTATAATGAAAGAGGCTTTGTACGTTGGCTCGGTCCTGGCGGTCTGAGCAAGTTGCGCATGGATGGGGAGTACGGGGTGCGCCGCAAGGGGGCTGCTTGTAGGCAATGGCGGCCAAGGGGCCGCCTGCCTGCCTCGTGTACACATCACACAGACGACGCTGCTGACAGATGAAGACCTTGACGTGGGCAGCAGAGGGACTAACAACAGGGGTGCCAGGCAAGCGAGTGCGCAAGGGCACGGCCCGGAGCAGGGGGTGGGCCGGGGAGCCCTTGACCTCAGGGTACCTCTTGACGAGTCGTGGCCTGATAGGTGAGGAATACCATTAGCGTAACGTAGTGTACTGTCGAGCTTAAGTCGTGTCTGACTCCTCTCACTGCATGCAGGGTTCTAGGCGCTGCGCAGGGAGGCCCTGTCGGTGTTGGCAGTTGCTGTGTGTTGTTCGGGTCAGTGCCTGTCAGCGCGCGCCTGCGTCTCTGCGGTGCTCCTGTGATCTCCCGTGCTCTTCTGCGCTGGCGTTCAGAGCTAGCGGCATCGTCGCTGTGTTTGTGAGTGGGCCGGTCAGGAGGTGGTGACCCCAGTATGGAGGTGAGGGGAGGGGAGGGTAACTCCCCCGGGGTCGGCGCTTCACTTGTCCCATCCCCCATCCCTGGCTTGGACTTCGTGCGTTACACTGCGTACCGTACAGCCGTGCCACCTCAGGAGGCCTCATGCACCTATGGAGTCTCCAGTCCAGCAACCTCGGCGGGGGCCCGAGTCCTGCACTCCTGCGCCCTTGAGGATTCCCGTGTACGGGCGGGCTCCACTCCCCCCGCCCCCCTGAGGAACGCCTGATCCCCGAACCCCTGTTCAGACCCTTTCCAGACCTTGAGGTGCTCGGAGGTGGTCGGTCGCGGGTGCATGCCGGCCGACATGCATGGGCGGGCGACTGTCTTCAACGGAAGTTTCGAAAACTCACGCTGAGATCCTTCAAGGCAGGTACGCCACCGATCTCTAGATATGGATAGCGCTGGTAGCCATGTGACGCAAGCTATATGAGGTGATGCTGGCTGCGGCATTCCGACGGGGACAGGACAGGTGGGGGGGGCCGGGCGCCGGGGGGCGGGGGGGGGGGAGGGCAGAAACACCGTGTGCAGCAAGGCTGCGGTGGTTGATGCGAACTCCGAGGACGCTGCACGATGCAGTTTATTAGACTTACACGTTGCCTCTTCCTGATATTTCAGTAGGACACGGACACGAGCCCAAGCAGCTGCCCAGAGTGCGCGTTTCCACGCTTAACGCGCAGGGCTCGGCTCTGCCAGAATGCGACCAGATGTGTGCTAACCATAACGACCGCATCCAAGCCGCGAGTAGAAGCCATCATGAAGGGGGCCTTCGTTTTCGCCATTCTGTGGCCTGCTCTCGCAGCAGCGCAGCCCAGGGTGCGGACGGGCGGCCAGCTGGTCGAGGCACTTAGTGCAGGCGCTCCTCTCATATATATACAAGGGGACCTTACCCTCGCCGATGCGGACTTCGGAGATGTCGTGCCGCTTTCTCACGACGTGGACGTCGTCGGCAGCCCGGAGCTGCCTGACTGGCCGGTGCTGTACATGCCCGCAATAAAGAAGGTGGGATTTCCCTCTCCCAGAAGAGGTCAGGACTTGAAACCGTCAGGGGCGGGGTGGGCGCACGCGGTGAGGAGCCAAGGCCCCTGGCACCGGCTCCCCATCCCTTCACCACACAGCCAGACTCAAGACCGCCGTTCTTGGCTCCACGGCCGATACTGGGCCGATAATAGGCCTCGTACACGAACACACCCGGCCTGAAACTCCCGCAGAGGAGGTCCACCCGGCCCCGTTTGCGCCTGCGCGGTGTCAAGCCCACCCTGCTTAACCCCACCCCAGATCCTCCTACAGAACGGCACCACCCTCACCTTTCGAAACCTCGTCGTGGTTTCGCCCCAACGCGACTCAGCCCTTCGGGCGCCCAGCCTGGATGTCCTTGCGCTGACTCCAAGTGGGGAGAAGTCAACCGTGGCCTTCACGACTGCCGCAATCTTCATATCTGTGTGTTTCCCAGTTTCTTTGCAGCAGGTCAGGAAGGGGGGGTAGGGATGAGAAGTCGAACCGCATGCCACAAACTCCCTGGCCCCCTTGACCCACCCGTCCAGATCAACATGGGCCAAACCCCCAGGTTGGAAGGGAGGCTGGGTAACTTCTACAAGTGAAGGGGTCCGAAGCTGGGGCGTGAAGGTCTCTGCTCCTGTGCAGGAAAGGTGGCTGATGGGCTTGAGCCCAGTCACCCGGGATCAATGCAGAGCTGCCTTCACAGAGCTGCCGGGTTTCGGTCCTGAGCCCCGTCACATGGGGTCAAGTCTGGGATGCCCTCGGCCCTCAACCCTGCGCCTCACGTGTCCCTGCCCAGGGGCCCTCCCGACGGCAAGCCACAGAACGTGACCACCAACCTCGCCTACCCCTGCACCAACGACACCTCCGCGCCCCTCGTGCGGCGCTGCTTTGTCTCCGTGGCCCTCGCCCATGACTTCAAGGTAGCGGGCATGGTAAACGCCCAGCACAACAGCCCCGGAGCGCTCGTGCCAACAAACTACTATATGGTGGGCGCACAATGGCATGCCTGTTCTTACCCGTGTCCAGTACTACATGGTTATTGAGATTCCTGTCCATGTGCGCGCCCATGCCGTACCATATCCGCACCGTGAGCCCTGGTCCGTCCCTTGCTATCGTCCAGCTGCCAGCCGCGCTCTCATGCCTCGTGTGTAGACCCCCTGCTGTTACCCACCATGATCCCCGTCCGCCAGGCAATGCGAAATGTCTTCTATCTGTGTCAAGTGATGGTCCCAATGGACTGCATCCAGAGGGATGGACCCATCGCCTGGTGAGCGCTCAGCTCTACACATCCACACACACCCCGGCACCTTCCGTACCCCGCAGGCCCTGCCTTGCCTGCGCACCCCGGCGCATGAGCAGCAAGGTGCAATCCTGCCGTTGTCATTCGAACCCTAGCGACGGCGGGAATTAGGGCTGGGCGCTTGACCCACGGCGCCCCGTGCGCCTCGCCCCTCCCACCACAGCATGCTCGCTACACTCCGCGGCCTCAACGCCAGCGCCGCCACGCAGCCTGCGGCCCTGTCGCCGCGCGCTACGCCGCCGCAGCTGCCCAGCGACTTCGCGCTCGCACCGGGGCCCGAAGGCTCTGGCTCTGGCTCCGACGGCGGACTGAGCTACGGCGAGCGGGCAGGCGTCATCGCAGGCACCGTCATTGGCGGTGCGTCTGGCGGGGTTTGGCCTCTGGCTGGGCGGTTGGGGGCCTCCATCGGGGCGGCGCGGCGCAGTACGGTAGGGTGTGTGAACGATCAACCCGCCCGCCCTGCAGGCGTGGCCGTGCTGACGGCCGGAGTGCTGGCAGCCTGGTGGAGTGCACGGCGGAGGCGGCAGCGAAGCGCGGGGGCAGACCGGACGGCGTCCGACGGGTGAGGGCGCCTGCGGGGGTGTCTGGGTCTCCTTGTCTCGAGCCGTCTAGTCCTCTTGCCCAGCGCCAGGCACCCATTCCTCTTGCCCCGCTGCACTCTGCTCTGCAGCGCTCCAGAGGCCCGCGGCCCCGGGCCCCTGCCTCTGCCCAAGGGCGATCCCGCGTTCAGTGGCACCGTTGGGGCGGACACGGAGTCGGCCTCCACACCCTCCCTGGAGCCGACCACAACGGGCGGCTGCAGCCGCATCCTCTCGCAGCCCAGCCAGCTGTCAGGTGGGCGTCTGGACAGCACCAGGGCACGGAACACGCCGAACCCCCATCACCCGAACTGTGGGGTCCAGGCCACAGTTGCCCTATGGTGGCGAAAGATGGCGCACGGGTGCTAGCGCACACGCTACATTGTTACCGCCTTGCCTCATCCCGCGCGATGGTGTTGGTTCCATGTCGCTTGGGTTTCGGCCCGCCTTCCGCCCTCCAGCTTTTCCTGTCCGCCTGGCCTCCGCACCCGTCCTTCCATCGCTCTCGTCCCTCCCGCAGATGCCCAGACGGTGGTGACCCGCCAGACGCCCTACAACGAGGGCCTGAACACCAACGCCTGCCTCCAAGTGCCCGAAGACACTTGCTCGGGGCCGGGGGCCGGGCCAGGCACTGGGGACGCGGAAGCCGACCCGGAGGCTGGGCTGAGCTCGGGCGCCGGGGCAGCAGCGGAGGGAGCGGCCGAGCGCCTCAGTCAGGGCAACGATCCCTGGGCGGTGGAGTCGGACGCTGTGAAGCTGCTGCCGGGGCCGCTGCTGGGGAAGGGCGCCTTTGCGGTCGTTCACGCAGGTGCGCGCGCGGGCCTGGTGCGGGCTGGTGGGGGGCGGGTGGGGTGCTGCCGGCGAGGCCGCATGGAGCGTGGCTTAGCTGCAATCTTTGGCGCAACCGTTGGGTGGGCGGATGCACGCTGGCCCCGGTCGGCCTGACCCCGCGCGTCCGTGTGGTTTCGAGGATGCGAGCAGTCTCTCACAGCCGTTGCTTGTGTGTTGGGCCTCACAGGCGTCTACCGCGGGCAGGAGGTGGCGGTAAAGCTGCTGCTGCAGGGCTTTGGCCTGCAGGAGGGCTGCCCGGAGAAATTCAAGGCGACGCTTGTGTCGGTGAGGGGCCGTGGTCAGCGTTTCTTCGCCTCTTCTGACGCTCCGAGTCGCTCCATCCATAATGCGGCTGTACGTGCCCCGCTCGTGGGCCTTGTCTTTGTTAAGCGTTGGAGCGTTTGGCGCGCGCGGCACGCCGCCTTTTGGATGGCAACTACCTTGCCGCACTAGAAATGCTTGCCTGTGCCCAGTCGCCCACCACAGTCTTTTACACGTTACCTGACGCTAGTGCTGTCCCCACCTCCCGTTCACCGCTACATGGCCACAGGAGCTGGAGATCTTGGCCCGCTGCCGCCACCCAAATGTCATCTGTCTCCTGGCGGCATGCCTGGACCCCCCGCGCCCCTTCATGTGAGCACGGGTCCGCATACTCCGAGCGGTGCTTTTACTGAGCCACTGAACACCTTTGGACCGGCCCCTAGCTGCCCAATCCCGCTCCGTTTCTATGCCGTTGATATTGGAATTGGTCAACGTCTTTGGTCAGCGATGTGCGCAACACCACCTCATGTGCTTGCTCCTTGCACGTTTCCGTCGGAGCCGCTTCCGCTCGCGCCAACCCGGTGCCGTACGGTATGCTCGTCCCATGCCACAGGGTGCTCGAGAAGATGGAGACGTCGTTGGACAAGCTGCTGTACGGCAGGGGCGAGGGCGCACTCCTGCCTCTAGCAATGGTGAGTTGGCAGGGCACTCGAGAGGGTCAAGCCAGTGGTGGTTGGGAGAGGGATGGCTCGCAGCGCTTGCGACAGTTGCGACAGAAGGGCTGTCTTCCTCCCTTCACGCGCTTACCGGAACCTAACTCGCCACTGCTTGGCAGGTGCTGCACATCGCTATTGAGATTTCAAAGGGCCTCGAGTACCTGGTGAGCCTCCAGCGGCCCGGGGGGTACTGGGGACCTGTCGTCTGGATACTGTCTGCTGGATCCAGACGTATGCACGGCTAGCTGGAGATGACAGAGTCCGGCAGAGGTTGGTAACTTGGGCGGCTTGCGTACAAGTTTGGCTCGTGCCAGTGACCCCCGCTGCGCCTTGCGTGTGGCCCTCTTCCCGCCCTGCCCCGCAGCACCCCACCATCCTGCACCGGGACCTGAAACCCGCCAACGTCCTCATCACCGACCCCTGGGGACCCAAGCCCGTCGTCAAGCTCTCGGTGAGAGCCTCCGTGCGTGATCCAATCGGATCTTGATCCGCTTGCTTCCCATCCCCCACCTTGAACCTCTTTGTCTGAATGACCGTAACCTATGTGCCCCCTCGCAGGACTTTGGTCTGTCCCGCATTCGAGCCAGCGTGCTCCACACTGCCACGCCGGACGCTGGCACACCGGCCTACCTGGCGCCAGAGTGCTTCGTGGTCGAGCCGGCAGCAGAGCTGACACACAAAGCGGTGAGCCCGGGTTCCTGGTTCTTTCGCGTGCTTGGGGTATCTACTTATGCTTATGTTAGGAAACGAGGAGACCGTAAGCAAGCACAAAGCCCGGCGAGACCCTGAAGGCGTGAGGCGCAAACTGCTCCCGACATTATGCTTATGTGATAGATTCGCGGGCCAGTCCTCACTTCTCTAGGGCTCTAGCATTGTAGTTTTGCGGGGAGCGCCCGTCCCGCCCTCGCTTGCTTTCCGCGGTTTTGGAACGCAGGCCCCTGCAACCACTGGCCCCTCCCTTCACTTCACTCGCATCTTGATCGGCTTTCTGAACCCCGGCTCCGCAGGATATTTGGAGCTTCGGCACGTTGCTGTGGGAGTGCCTGGCCGGGGAGCGGCCCTGGACAGGTGCGCAGCCTGCCGTATCCGGCCAGCAGCCCCGCAGACTCGACCGTCGTATTTGTCGTACACGTCCAGCTCGTAGTTTCTGACCGGTTACGACGGTTTCTGTCGGTTTCAGGTGCGACTAGAGTCAGAGCAGCTGAGTCTCGGACAATGGTTGCTACCAGTCAGCTGGAGCGCCGCCGCGGCGCTCTTGCGTGGGGTCCTGCTCAATGCGAACCGCGGAAGGGCCGGTGGGATGCGCTATGGTTGGACACAGTGAAGCTTCATTCAATCACCTTCCTCACTTGCTCCTTCCCTCGTGCCCCTGCCCAGGTGCCACGGGGCTCGAGGTGGCCATCACGGTCACCATGCGGAAACAGCGCCTGCCCCTGGTGAGTCCCTGGGAACTCCCACTCCCGAGCGCCCCTGCCCCGACTCCCCACGCCGCCGCGCTCCCATCCGCGCCCCGCCCAGCCGCCGCCCTCCCCTCACCCTTTTGCGTCCTTTACTCGACCCGCTCGCGTCCTCCTGCGCCCCCCTCCCGTCCTCTCGTCCCCCGCCCAGCCCCCGCCCTGGCACACGCCCGGCGGCAGCGAGTACACGCGCTGGCCCTTCCGTTTAGTGCGGCTCATCGGCGATTGCTTCGAGTCGGACCCGCTGCGGCGGCCCGCGGCTGCGGAGCTGGTGAAGCGGCTGGCGCTGGTGGAGGAGGTGAGGGGGTGGCAGGAGGGGTAGGGGGCGGAGAGGAGGGGCAAGGGCGGAGAGCGCTGGGGAAGGAGTAGGGGGGCAGGGAGGGGGGTGGTACAGGGAACTTACGGTACAGCGCCAAGGGCGGAAGGTAGAGCCGAGGAAAGACGGACACGAACCGCCAGAAGAGTTGGGGCCGGTCGTGGCGGTGGGGCTCAAGGGCTCGGAGCAAGAAGGGCGGTAGGGTGGTCGAACTGTCAAGGGGGTTGCACGCGGCCAGCCATGAACCCTCACCTCCCCTCCACCTCACCTCTACTCGCAAACCTCACCTCTGCATTGCTCCATCCGCGCAGGCTCGGCGAGCGGGCGCCCTGGACGTCTGACGGCCGCAGGCACCTGTGCAAACCGGTTGTGCACGAGCGCAATGGCGGCGACGTTCCTGGGCGATATGTTATACGATGGAGCGGTCCGCAACATGCCGACAGCGCTCCTTTATTATTAATTATGGCCAGCTTCTCAGCAAGCGAATTCAAACCTTGCGGCAGTTGGTTCAGGCGCAGTGTATTGAGCTAAAAGCTGTATGTTGCACGGCGCACGAAGGCACGGCGTGGGGCTGCGTGGGGCAGCGCCCCTTGTGGTGCTGGTAATCATGCCAATATCTTTAGGCAGGGCGTGTAGTCTTACCGATGGTGCTTTGGGTCTAAACTGCAAAGGACGGCTGGGTGCTTACTCGGCTGGGCGGCTGGCCTCAACACTAAACCTCACTCGCCCTTACTCACCACTCTCCAATCACCCTCTCGCGGTCTTGGGACATGCGCGAGTGCATCTCTCCTTGGGGCGTGTTTCTTGGCAGCGGATTGCCACAGTCTTTCTAGTGGACAGCCTGTGCACGCCCGCCCGCCATGTATAGTGCGGACGGGCGGTAGAGTTACAGGTGTGGGGGTATGGAAACCCACCACGTCGCATGTCACGTGAGTTTGAGGCGTGAGCAACCGAGGTGCTTACGCGTGTGTGGGGTCCCTGTGGGGTATGTGTCGGGCCCAGGTGAAGGATGTGTGGTGCGTGGCTGCCCTCATAAGCATGACCTGGACTAAGCATGGTCTCGTATCAAGACGTGAGTTCTGCTGCCCATGCGGGGGCGGGGGTCGGGATTTCTGCTTCGTACGGAGAAGAGTCATAGGGTGGGCAGAGCGGTGAGCAGAGCGCAGGGGGCTGAACCGCGCAATCCGGGGTATGCTGTCTGTACACATAGTGCTTTACGTGAAACGTCGGAACTCATGCTCGAAAAGCAGGGCCCTCGCCCTCCCGACCGGGACTTCCGGGGGAGCAAGGCGCCCGGGTGATGCGCCCAAGGGCAGGGTGATGTGGGAAGGCGGGGTCGGACGAAGCCTTGAAGTATGGGGCCTTGCGTGATTTGGGATTTAGGAGGCGACAGTTCGTAGTCGGTACCATTGCTAAATCTCATGCGTGTTTGGCCTTCAATGTTTGCTGGGTGTGAGGCTCAGCGAGGGCACTGGTTGACTGGTATGCTGGTTAGTTCCGGGCGTGGGCTTGTCGGGATCGTGTTAGACGGCTTGATGCCTGCAGGTTGGGGTCTGTGTTCGGCCCGCCCGCAGGTGCAGACACTCCTCAGTCTTCATGGCTGGTTGTGAGCGTTCGCATTTACAGTATTCAAATTTGCCCTCGTTCCTGGGCCCTCATTGCGTCTACTTAGTTAGGTATGCTCTGACTTTGACTGCAGATGTGTTTTGGCTTGCGGGTCGCATGGGGTAGACCGTTCCGTACCTGCAAGGGCGTTGCGGCACCTGCGGGCCTAGCCACTTCAAGTAAAGGTCTGGCCTAGTAGGGGTAGGGAGACATAGAGGATAGACCATAAGCCACGTGCTGGGCAACTGCCCAGCAGCGCTGTCGCCAGGCGCCTTCGCCAACGGCTGCGGCAGGTGGTGCGAGTGGTGGTGGTGGTGGCTGGTGGTGGGGATAGTCCGGAGTCAGTTGCTTTCGAGGGCGCATAAATGCACTTCATGTGCAATGCACCATGGGCAATGCACCATGTGTAATGCAGTGCGTTGACGCAAGGGGTAGACTCCAGGAAACCGTAGCGGTAGGATGCCGCGAGCGTGGGACAATCGCAGGGTGAGTGGCCCTGTGCCCGGGCGTGGCGGTTGGAGGAGTAGGAGCCTCGAGGAACACCGAAAGGACAGGGAAGCCAGCCCACGTGAGCCAGCGTTCTGTTCTTGTCCTTCCCTGCAGGTTTTTATCAGTAGCGCCGCAAACAGCAGTCGCCTCCACCGACCAACTGCGAACCAAGGTGTGAACTACACGGGGACTACGCCCTCTGAAGCCGCATGCGCCGCCGCTTCCCGGAACCACCACATCCCCCATTCCCCACCGCGCCAGGGGTAACCCGCGAATCACACCCCTGCATGACGCTGCCTGTCTTACACCCGAGCTCCTGCACACAGGTCCCGGCACCAGCTCACTGAACTGAGCTCCGGGGGAGACGCGCCCACGAGGCTGCCAGTGACATAGGGCGCGGACATGGCTGTGTGGCGCTACGGCTGTGTTCTAGCTGTGCTCTAGAGCGAGCGGGGGGCGGACTGTGCCCTCACGAGCGGCCGGGGCTTTCATTAAGGCGCTTGGGTCTTGGGAGTTCGCGGCACGCGTGGCGAGCGGCTCGAGGGCTCTGTATGACGTGGCCACTTCCTGCCGTGCCAACCCCCACTGCCCCCGGCCCTCGCCCCGTGCCCTCCACGCACGCTCCGCTCTGACCTCCATCTCTCCCCCGGCTGGGGAAGGGTAGGTGCATTGTGGCGGTGGGTACATCCCCACCCCGTGCTGGCGCCCTCGCCCACTTGTATTGCGGTCTGGTGCATTCAGCTACCGTAAGCGGCAATCCTCGCTAAGCTTGGCCTGGTGTTGTTGGCGCTGGCGAAAACCGGTGGAAGCACCGCCGCAAAGTTACACACGGCATTTGCCCAACCAGAATTTTGGTTACCCCGGTCCTCCCGACGTGGGCCCCACATGGCTGTCATCTGTTCGCTGTTAGCCCCCCCACAACGACCCACATCCGCCACAGATAAGCAATGAAGAAAGTGACAGAAGAAGAGTGTAACCCAGTACTGTGGCAGCGCTGAGGCTGAGGCTCTCGCAGCCCCGTCCACACCCCCACACCAGCAATCCAAGAGCGCAGCAGACTCCGCATACCTCCTACCGAACGCCTCGTCACGCTCACTTCTAGGGTTCCAGCATCAATCCTCCCTTACCAGCCACCAACGTCCCACCCCACCCCCTCCATCCTCGGTCCGTATCGGCCATCCTCTCCGTCGTCCACCTCTGACTCGCGTCACAGCCCTCTGTCAGCTCACACCATTCCCCCCGGCGTCACAAGGCATCAGGCGCTGCTCGGCCTGATCCTGAACTCTTGAGCCAGTGACCACGCGTCAGGCCGCATGCACCCTGAAGCCCGTGAACACACTATTTGCTGCACACCAGCCCCCGCCCCCAGTCCAGCTCACCCCACATGCGCCTCACCACAATCACGGACAGGCCCTCCCCCGGGGCAGAAGCCCCCGGGCTGTCAGAAGTCCGCGGGCTGCCGCCCTCCGTCAGGCACCAGGGCGGCCGACCGCCACCCGCCTGGTCGTGCCCGCCAGTCCCCGCAAGCGCGAACGACTCCCGCCCGAATCGCCGCCCGGATGCATTGCCCACCCACCATCGGGGCCGGGGCCCTGCTCGCCAGGCGCAGCGGACAAGGGCGGCGTCCTTCGAGCGAGCTGGCGAGCAGCTGCTTGTCGGCACGCAGCTGGGCCCCACGTGTCCTTCGACTGAGCCTGCGCCGCCGGCTTTACACCGCGCAATGTGCCGCTGCAAGCGCTCCTGCCAGGCCTGGGGGCTTCCGCTACCGCTACCGCTTCCGCTTCCAAGCCACGAGCCACCACCAGCGCTCAGCCGCCCAAGCTCTACCACGCCAGGCCCCCGGCACTGGAGAGCGGTGGCCCGGGACGACCCCAGCGGCGCCGGTCCCAGCGCTTTTCCCCAGCAATGCCTGCACGTCGCTCGACTGCGCGGCCAACGACCACCACCAGCAACAACGATGCCGGCCCGAGTCGTACTATCGCCGGCCGCGAGGTGCCGCGGACCCCCGCGCCGCCCCGCCCCGCCGCGGCGGCGGGGCGTCGTCGCTGCCGCTGTCGTCGCCGCTGCCGCTCCCAGAGTCCGGCGGCGGAGGGCGTGCCGCACCACGGCCCCGGCCTGGGGCCGCGGCCCCACGACCGCGTGCGGCCGCCGAGCCCGGGGCTCCGCGGCCGCGGCCCCGGCTGGCGACAGGCGTCGGGCCGCTGCCCCCGCTCTCGCTGCCACTGCCGCTGCCGCCGCCGCTAGCGTCGTCCGAGTCTTGGGGCGGCGGCGCGGGCCGCCGGGCGCCGGCGGCGGGGCCGCCGCGGCCCCGGCCTGCTCCTGCGGCTGCGGGGGCGCCGGGCCGGCGGGCCTGGGGCGGGGTCGTGCTTGTGCCCGCCTGCCCCCGAACCTTGCGCAGGAGCGGATCCTGGGTCGCGCCGCTATCCTCCGGTTCCGACCCAGATCCTGATCCCATCGAGCCGGCTTCCGAGCCCGAATCCGCTTGCCGCCGCGCCGCCGGCCGCCGCCCCGCAGCTGCGCCGCCCCGCCCTGCCGCGCCGCCGTTGGGGCCGCGGGTGCCCGGCCGCCCGTCGTCATCCTCGTCCCCCGCTTTCCCGCCCTTTTTCTTCTTCCCAAAGGCATACAATGGGTTCAACAATCCCGAGTCCGCGCTCCCGGCCTTGCCCTTGCCCTTGTTGCCCATCTCGATATCAACGCGGGGCGCCCGGCCGGCGCCGCCGCCCTTCACCGTCTGCATGATTCTCCAGGAGATGTAGCCCGCCGCGCCAAGCACACCCAAGCCCAATGGCACCATGACACCAATCAGGGCATCGTCGGTCTGTTTGGTGGAGGCCGCTGTGATGGGTGGTCGGGGCGGGGCGAAGGGGGGCAAGGGCGGCGGCGAGGGCGGGGCGGGAGGCCGGGGCGGTGGCCGAGGTGGCGGGGAGGGGGCTGGCGGCGGGAGGGGTGGCACCGGGGGCCGCGGTGGGGACGGCGGCAGCGGTTGTGGGGACGGCGGCATGGGAGGCGGTGGGGAAGGGGTGTTGAAGGGGATGGGCGGGGAGTTTGGCGGCCGCGGCGGGGGCTGGGGCGGACGAGGCGGGGGTTTTGGGGTGGGCGGCGGTCGGGGCGGAGACGGCGGCGAGGGTGGCGAGGGCGGGAGTGATGGTGGTGACGGAGGTGTAGCTGCGAGCGGGAAGACGCGGGGACGATTAGAGGGATTTCGTCATGGCAAGGCCCTCAGCAACATAGAGCACTACGCAACCCTGGTAGCATCAGGAAGGGCCCCTTCGCCAAATCGTCCTCCACTCCTGCAGCTCTCTACGAAGCTGTGCAGGTCCCGGTGCTGTCCATGAATTCGGGCATGCGCGCCCCTCGTGAGTTCCAGCCCTGGGTTGCAGCGCACTCACGTGCATCGGGCGGCGGCGGAGCGTCCCCATCGCCCGGAGGGCTGGGGAAGTCGGGTGGGGCTGGAATCGAGGGAGGAAACGGAGGTGGCCGCTTCCTCTGCAGGAGTTGACGGCCCTGCGCCCTCCCCACGACGGCCTCCGAGCCGCTTGCTGTCCCTGCGCCGCTCTCCTGACGTGGTAACCCATCCTCCGCTTCTGTGAACCTTCGTGGCAGGACCTGCTGAAGCCGCCGCAGGTGTGGGAGGTCCGTGCTGCCCGCTTGTTGCTGCAAGCTAGCACCGCCGGGCCCCTGCATCCGCCCTTGTTGGTCCTCGCCCCGGTCATGAACCGAGGCTGCACCCGCGGAGGCACCAGACACGTCCTGCAATGCCAGGGAACCTGTGCGGCGAGAGGGGCGGCAGGAGTTGGTTGCGACGCACGGATGCCGGCAGGGGGCTGGGCTGCGGGCGCCCGAGGGGCCAGTCCTGGCCGGGCTCCGCGGTGTACACCCCTAGACGCGCGCTTGACCCCCCTGATATGCGTATGGCAACTGCCTGGCTATGCCCAGACGCGTTCGGCACCCGCAAGCACCTTCGCGATTGCGACTTTGCGCCGGTGCAAAAAGGTCACTCACCAGCGTGGCATAACAGCAGTACTAGCCCCAGCGCCAGCCATCTTGCTGGTGCGCGCGGCGTCGCGGCCCGCATGCTGCTGACCTCAGTCGCGCTCCGACTCGCGACTCTCCTGACTGCTACAACACGAAGCTCATGACAGCAGTCAAGTGCTAAGAAGGGACTTAGTCGAAAGAGCAGCAGAACGAGCAAGAGTGGCAAGAGTTGACCGTGGAACCGCCGCGAGCCCGTTGCACCTGGTGTGCTAATTAGCAAGTAAGTGTAAGTATGCCTTCTGTGAGATAGTTGCAGCTTCTTGCACCGGCCGTGGGCGCCCGGCATGGAGGGCTGGCCGTCGATGTGCCAACCAGCGTGCAACGGGGCCGCCCGACCAAGCACATGCAGTTATAAGCACAGACCACGCGCATGTCGCATGCACCCGGCTGCGTTTCATCCGCACGCCGACTCGGCTTCCGCGACGACACACACGTCCTAGTGTTCGTGCTTCGCTTGTGGGACTCCGCTTCCTTTTTCGGATTGCTTGGCATCAAGCAGAGGAGGCAAGCTGCGTCGCTCCTGTCTCGGCATCGGGCAGCCTTCGGCGGCGGACGATGACTCCCGCAGCCGCTAGCGTGCGCCTCACGCAGGTGAGACTGCCCCTTGACGACGGAGCATTTTGTGCTCGCGTTGAGACAATGGCAGGCCTGCCCGGGGCCTCCCGGTCAAGTCGGAGGCCGCCGGGAGGTTCACGGCCTGCGAGCCGTGTGAGGCCGTGGCGCTTTTGTGTGGTGCCCCCTCGCCAGTTCGCACTTCGCCCCCTCTTGCTTGTCACCTCTCCCAAACTCGGCCCTCCCCCGGACAGGTGCCCACGGCGCGCTGCCTCAGCAGGCCCTTGCGACCACCCGCCCGCCTCCAACCTCCCGTCCTCCACTCCGGCAACGGTGTGACGGCGGCGGAGCCTCAGCCCGCTGCTTCCCCCGCACCGGTCGTGGCGCCCGCGCCCTCAGCCCCTCCACCGTCGGCCTCGGCCCCGGCCCCTGCCCATGGCTCAGAAGCGGGCCCGACAGTGCGCACGTCGCCCTTCGCAGGGCGCGGGGGGCGCGGCCGGGGCCGGGGCGGGGGCCGAGGCGGCGGCGGCGGTCGTGGCAGGTCCAACGGGGCGCGAGAGGGCAGCGGCGACGGACCTGTGACGGAGGCGGAGGCGGCCGGGAACTCACGTGACCCGCGCGTGGTGGCGGAGCTGAGAGCCATGCGGAAGCAGGTGAGGCCTGGTGGGGCAGTAGGGTCGGGGCAGTAGGGCTGCAGGAGGGGGACCGGAGGTCTCCGCGAAAAGGGACCCGCTGGGATGCGTCCGATCAGGCCATCCTGGTGCTGTGGACTGGGCTGGGGCTCAGGAGAGGCACAAAACCGGCAAGGCATGGAGCTTCGAGAGGGTTTTCGCGTGGACACACGCAGTGTCGTCGACGCAGCGCGGGACAGTGCTTGTGTCCTCACGTGACACTGGCGGCTCCTGCTGCCACCTGTTGCCCCTTGTTCATGCCCTGGCTCCTCCCCCGCTGCCCCCCCACGCAGGTGCTCCAGCTCACGGCGGCGCTGGAGGAGCAGCGGCGGAGGGACGAGGAGCTGCGGGCGCAGGTGGGGGCGGCGGGGAGGCAGGGGTTGGGGTCGGACGTGGGTCGGAGGCGGGCGCTGGGTTTGTGCCTTGGACGTGTGTGGGGACAGGCAGAAGCGTGGGCTTGGGGATGCCCGGAGGGGCTCCAGCTGGTAATCGTTCCGACCTCCCTCCACCTTGCAGCTGGCTGCCTTCCTCTCGACCGTGGCTCCCGGGTCACCGCTCTCGGCTGCGGCGTCGCCCTCCCCGGGCCCCGGCCCTGCCGCTGTCGGGGCCTCCCCCTCCGCATCCGCGCCCGCGCCCACGGCGCCGCCGCCGCCGGGCCCAGGCCCAACCGCTGGGCCCGAGCTGGGCCCGGCCCTGGACGCGGACGAGATGCAGCAGCAGCTCAGGGCGCTCCTCATGTCCGAGCTGGACTCTCTGCCCGGGGCCCAGCCCGGGCCCGGGCCCTCGACGGCGGCAGCGGGTGACGGAGCCACCGGCGCCGCCGGCTCGGGGCAGGGCGCGAAGCCTCTGAACGGGTTCGCGACGGGGGCAGCTGTAGTGGACGCCTTCGGTGCCGCGGCGGAGAAGGCATTCCATGACCTCATGATGTTGGAGCTTGGCGGCCTGCACCCCGCCTCCTCCTCCACCGGCGGTGCAGCCGCCCCTCCGGCAGCCCCAGCATCTGCGGCGCCGTCAGCGCCAGCGCCGGGGGCGTCGGCCGCCGGGGCTGTGTCGTACGAGCAGGCGATGCAGGACCTTCTGATGGCGGAGCTGGGGCAGGGGCCCGACGGGGCCTCGGGCGGGCCCGTGGAGCTGAGCGACGAGGTGCTGCATAAGCTCCTGGGCCTGGCCTCGGGCCTAGGCCCGGCACCTGGGCCCCCTCCTCCCGCCGCCACCCCGGCCGCCCCCGCCTCTTTGGCCGGCGCCGCCGCCGCCCCGGCCTCCGCCAGCACCAGCACCGCCCCGACGGCTGCGGCCGCGGCTGACGCCCCTCCGGCCGCCGACCCGGAAGTGCCCTCCGAGGCCGATGCGGCAGAGGCCCTGCGGGACATCCGGCAGCACATGAAGTCGGTCCTGGCGGAGGCGCTGCAGGGCCCGCCGCCGCCGTCAACGGCGGCGCCGTCGGCGGCGGCGGCGGCGGCGGCGGCGGCGGCGGACGCGACCGCCGCCGTGGCGTCGGTGGCCACCGCGCCGGCGGTTGGCGAGGAGGCCAAGCGGTGGATGGAGGGTTTCCTGGAGATGGACCTGGAGAGGCCCCAGCGCGCCGCCGCCGACATTGCTGCTACGGCCGCCGCCGAGGCCGCGGCGGCGACGCCAACGCCGGTGGCGGCGAGTGTCCCGGTGGCCGTCTCCACGCCGCAGGCGGCATCAAGCTCTGCACAGCCGGCCGAGCCGGCGGTGGCGCCGGGCGTGGCTGCAGAGGTGGCGGCGGCGGGGACGTCGGCCGCCGGGGCTGTGTCGTACGAGCAGGCGATGCAGGACCTGCTGATGGCGGAGCTGGGGCAGGGGCCCGACGGGGCCTCGGGCGGGCCCGTAGAGCTGAGCGACGAGGTGCTACACAAGCTCCTGGGCCTGGCCTCGGGCCCGGGCCCGGCAGGGCCCGAGCTTGTGGGCCCGGCGGCTCCTCAACCCGCCACCGCCGTCGATGGCACCTCCTCCGCCGCCGCCCCCGCCTCTGCTGCCCCCGCTACCCCCGCTTCCTCCGCTTCCTCTGAGGGCCGTGGACCCGCGCCGCCCAAGCTGTCTGGCGTCTTCCCGGGCGCAGTCGGCAAGGGCTCGGTCCCCAGGGGCGACGCCCCCGCCGAGCGCCCCGGCTTCATCAAGCCCACCATCCTCTACCATCCCGGCGGCGCTGCTCCCAAGCTGGTGGGGTTCGCCGCCCAGGGCACCCGGGGCACCAAGGCCTGCAGCCCCGCCACCCCCACCTCGTCACCCGCCTCGTATTCCCCTCAGGCTGCCCACGCGCCCAGCCCCGCGCCGGCTGCCCCCCTGCCGGCTCCTGCGCCCGCGCCCGCGCCCGCGCCGCCGATGGAACCGCTGGCGTCGGCGCGTCCCACGGTTGCTGACGTGTCTGGCAGCGCAGCCAGCGCCGTCAACGTGGAAGCCGCTCACAGTCCCGCTGCTCCCGCCGCCATTGTGGCAGCCCCGGTGGCTGCTCCGAGCCCCGCTGTTGCCGCCGCCGCCGGCATCATCGGCGACAGCTCCGCCGCCGCACACGCAGAAGGCACCGGGCCGGCGTCCGGGGCCATCCCCGCCGCCGCCGCCGCCGCCGCCGCCGCCAGCCTGGAGACGGCCGTGGTGAGCGAGGCTGAGATGGCGGCGTTGCTGAGTCAGATCGAGGCCATGACGGCGGCGACGGCGGCTCTGGCGAAGCAGGCCGTCGAGGCGGTGAGTCGTGGCTGGACGGCAGGGGGCCTGCAGGGGTCCTGGAGTGGGTGACGTGGCGTGCGTAGTTGCGTGGGGCTTATTATGGAGAGCGGCTGACCCATGCGGGGCTTCGCCTGGAAAGAG
Source organism: Edaphochlamys debaryana (assembly GCA_016858145.1). Classification (NCBI taxonomy): domain Eukaryota; kingdom Viridiplantae; phylum Chlorophyta; class Chlorophyceae; order Chlamydomonadales; genus Edaphochlamys; species Edaphochlamys debaryana. Next base: position 18,143 of record JAEHOE010000109.1, read on the forward strand.
AAAGACATGGAGCAGAGGTTACGTAACAAGTCTCTTGTTCGACCTCCCACGGTAGACGCCGCAGTTTGCAGTGGACAGAGCCCTCAAGCTGACGTGTCGCACCCATGTGCCCTGCCTCCTTGTGCCCATGCTCTGCAGGGCATCCCCGTGCCGGCCGGCCTGCTCCAGCCGATCGTGGCTCCCCTCTCCTCCGCCCTGGCCTCCTCCCCCGCTGCCCCCGTCGCCTCCACCTCCACCTCCGTCGCCGCCGACGCTTCTCGCACACGCGCGGCCCCATCTGCCGCGGCCCCGACCGGGCCCCCTTCCAGCTCCGGCCCTGGCCGCGGCCGCGACCGGGGCGAACCCGTGACCAGGGCCGTGGGCCAATCGTACCAGGGCGGCCGGGGCGTGGGCCGGGGCCGCGGCCCCTCCCAAGCCTCACCGCCACCCTCGGCTCCCGACCTGACGCCGGAGCAGCTGGAGGCACTCAAGGTTCCGCCCTCCTTCATGTTTGACGGCCTGCCCATCCTCGCCACGGAACCCGTGGCGGCGTCGGTACCGAAGTCGCTGCGGAGGAGCAGCGGCGCAGAAGTGCCGCCGCTGCGGGCGCCGCCGCCTCGACCCAGGCACTAGGCGGGAAGCGGCGCCGCATCGTAGGGCGATGGGGGGCATTGGGGCTAAGAACAGGGGTGCAGTGCAGGCGAGTGCGCGAGGGCACGGCCTGGGAGACACAAGACCAGTCGCCTGCTACCCAGGGGCCAGGGCATGGCAATACTTGAAGCAGGCAGTGGGAATGGGGGTTAGGGTGGACGTGTGATGGCTGTGCGCCGTGGAGTGAAAGCCTATCTGTGATGGCGGCGCCTGAGGGCGTGGCAGATCAGCTGTTGTGGCTAAGTCCGGATTTCTAGGTGGCGCATTGCGACGGTGGCAGCGGGCAGGGTGGAGGGCTGCGGCGATGATTCCTTGTGGTGCTGTGGGGGGGTGGGAGGTCTCTGGTACAAGCCTCAGGCCTCCAAGGGCCTTCCCTGCCAGCCACGACACCCGGTGTCGTGGGCTGCTGAGGTTGGGCGTCAGGAGATGCTCGAGGCCTGCACGAGCAGCTGCAGTGCCTGCACTTATAGCGTGTGGAAGCCCTGGCAATGGTCTTTGGTCTCCTCGGCTTACGTGAAACTATCCACGCCGCAAAAATTACAAGCCTCTGCGCTGGGGATCTGCTGCTCAGAACCACGGCCCCTCCTCAGCCGACCGGCCCATGGCTCGATGGCTGTCGCCAGGAGCGTGACGTGACGTGACTGGCTGCACCGCACGAAGGCCAAGGAGGGCCAATCCGACAAGGAGGACAGAGGAGGAGAGTGAGGGCTACAACAGGGCAGGGCCAATCCGTGTGGGCTGGGAGCCTGACATCAACGCTCCGACGTTGACCGACGACAGCGGGTTCAACTTCGTAGGTTACGTCACTTGCGTGCATAGGGGGGCAAAGTTAGGGGGCATGGAAGGAGGTCAGACCGTTTGAGGAGGCAGACGGACGGGGCCCGCACGCGGGCGTGCACTGGGCCGAACTAGGCATACACGGACGTGGACCCGCAGCAGTTTGAACAGGGGGTGCACTCGAGTCGAGCAGCTCTGACACCACTCATGCGTTCCGGTACGGTTTCGACGATTGCGGATGACGCTTGCGCTGTGTGAACTCCCGGCTTGTGGGAACGTCGCTAGGAACTCGGCGGTTCGAGTGGCCGTTGCGGATGGACTGTTGTGCTGCGCGGCTGTTGTGTGTTGCGTCAGAATACTCCCTGAATGTCTGTCTAATCTGCGCAAAGACTTGCAGTTAACCCGTTTTCGGGCGAACAAGAGCGAACGCCCGAAAAATACCGAAGCTGCGGTGTCGGTTAAGCGCACGTAATTTTAGCGCCAGCAACTGTTGCCAGCGCATATCGCTCTAGCTTAGTGCCTGTAACAAGAGACCTTATGCGCCGGGACTGCCCGCCCGAACCTCTCGGTGTGCGTCCTCTCGATTGAGAATCGCGCTCCTGCCCCTGTGAGTGCGCACTACACAGCAGACACAGCCGTGCACACTCAACAGCAAATACTGGTTGCTGCGTTTCCGCGCACGTAGACTGTCAAGCAACCTAAGCTGAGAAGGACATCGTCTACGGGCCCTAGGACAATCGGTCCCTTTTGTCCTGCCCCGCCTGCTTTCTCCGCTACTTGGCGATGTTCTGCTCTACATACCCACGCGAGGCTGCGGAGCCTTTGCTGGACGCGGCGGCAGCGGCTATCCTGTGCTCGCTGGCGCGACCTTCAGCGCCAACGGCTGGTGCAGCGCAGAAGCGGTCGTCCTACACGGGTGACAGCTGCCCTGAGGCGGCCCGCGGCCCCGTTTGCATCATCAGGTGAGCAGGAGCCTGCTCGGCCCCCCCTGCGCGTGTACCTCGCGTCCTGGTCCCGTAACCCTGGTCGGAAACCACGCAGCCGGCATGCGTGTGGGATGCAAGACTGTGTTATAGATGGCCTCGCCTAGCTGATACCTGCGTGCGGCCTGAACGAAGCGGACTGTTCGGGTTCTCGCGAGTCGATTAACTCACGCCTGCTGACGCCCTTTGGTTTCCGCTGCGAACATGTCGCTTCTGCTCTCGTCCATGCTGTAGGCGGCGCAGTGACGAGCCGAACAAGCCCGGGAACAGCGGTCCAGTGTCGTCAGGACTCCGTTCCGCAATGGCCGCACCGTCGGCTACGTGTTTGACGACCAGCAGCGCGCCCAGCGCGCCGGCGGGAACCAGCGCGCCGCCCTCACCAGTGCCAACACGAAACTTCGCCACTGCGGTCGGCCCGCCCCGTTTCGACCGCCTGAGCTGCTCGGACAGCAACGGCCGCTCGGGTCCGCTTGGCCAGTCCGCAACCACTCCCGCCTCGGCCGCACCCACCTCCACACCCGCTCCCGTTACCACCACGGGCCCCTCCCGGCACGCGTCACGCGATGTCGATCAGCCGCGTGGAGTCGGCGCAGCGGCCGGGACCTGCGAGGGACTCGGAAAGCGCCGACTGTCGGAAGTGGCGGCAACACCGGCGGCCGACCCGGAGGGTATCGAGGCCTTGGCCGGGAGTCTGCTCGTCGGTCTCGACCTCACGGGGCGCACGGGAGAGCTGGTGGGGCGCGGGCGGGAGCTGTCCAAGAAGCTGGCAGAGGTGCAGGTGCGTGACACGGCGTGCCCTTTCCTCGTGCCTCGGTTTCCGAGGTTGCAAACCTTCCCTCGTGAGTTTGAGCGCTTGCACCGCCCATCCAGTACGCACGGTGCATGCGTTCCAGACAATTGCGTAGGTTTGCCCCAGGTTGTTGTGCTTGCACACAATGCGCTTGCGAATTTCTAAATTCGTGCCCGGCTACCCTGTTTTGCCACCCATCAGGCGCGCAAGCAGAGCCTGGTCCGGCTCGAAGAGGCCCTGGCAGCTCAGATGGCTGAGGTCCGGGCGGAGCTGCTGAGCGCTCTCCAGACTCAGTGGCGGGAGCAGGGCCTCGCGTCGCAGCAGGACGCGTCGCCCGCGCACACGCAAACCCGCACTCCCGGCGCGCCGGCCGTGAGGTCCGCTGCGGCACCGGCGCCGGCGCAGCCGCGGCCGTCGCAGCCCGAGTGCCTAGCCCGTGTCTCGGCGGGCGCTGCCCCACTGCCGTCGGCGCTCCCGCTGCCGCTACAGGTGGCGCGGCCGGCGCAGCGGCCGGCGCCGCCGCCGGAGCCCAAGGAGGAGGCACTGCCCATCATCTGGCGCTCGGCGTCGAGCAAGAAGCACGAGCCGGCGGAGGCGCAGCTCCGCATGCACACCCCGCGCCCGGCGGCGCCGGTGCAGGCTGCTGCTGCGTCGCCGCCACCACCGCCTCCGCCACCGCCGCAGCCCAGCGTTCAGGAGCTGCTGCGGCGCCTTTACGCCGCAGTAGAGCAGACCTCCGCTGGCGCGGCCGCCAGCGAGCCGGCCGCCGCCGCCGCTGCAACTAGGCAGCCCCTGGCCGCGGCGGCGGTGGCGGCACCTGTCAGCGCCGCCATGCCGCCGCCCAAGCGCCAGCGGCTGGCGGACCTCTCGGAGCTGCACGGCGTCCCCGCGGGCATGCGCCTCGTGCAGCTGGCGCCATCGGCAGCGGGGCAGCAGCAGCGCTCGCCCCGTGCTCCCGCCGCCGCTGTCGATTTGGCGGCATACAACCACCGCGGCCTGGCAATCTAAAGCACAGGGCCTGTGCGAGGTTGGCGTGTTGCTGCGTGTGTGAACGCGGGATTGCCTTGGCGATGCGCCTGGCCATGGATGTTTCACAGAAGTTGATGTGTGGCCACACGCTGGAAGGCGGGGCGCAGCTCGACGCATGCTTGCATCATTTGGATGCATAATTGAACAGATGGATGAAATGGTAGTGTATGGTTTACAAGTGTCGAGCTGTGCCGAGCGGTGAAACGCCCGCCGTTGTGCGTGGTGCAAATCTTATGACCCCTCTTACTGACCGGGGATGAGTTATGGTTTGGAAGGCAGTTATCATGAACGTCAGAAGCTTGACTGAACAGCTGATGCAAGCTGCAGACGCGGCAGCTGCTCTGCAGTGTTCAACTAGTCAATGAGCGGAGAACATTGCGGGTGCGGGCGTGGAATAGAAGCTGCTTATTGCAGCGGTGTGCAAGGGGTAGCTCTTGTATGCGAGGCCTGCATAGCCGCGCTAGAGACATGCAGTGATGGCATGGTAGGAGGTGCAGCGGTAGCATCTGGGGGCGCTGAAGAGTCGGTTGGTGGAGGGGCACGATGCCAAGGAAGGCTGTGCCAAAGTTGGAGTGGCAGGTGAGATCTAGAGCAACCTTCGATGTTACCGGTAGGTGACACTAGCATGATAACTGCGGTTTAGCTGCTGATGGGGCAGCATGTTCGCCTAGTATGAGAGGCGCCTGGGTGTGCTAGGGAGGTACGGGGAGAATGCAGCCGTACCAGAAGCGATATCGGTAGGGTACCGGGCCCCCGATGGCTGCCGGCGATGCTGCCGTGGGGTTGCTGCGGCTTGTACCCAAGAGGCTAGGATGACTGCGTCCTTCAAACGGCGCTTGTCATAGCTTGACTGACTATGATGCTCACGAATCGCAAGGCCAAGTGGTCAGGGCAATGTGCGTGGTGCCAAGCAGGTGGAAGAAGGCCTGGTCCAAGCTTCGAGGCCTGCCCACCTGTCCTGAGGAGGCCTGCATGGCCTGCATGTAAGCCGAGCCGGGCGCCCTGTTGGCCAAGGACAGAAAGAGAAGCCCATCGGAGAGTGCCAGCTGCCAAGGTCCCCAAGGTTCTGCACCACAGCACCCCCACCGCCCCACGCTACCACGCCACACGCCCTGAAGCGCCCTGCTTGCTTTGCCACGGCGGCGAGGTGACTGGGGGAAGGAGAAACGGGCGACGAGGGTGCGCGAAAAGCAAGGCCAGCAAAGGTGACTGGGGGCCTGAACCCTGGAGCCAAGCGTGCCATCGTCACATCGTGCTCTGCGCTGCATTGCGCTTTGCTTTAACCCCCCACGCGAGGCTGCGGAGCCTTTGCTGGACGCGGCGGCAGCGGCTGGTGCAGCGCAGAAGCGGTCGTCCTACACGGGTGACAGCTGCCCTGAGGCGGCCCGCGGCCCCGTTTGCATCATCCGGTGAGCAGGAGCCTGCTCGGCCCCCCCTGCGCGTGTACCTCGCGTCCTGGTCCCGTAACCCTGGTCGTGAAACCACGCAGCCGGCGTGCGTGTGGGATGCAAAGCTGTGTTCTAGATGGCCTCACCTAGCTGATACCTGCGTGCGGCCTGAACGAAGCGGACTGTTCGGGTTCTCGCGAGTCGATTAACTCACGCCTGCTGACGCCCTTTGGTTTCCGCTGCGAACATGTCGCTTCTGCTCTCGTCCATGCTGTAGGCGGCGAAGTGACGAGCCGAACCCCAGCACCTCGCAGCTTGCCCGGCCGACGAGTGGAGTGATGCGGGGGTGGGGAGGTGGGGGACCGTGGGGGTGGGGAGGTGGGGTGGGGACTGGGGAGGTGGGGATGGAACTTGTGATACCGCTTGATGTCCCGTTAGCCTTGAGCATAAATGATCATGGCCTGGCGAAGGCAGGGGCCCAAGAGTGCATTCATCGTGGCGAGAAGAGGGCGAGCGAAACTCGAGGGCACATTGCCATTAGGGAACGCGACGTTGCTCGGCTCTGCTGGACCATGTTATGTGAGAATTATTTGTTTTGCTGCACACCAGCTCGGACGTGAAGCAGTGTCCTCTAATACGTGGGCAAAGGGCGGCCGAGAGGGGCAGCGCGTGTGTGGGTATTGCGTGCCCACGACTGGTCCGGTGCACGTGCACCGGACCAGTCGGCACCCCACTTAAGCGCCTGCAGTATCGCTGCTTGAAGACGCGTTAAGCGCTCGCCCGGTGCGAGCTTGCGCACCCTGTGTCGCCGTTTGGCACATGTCGCATTTCGTGCAACACCTCGCGCACGAGCCCGTCTTCAAGCAGTGAAACAGTCATAAATTTGGAGGTGACGTAGTGACGCATTGGGCAGCTGCAGCGGGCAAGTGTGCCTGCCGCATTGCCCACGCGTCGTGCCGCGGCGTGCTCGTCCCGAACGTGCACGAGGACGTGAGGGTCGTGGCCCTTCTCCCCATAATACCTATTGAGCTGCACACATACACTTCACTAGTGTGTGCTTGACACCCCACCGACAGCTCGAGTGCCGGCACCATGCAGCTCCACGCTAAGCAGAGCCTCTCGGCCTCGCGCGGTGCCCGCGCCTCGCGTCGCCCCGTGGTCGTCAAGGCCACTGTCGCTCCCCCGGCTCCTAGCTCTGCTGGTGAGCTGCAAGCGGAGCCCAGCGCGACCGAAAGCAGCGCCGGCACCTCAGAGGCGCCAACCGCGACCACCCTGCTGAATTGCGTCCGCTGTTTAATTGCAGGCAAGAAGCTGTTCCAGTACGATGGCGCTCTCTCGGAGGTGGACCCCGAGATTCACTCGCTCATCTCCAAGGAGAAGTCGCGCCAGGTCAGGGGGCCCACGGGGTCGCTGTGGTGACCCATAGCCTTCTATTAGGACGCTGGTGTTACGTTTGGCACTGGCCTGGGGCTGGGCGGTGGTCTGCGGGCGGCGGCGTGTCACGCGACCACACCGTGTCGCCTCAACTTCGTGGCCCTGGTTTGCCCCACAGGTTCGCGGCCTGGAGCTGATTGCCTCGGAGAACTTCACCTCGAAGGCGGTAAGCGGGGCTTGCAGCGCCTGGGAGGACTGCCGGAAGGCGCATTCTCCGCGCCTCTCGCTTTCGGCGCTTGACCCGTGCGCTTGGGTGCAGGTGATGCAAGCCCTGGGTAGCTGCATGACCAACAAGTACTCGGAGGGCCGCCCTAACGCCCGCTACTATGGCGGCAACGAGTACATCGACCAGGTTGAGCTGCTGTGCGAGGTGAGCCGCTCAGAAGCATTCACGCAACACACTTGCGACTTGGCGATGAGGCCTGGCCCAGTCCGTGCTGGGCGACCGAGCCCTAGTCGTGGTCGGCGTGCTTGGCGCCCCACCCTCTGGCCTGCCCCCCGTTGCCACCATAGGCGCTCCTGACAGCCTTGCGCGGTAGTCGCAGCGATGGCTGGTTAGAGACCTTGCTTCTGGCCTCAACAGGGCAGCCCATGCTTCCACCGTAGCGTGGGGCTTCACACGGCTTGTCTCTTCCTCAGCCTCCTGGTGTACCCCTCGCACCCGCCTCGACCGTCCTCGACCTTCACACTCTGCCACCTGCAACCCTAGCCACCTGCAACTCGAGCACAGGGCCACAGAGCCTGCCCCTTCGCTGACGCTCTCTCGTACACACGAACTTCCCTGGCCAGGACCTCCCTACCCTCACACCTCCCGGGCGTGCCCCGCGCAACCCCACCTTCCCACTTCCTGTCTGCAGCCGGCCCCGGTTCCCCACACGCGGCCCGCCTCTGACCCACCCCATCCCCCTTGCTCCCTCCTTGCCCTCTCTCTCGCTCCCTCCCGAGCGCAGAAGCGCGCCCTGGAGCTCTTCAAGCTGGACCCTGCCCAGTGGGGCGTCAACGTGCAGCCCCACTCGGGCTCCCCCGCCAACTTCGCCGTCTACACGGGCCTGCTGCAGCCCCACGACCGCATCATGGGCCTGGACCTGCCGCACGGTGCGTACGGCACTGTACGGCACCGTACGGCGCACGGGCTTGCGGGCGGGGTGCTCATGGGGTGTTTGTGAGGGGCCGTTGGTATGGGGCTTGGGGCTGGCGCGGTGCGAGCGCGGGGGCTGGGGGTGTTGGGGGCTGGTGTGGCGGGGATGAGCGGTTTTCGCGGCACCGGCCTGGGGGTGTGTACGAGTCAAGCTGTCGGCAGTGCGGTCGATGCGGGGCGAGGGGGGGGGGCTGGGCGCTGTAGCGTGCCCGGGAGGCCCTGGGCTGTACCAACGGCCAGCCAGCGTGCAGAGCCTTCGCGGATGCATCGGTTACACTATGGAGCGACCTGCTGGCTCCCGTCGGACTTTTCCGCGCCATGCCCCCCAGGCTACCTCCCAATGCCCCCCCGTCCCCCAACTTAACCACCCCACCCTGCACCCCACCACCCAGGCGGGCACCTGACCCACGGCTTCATGACCGCCAAGAAGCGAGTGTCCGCCACGTCGATCTTCTTCGAGTCGATGCCGTACCGCCTGAACGACGCCACCGGCACCGTGGACTATGAGATGCTGGAGAAGACCGCCGCCCTGTACCGCCCCAAGCTGGTGGTGGCGGGTGAGGGACGGGACGGAGGAAGGACGGGGGGGCCTGGGGGAAGGTGCAGGCGTGCGTGCGAAAAGACGCTGGTGTCGGACGCAAACAGCTGTTGGCTGCGGGTTTGGAGGGGGAAGGGCCAGAGTGGGTAGACCACTATACAAGGAGCCTGGCTGTACCGCGCCCCCCTCTTCCCCCTCCCCAACCCCCCTCAACCCCCTTCCCCTCCCGAACCCAGGCGCCTCGGCCTACTCCCGCAACTTCGACTACGCCCGCATGCGCGCCATCGCGGACCAGCACGACGCCTACCTCATGTCCGACATGGCGCACATCAGCGGCCTGGTGGCGGCCGGCGTGGCCGACTCGCCGTTCGAGCACTCGCACATCGTCACCACCACCACGCACAAGTCGCTCCGCGGCCCCCGCGGCGGCATGATCTTCTACCGCCGCGACCTCAAGGACCGCATCGACTCGGCCGTGTTCCCCGTGAGTGGCGGGGCAGTTGGTGGTTGGCGGTTGGGATGTTTGGTGGTTGGGGTCGTCTGGGTGGGTGGGGACTGGGTGGCCGAAGCGGGTGGGGTTTTGTGAGGTCGGGGGTCGGTGGCCCGTGCCCAAGTTTGACCCCTCCCGCTCCTCTGGCTCCCTCCTCCCCCTTTCCCAACTCGCAGGGCCTGCAGGGCGGCCCGCACAACCACACCATCTCGGCCCTGGCTGTGGCTCTCAAGATGGCCAACACCGAGGAGTTCCGCACCTACCAGAAGCAGGTGAGGGCGGCGGATGTGGGTCGGGATGTGGGTCGGGGGCGCCTGCCTGGGGTGGTGTGCGTGCAGCGGCACAGGCCTGGCAAGTTTCGACGGAAGGGCTGACTTGACTGAGGGGTTCATGCGGGACATGCGGGACGTCCTGGCGAGAGGTGGTCACTGAAGCGTCACCCTCCAGGCCGGTGTGTAAGCGGGGTAAGGGGCGGCGCTGGACATCCTTCGGGCGTCTCCCTTGCAAAGGGCGGGCGAGCGAGGCCTATCCCGCGAGGGCAGACCACGGACCATGACCGGCGCCCAATCCGTAGCGCAGCCCCTGCGTCCCCGCCTAACCCCCCCTGCCCCATCCCCACCCACCCACCCACCCCGCTCTCCCAGGTGATTGCCAACTGCGCCGCGCTGTGCAAGCGGCTGCAGTCGCACGGCTACAAGGTGGTGTCGGACGGCACCGACAACCACCTGGTGCTGGTGGACCTCAAGCCCGTGGGCATTGACGGAGCCCGCGTGCAGGTGCGCGTGGGCGGTGGCGTGGGATGTTGGCGGCTGCTGGGGTCGGTGCGGAGATGCCGGTGGGGGCCTGGGTACAGCCAGGATGCGTTGGAGTTGCAGGGAAGCCTCGGGAGGATTGGGAGTATGGAGCATGCTCTCACGCCGTCCTCACCGCCCTCCCTCCCTCCCTGCCTCCCACTCCTCACTCCCCCCAGACCGTGCTCGACGCCGTGTCCATCACGCTCAACAAGAACTCGGTGCCCGGGGACAAGTCGGCCATGGTGCCCGGCGGCATCCGCATCGGCACGCCCGCGCTCACCACCCGCGGCTTCCAGGAGAAGGACTTTGAGCAGGTGGCCGACTTCATCCACCGCGCCATCGTCATCGCCAAGGACTGCCAGGTGGGGCCACGTGCGGCGCGTGCGGTCAGGTTGGGGGCGTGCATTGGTGCAGTGCTGTGGGGGGCTTGTTATAGGATGTTCATGTGGGCGTTTGCTGCAGAGACGGGGGCTGCTCGTGCATGGGCCTAGCGGTACCCCAAGCCGCGTGCTTGCTTTCGCCCCCGCCGTTTCGGGCCTGTGCTGGTGCCCTGCTAACCCTACCCCTCCCGCTGCCGCCCCTTTCCCCGCAGGCCAAGACCCCCGCCCCCGGCAAGCTCAAGGAGTTCAAGGAGTACGTGGAGCACGCCGGCTCGCGCACTGACATCGCCGCCCTGCGCTCCGAGGTCGAGGCCCTGGCCACCTCGTTCCCCATGCCCGGCGTGTAAGGAAGTTGCCGGAAGCTGGCGGGACGGAACCCGGCGTGTGAGGAAGCCGCGCGAAGCTGGTGCTTGGAGCTGACGGCCCATGCGGCCTGACGGAAAGGAGGGCAGCTTTCTGGAGCCGTCGGGCGCTGGCGCGAGCTGCGTGATCTTGGGGTTTGGGGGGTTGCAAGGACGAAAGTGGGTTGGGGCTGGCATCGGCCGCCGCTGCGAGGCGGGACGGGCTGGCTAGTGGAGCTAGGAGCCGGCTGGGGAGAGGCTTGCGGCGTGCCCTGCGTGCCAGGGGCAGCGGCAAGAGGGGAGCGGAGGACGAGCATCTAGCTGCACAGCATGCGGCGTGGCGCAGAACTGGTCAGCTGGGCTTTGGTGGGCTAGGGTCTTGGGGGGAGCATTCCTGCGGGAGGTGCGCCCTCACAGCGGTCTGGTGTGCCGCTTGGGGGGAGGCTGACCGGACCTAGTAGGACTAGTGGGCGGCAATCCAGACGCCCCCACATGACAGTTGACCGCTTGACGGCTTCTGACTTCAGACGCAGGAAATGGCACGGATGCCCCGGGCCGACGATTGACACGCGCTACCTAAAAGCGCTGCTAGGGAGGTTTCATGAGCTCGTGACTGGGCGCTTGCTTGGATGGCACTCGCCACGTATGTGGCGGCCGGGAGCGAGCACCGGTAAGGATGATGCCACGGACAGGTTACACTTGCATTGGGGTGTTTGCGGCACAGCCACGCTTCGTTGGCTCAGAGGCTGCAACTCATATGTAAGAGATGGAAGAGCTCTGCTACTCTGCTAGTATGCCGTGAGCCCTGCTCAACTCGGGACTTCATGTCTCCCGTGCCGGAGGGGTCCGGGGGTCCTAGATCTGGCTTCGTGGCGGGTTTTGACGAGAACAACGTGGCAAGAAGCCGCATCGTAAAGGTGAAGCAGCCGCGCACGAGACGGGCATGTCGACACCCGTTCGTGGCGGGTCCGTGCAGGCCGCTGTGCACATGCAATTGTTGGCACGCGTGCCAGTTGCAGCTAGGGGAGAACAGGTACCAGTCTACGAAACACTGCCCGGAACCTCCCTTTCGCAGCTCGCCTGCTTGCGCGCTGTCTAGCGCTTGTGTCCGTCGAGACTGATTCGAGAGCTCGAGACTGGAGCGGTTGGCAGCACCTCCGGCCGGCAGGGCTGCCGCACGCATGCATCTGACCTCAGCAGGCCTCAGCTTGGGCCCGGAGGAGCAGACGAGGCCAGCTGGCCATACCCTCGAACTCGCCGCCCCGGGCCCTCCTCCAGGCCCAAATCTACTTCAACCTCAACGCGCGAGACTAGGTGACACATGGCCTTCTCACACCTTCACTCCAAGCCCCACCTCGCCCCACAAACGCGTCTGCTCCAGATCCCGCGCTCTGCAACCAAAGTTGAAACGCCGCAGCGGCCCCGATGGACCGGGGGAGCCAGGCCATGTTCTTATGCAGTTCAAGGAGCCAGGGCTGTCGCAGGCCCACGCAAGCGTCGCTACTCGTGGCCCGTGCACTGCTGCGGCGCCTGGATCGCATCCCGTCCCGGCGCCGCACTGCGAACTGACGCCATACACAAGCTATACAAACTTGCACAACGCTATGCCCCCGGGGGATTTACTCTTTAGCAGCGACCGACAGAGTCCAGAGCGCCCACGGGGGTCCCAGACGCCGGGAGAAACGTATGATAAGCAGATTGCGCTATTTATTATTGGTAGATTACATCCATCGCTATGAGTTATGAAAGGAAGCGAAGTTCGGGGACCGGCTTGGAGCATTTGGCCAACATGGCTAGCGCTCGGGCTCAGCGTAATCGCCTGCAGCTTGTTTCAAGCTGATGCAGCGACGCATGATGAGCTGCTCGCAGCGAGGCTTGGCGAGTGTTTCAGGACAGGGAGCACGGGAGGTCTTGCGACACCCTTGTCGGCCTGCCCAGCAAACCGTGCTGTTATCATCCGCTGCGTCCTGGAGGCAAGAGATGGGCCTACGGTGAGCATGTCTGGGCGCGGTCGTGCGGTACGTAGTTTGGAGGCGCGCGGATTTGGCTTCGCACGCTGTAACAGGCAGCGCCTCAAGGCCTGTGACCACGGACAACATTGACCTAGGGGTGACGTCCGAGGTGGTTCGTTGCACTCATCATGCCATGGCGAGTTCGCGCTTGCCGGGTTGCGCCGGTCGAAGCGCGTCGAAGCCACGCTGGTTATGTCTCCACCGAGCTTGTTGGACGTGCTGGACGGGGCGCACCTTTGACCGTACCGTGCGCCCAGCTGCCGTTGAGGCCTCCCCAGTCGAGTTGGTGCGGTTGGTAAGGCTGCTGCTCCCTGCAGCGTGTACAGCCTTCAGCACAGACCGGCGCGGGATGTGAGCTGTCTTGCCCGGGATGGGGCTTGCTGCCGATACCACCACCCCTTAGCGCTCGAGTCTGGCAGGGAACTATGGAGCACGCAAGGGTGTGTGCCACCCACGCCGCCCTCAACGTCTCTGGCAGGCCTCCTACCCCTCTCGACAGGGAGCACGCCTTGCCAAACTGCATAAGCTCCAGGCCACGTGCGCCTCCAATCACCCTACCTCCCCTCAATCTCCGGCCCTTCCCCATGCAGCAACTGAACGCTTGGGCAGATGAGGAGTGGGTTGCCCAGGCTCTGGGGCGGCCCAGTCAGGCGTTTGCCGCATCTGGAGGCATGCCGCCCGTTGCTTGGACCTGGGGCTCAGGTGATCGGAAGGTAAGACGAGGCCCGTGCAAGCTCAGGGTGCGCTAGGTGCAAGCAAGGGAGACCAGAGCAGGGCAAAGCAGGTAGACCCAAGGTCATAGACGAGCGGGCAGTACCTAGAGCTGCCCAGCTGGTGCTTACACCTCAACTTGAAAGCAGCAGTGACAGATTGCAGTGACAGATTGCAGTGACAGTCTGCAACACGTTAAGAAGCTCTTGAATCTTCGCTACCGTTAGAGCTCACGGCCTCTTACATCACGGCCTTTTACACCTGCGAAACCTCGTATCCCTCGTATTCAGGACGCCAGCGGCTTGTTTGCTCCCTCGCCAGCGGAGCAAGCGGCGGCCGCCAGCCCAGCGCAGCTCTGGGCGCTGACATCAGCTGCTGTGGGAGATCTGGCGGAGGGGGCGCCGGCGTTGGCACAGGTCAGCACGCTGCGGGAAACGTCAACCCCTTGCGGTCCCGGGGTCGCAGGGGGGAGGGCCGTGTGAAGGGTCATGCCCAACTGTGTTGCTCACTAACGCCGCGGTTCTGGGTCCCGCAGGATCTGATGCCGCTGATCCAGGCCCTTCCGGGCCCCGGGATCGCATCGGTGCCGACGCTGCAGGAGGGTGAGCGATTGAGCCCAAGGTGCTGGGCATGAGAGCAGGATCACACGCTGCAACCGTGGTGCACCCAACAAGCTAGGGGCCTACAAGTCTCAGCCGCTGCAGCTCAAGATTAAATGCACGCTCAACCTGTTGCATGAGATTGGATGAACGCTGAGCATGGCCTTATTTCCGCTTTCGCTCTGCAGCGCTGTCAGAGTACGGCACACGCGTCATGTCCCTACCTGTCAGCAGCTCCGTTCTGCTTTTGTACTACAGGTGGGATCGGAGGGGCGCGGCGCGACTAGGGCAGCAGGGCACGCCACGTCGCTCGGCCGGCGGTTTCTCCACAATGCAAGCAAAATGCCTGAAGTTGTTGACTTCGCAACTTAGCTCCAATGCGACCCGGTCCCGTCCCCGTGTACGGTGCTGTACTGCTACACAGGCGGGACGTGTTCTCTTCTGCGGGCCTGCCGCCCCCGCGCACCTGGGCTGAGGCGGTTGCGGCGGCGGCTCGCTTTAACGGCACAGACCTGGACGGTGGGGCGAGGGGGGAAGGGCATGGGAGCCGCCGGCCTTGGGAGGAAACGCCACCTCGATTAGTGGGAGGCGTCCCTGGCTTACAGGCAAAACGCCTGGGGTCGTTGGGCGGAGGGCATGAACCACTGACTTCCGCCCTCACCCTTTGCAGGGGACGGCTTGCGTGACGAGGATTGGGGCATCTGTCTGCACCAACCGCCGGGCTGTCCAACTGCTGCGGCGCCGCTACTGGCGGTGGTTGCCAGCCTGGCCCAGGCGCAGGGCCGCGGCGAGGGCTTCCACTTCCGACCCGGTGCGTGCCTAGGCTACGGGTCCCCGGATGTGTTGCATGGCAAGGCCGCTGCAAGGAGGGATTGGGAGTGCGGCGGCCAGACGCCATGCGGCCTTGCTGTACTGCAGCCGGTCCAATCCAGCCCAGTCCAGTCGTTTTTACCTTGACTTCCTGACCACGTTGCAGATGTCATGCGTAATGTGTACGACACCGTGGCATGGGAAGCGGCGCTGGCGGTATTGGCTGCGCTTTCGCGCTTTGCGCCGCCGCCGTCAGTGACCGTGGAGCCCTCAGCGGCGGGCCCAGGGCCCGACTGCTCATACCAGCACCTGTTCGGCCGCGGCCGTTGGTGAGTGGCACAAAAGGGATTGACCAAGACAACGGCTGCAGAGAGACCGTGCTATGCTATGCTTCGTTTTGTTGCGGCAAGGCGTTGTTGAAAGGACGCCTCGCCCACATGCGCCGCCCTGCAGCGCGATGGCTCTGTCCCTGGCGGGACAGTTCAAGTACGACAGCTGGAACAGCAGCGCCATCGGCACGGCAGCGCATGTGTCATCTGCCGTACGCGGCAGGATAGGCGCTGCCGTACTGCCGGGAAGCGCTTGGGTGCTGGACTGGGGGGCGAACCGCCTCGTGCCGTGCGACGAGCAGCGCTGCTCGTACGGAGTGACGTACGACAGTCCAGCTCCCACGGCGCCGCCGGACGAGCTCCTGCCGTACGTTGCTCACGGTGGCGTCTCGGGGCGCAGGGCCCTGCGGCAGGCGGCCCCTGCGGCGGCGCCGGGGCGGCTGCGGGTGAACCACGCGCCCTACGTCCCGGCGGGCCTCTCACTCTATGTGGCCGGTAACGCCAGCGAGGGGGAGCGCCTGGCGGCCTACAGCCTGGCCACGGAGCTCTCCCGAGACGCCAGTGAGTGACGACACTGGGGCAGGGGCCGTGGGCAGGGGCCGTGGGCAGGGGCCGTGGGCAGAGGCTGTGGCCCTGTCAGGGCCGTCTCCGCGGGGGCCTCTTCCCGGGGATTCAGAGCGACCCAGTGCCGTCGAAAGGGCTCGTTGCGCACACCTTCGCTACCCGGCGGGCGGGTTGGAAGCCGCCACCACGCAGCCGCTCCGCTGCCCTGACGCCATTGACCTGCCCTGCGCTCGCACCGCTCCCGCAGCGGACTGGGCCCATGTAATGTCGCCAGCGAGCCCCGGTGGGCCCATGAGGCTGGAGCAGCTGGACGACAGCTCTCTGCCCAGGTGAGGGTCCTGCTGCTCGCGCCTTGTGCCGCCCGCTTGCCGGGTTCAGATGCCGGTGCCGGTACCCCACTGTGTCGGCCAGCTACAATCTGATGTGTGTCAGCTAGCAAGTGCTTCAGCGCTTCCCCTGACCTCAGGTACTTGGGCCTGGGAAGAGGGGCGCAAAGCAACCTATGCCTCTCAACCCTGCCCTTGCCCTCCCCTAGGTGGTTGGGCGCTGGGTACCACGCCGATGACGCGGCGGCGTTCCTGGCAGCCACACGAGCGGCGCTGTCGTCAGGTGGGTGGACCTGAGGTCCTGCGACGACGCTGACCCGGCTTATTGCATCACCGCAGCGCTGTGCCGCACCACACGGCTTCTGTTCGGGGCCCCTTGTTGGCTCATCTATGTGACTTATTGAAACTCCCATGTGCCACTTCAGGCAATGCTGCACACGAGCTACGCTGCCAAGGCGCAAGCCGCTTCAGCGGTGCGGCGCTGGCAACTGTGCAGCTGCTGACGTCAGCGCTGGCGAGCCGCAATGGCGCCGCCGATGGCAGCAGCAGCAACAGCAGCAGCGAACTGCTGGCGTCTGTCGTTGCGTCCTCGAGGCGGCTCTTTGCCGAGGCCCTGCCGCCACAGCAGCTGGCGGCCATGCAAGCATCCTACAAGACTTCGATGACATTTGGCGCGGCTGCCAAGCCGCCCTACCAGCCGTCGGTGTTTGCGGATGGCGCCGCTTACAGCCCCCACGCTGCAGCCAATAGCAGCAGCGGCGCCGGAGCTCACGCCGGCGCTGGCGGTGGCTCCAGTACCTCCAAGCGCCTTGCTGTGGGGCTAGGAGTCGCCCTGCCATGCGCCGCGGCGGTGCTGCTGGCTGCTGCGTTGTTCGTGTGGGGCCCCAAGGGCTGGTGGCGGCGGCTGCGCAAGCCCCGGCGACAGGGCCGCATCGTGGCGCCTGGCGTGGGGCCCAACACTTCGCTCGTTGTCACTGACATTCAGGTGCGGCTGGAGATTGCGTGGATCTCAGGGGCAGTCCTGGGAGGGTAGCGAAATCGGGTGTGCGCAGGGGTCTGTGTGGCGGTGCTCGCTACTGATTTCGTCTCCGCACCGACCCCAGGACTCCACTCGGCTGTGGGAGACGCTGCCCGCCCCCGTCATGGACTCAGCCATCCAGGTGCGGGCGGGGGTGGGGGGGTGCGGGCGGGGGTGGGGGTGACAGGGGCTCCTGCCTGGGGGTGACGAGAGGCCCCCAACACTCTGACCTCGGAAGCCGCTCACCAGCCACCCCGGTCCCATCCCGTGTGGCTGATACCACCCTTCCTCACACCGCACACCTGTTCCCCGCCCGTTTCCCTCCCCTGGCCCCAGCTCCACCACGTCTGCATCCGCCGCTGCGCCACCTCCTGCGGCGGCTACGAGAGCGCCACGGAGGGCGACTCCTTCATCCTGGCCTTCCACTCGCCCCAGGCCGCCATGCTCTTCTGCCTCGTTGCCCAGGAGCAACTGACCGCCCTCGCGTGGCCGCAAGAGCTGCTGCAGGCAAGCTAGCGGGCTTGGTTGCAGAAATAGGAACCTGCTAGAGGCAGGGACTGCTGGCGGTGCACTTGTCGCACTGAGCACCTTTGATGCGGAGAGTTTTGAACCCACTTTTGCATTCTGGACCCTGCAGGTGGACTGCTGTCGGCCGGTGTGGGTGCGGGAGGCATCTCGCACAGCTGCAGCAGCGCCCGGGGGCTCGCTCCGCCGCGTGCGGAGCCACGCGCACACACCCCGGGACGTTAGCCTGAGTGGGGAGGGCCACCCGCCGGTTGCTTCGCCGGACGATGCAGGGCCCATGCGGGGCGGCGACTCGCTGACCTGCCTGGGGTCGGGGCGCAGTCGGAGGGACGTCGTGGGCCGCAGCTTTGCGGCCGTAAAGAGGGGCGGGCTGCGGCTCGTGTCCCTC
Source organism: Edaphochlamys debaryana (assembly GCA_016858145.1). Taxonomy (NCBI): domain Eukaryota; kingdom Viridiplantae; phylum Chlorophyta; class Chlorophyceae; order Chlamydomonadales; genus Edaphochlamys; species Edaphochlamys debaryana. The sequence continues at coordinate 36,137 of JAEHOE010000109.1, forward strand.
ACGGTGGGCGGGATGAGGAGCTCCATCACGAACCTTACCGATTCCATGGGCATGGGTGGCGGAGCTAATGGAGCCCAGATGCGCTTCGCCCTGCCCGTGCCGACGCCCCTGAAGACGCACCAGCTGCCGGCTCTAGACGGCAGCGATGCAGCTGGCAACCCGGGCCGCCTCGAGCAGCTGGCCTCCAAGATGCCTTTCCGGCGCTCGAACACCGGCACTCCCACGACCGCCCGGCCGGCCTCCGCCGCAACGCTGTCGCTCCGATGGCAGCGCTCGCAGCTACCGTCTCCGTTCCAGGCGCTCTCGGGCGACGCCTTCCTGCCGACTGTGCAGTCCGGCTGCCTTGCGGAATCCCCGGCCACGGCCGAACCGGCCGAGTCCGAAACGGATCACCAAGCTGAGCCGGAGCCGGAACGGTGCTCGGACACGTTGGGCGGCCTGATGGGCCTCACAAGCGGCCTGTTTGAGACGGCAACAATGGACTTCATAACCTCTACGGCCGATGACGATGCCGTTGCGGCAAAGCCGCGCACCCAACTGCCCGAGTCGGGATCGAACCTACAGAGCGCGGCCAACAACAACGTGGAGAGCAGCGGCGGCGAGGGCCCTTCGGCCGTAACAACGGGCGGGGCCGCCTCCTCGGCGGCGGGACACGTCTCCCTCGCTCTCGGGCTCGCGCAGGCAGCCAAGGAGGCCAGTGCCGCCACACGCCCCGCTCCCGCCATGAGGCGCCTGCTGCCCACCTGGGGCCGGCCACGGTCCGCCTCATCGGTTGTGTCCCCGCCCGCCGCACCACACGTGGAGCAGCAACCCGCCAAACAGGTTTCAGACACGTCGCCCAGCCGGGCCAGCTCGGCAGCCACGAGCGGTGGGCGACACGTGTGGTCACCGCCGCCTGGGCGACAGGCGGCGGTCGTGCTTACCAGCACTCTGGGAGCTCTGTTCCGGGCCCGGTTTGTGGTCACTGAGGGCGAGCAGCCCTCCGCCGCGCCCGTCAAACCACGCTCGGGTTTCGGCAGACCGCTGATGCCCTCACCGAGCCCAGCGGCGCTGGTGTCGGCTGCGTCGTTCGAGCAGGGCCTCTCGCGGTACCCCACGGGGCCGAGCACGAGTGTGGAGCGCAGCCGGGAGACCCGGCCTCCCGTCCGTGTGCCGAGCTCGGCGCACCAGGACAGCCCCCAAGAGGGCTCCCACCTGGTCCAGCTCCTGCTGGCTTCCGGCGTGCCAGCGCATCACGGGTCTGCTGCGGACGTCTATGACCCCCGGGGGGACAGCGACTGCGCCGGGACTGTCACGCCGCCTCTTGCCGAGCCGGGCACGGGCGGCGAGGACAGCACGGGGGCCGGCGAGAGCGCCGGGGCGGGGCCCGGGCGAAGCAAGGGTGGGCAGGAGGGCCAGGCCGCCCGGAGCCTGCCGCAGTGCCGCTCCATCCCGCGTGCCAAGTCCGCCAGGAGCCGTCAGGCCAACCCGCACATGCACTTCGCCTCGAGGATCCGCATGGGCGCCCCACCACCATCCACAACGGCCGCGACCGCGCCCGGGTCTTCCCCGGTGGACTCTTGCTTGCCGTCCAGTGGAGGCCTGGCCCGACAGGACACCATGGAGTCGGGCTTTGCGGAGTCACAACTGGCATCCCGCAACCAGAGCCGCGCCGACATGGCTACGGCGGGGCAACACCAGCACTCAGCCGCCAAGCCCATGCTGTTCAATGCGGCCTATGCACCCAATGGCATGCCTCGCCCCACGGGCTTCCGGTCCCGGCGACAGCGGCACCAGCAGGAGGCGGCGAGGTCGGGTCACCACGGCGCCGCGCAGTCGAGGCTGCTGCTGGCTGGGCTGCGCGTGCGCATGGGCGTTCACAGCGGCATCCGTCTCGCCTCGGACGTGGGCTACTCGTCCGTGATGCAGCGGTACCACTACGCAGGTGCAGCGGGCATAGGGCGGGCGGGCGTATAGCGGGTGGTGAGGCAGGTCCAGCCGCAACTGTACTCGCTAACTCTACTCGACGCTTACACCCTGCCCTTGCCCTGCTGGCCTGCGCAGGCCGTCCCATGGCCGCCGCCAAGGCCGTCGCGGGCGCTGCGTCAGGCGGCATGGTCCTCCTGTCGGCCGCCACCCACGAGCTGCTCACGGTCTGTGCGGAGCCCGGGCAGCCGCTGCTGCTGCGCGCGCCCACGTCGAGCGTGTCCATGCTGGGCAGCCGAGTGGAGGAGCAGCTGACGGTGTTTTGGCACGCGGGCGTTCACGTGCTGGACGAGCACCTGCCCCCGCTCGAGGTCCTCACCGCTGCGACGCCGGCCCAGGTGCCGCGCTGGGCGGTCCTGCCGAGCCCAGCGGCGGGGCCGAAGTTTGAGACCTTGGTCCCCGGGGTCCAGGCAGCGCCCATCGGTGGGTGTTGAGGGCAGAGAGATGGGGCGATCTGCAAAACGGGAGGGCGGGACGTGGCCCTCGTCAGGTGCCGCTGTCCCTGGCGCTGGGCAGCGCTGGCAATGGCATCCCTCCAAGCCTTGCAACATGTCTGCCATTGTACGCCCTTGTGCTCGACAGGCAACCTTGCAATCGCCACGGTGACTGTGTCAGGCGCACGCGCGATTGCGGCGGCCAACCTGGGCGTCTGGAGGCAGGCGGCGACGCTGCTGTGGCGGGGCGCCTCACAGCTGTGCTCCGAACACGGGGGCTTCATGGCAACCAGCAAGGCCGCTGCGCTGGACCCGCAATCGGAGCCGGTTGGGGGCCCCAGCGGAGGTGCGGGCTGCAGCGGAGGGCAGCAGCTCATCCTCACAGCCGCCTTCACCTCGGCGGCGGCGGCTGTGGAGTGGGCCGCTGACGTCATTGAGTTTGGGCTCCTTGCACCTTGGCCCGCGGCTCTCCTGCTCCTGTGAGTCATGCGCGCGGGGCGGGCGCTCGAAGCTGTAATCATGGAAGGCCAATGATGGCTGTTGTGTTCACTTGCTTTGGCGGTATGTGCGTCCCCTCAGGGAGCAAGCCGAGGAGATCTGGAGGGAGGACCATACCTACCTGTTGCCTGGCGCTCCGGCCAACCTGGCCTGCCGTCAGACCATCAGCGGGACGCTGACCTTGATGCCGCCAGCGCCCCCCGTCTCCCGCAAGCTCAACCACCGCCTGAGCATGCCAAACGAGCTCATCCGGCCCTCCAGTGCCGCCGTGCCCGAATACCGCTCCCCTTCATCCTCTGCCGTCCCGGACCTGCCCACGTACAACTCCGAGAGCCTCCCTACTGTGGTACGCTTCCAGTCGTCAGGCCCAGGGGCGTTTGGGCAGGCCAACACCTTCCTCGCGCACGCCGCGGGCGCGGCTGGCGGCTCCTTCAAGACACAAGCTGCTGGTCTGGACCGGGCCTCCTCCAGCACGACAAACACAGCTGCCTTACTGGACCCCTCTGCGTCTGTGGGCGGGCGGGCGTCAAGCCGCTCGTACAAACACCCATCCCGTCGAGCCACCGGCGCGCTGGTGTCCGGCAATGGCGTAGCCACAGGGCCCGGAGTACATGCCCCAAGCGCACCCGACGCATCCACCATGGGAGCCACGGGCTTAGCCCGGACGCAGACGCTGTCGCCGGCCTTGAGCACCGCCACCATTTCCAACACGGGTATGGACAACCGCAGCTCCTTCTTCACCCAGGCCTCCACCTCCACGATGGCGCTCCTGCCCACTCGCTCCACGTTCCGGAGCTCGCCCAGCCGGGCCCACATCGCCATGGAGCGCAGCGAGAGCAGCAGCGCCTGCACCAGCAACGACGGCCGCCACGGCGTGCGCTCGCTCGTGCCGCCGCCCAACATGCGCCGCCGCAGCTGCGAGCACGCGGTCACGTCGCGCATGGCCGGCGGGCGGAGCTTGGGCGGCTATGCGCCGGCTGCCGGCCGGCCGTCCTCGGCAGAGTTCCTCCGGCCCAGCCTGCCAACGGTCCTGGACTCCAAGCTCAATGCCGTCCAGCGACCAACGCCAGCCGCAGCCGCAGCCGTGGAGATGGCAGCGCCGCACGACCGCTCGTCGTGCCACCTGGCAGTCCTCCGCACCTCAGCCGCCTCCAGCTCGCGGGCCACCCCCCGCCTGACCCTGGCGCGCCCACCGCCCCTGCTGCCGCCCGTCAGCAGCGGAACCCTCGGCACGATCAGCCAAGTGTCAGCACCGCTCCCGGCATTCCCGCTCGGGGTCAGCGCCTACCAGCACCTCGACTCGGGCAACCACGCCGCCCAGGCACTCAGGTTTCCATCCATGAGCGGCGGCCGGTACAGCCAGTACGGCATGGGGTCAAGCTTGGACGCGAATGCGGCCGGTCAGGGGCCTCGGGTCGTGGAGCTATGCCCCAGCATCGTGCCAGCTCAGCTCGCGAGCCAGATGATGTACGGCTCGGGCACGCTCCTCGCCATCAGCAGGGCGTCGTCCAGTGGCACGGCCGCGGCCAGCGCCATCGCCCGCCGCTGGACGGGCACGGGTGACCTCGTCCGGGACGGCACCGTCGTCAGCCTCTCGAAGCGCCTGAGGCCTCAGCAGGGCAGCAGCGGCGGCGTCTCGAGGCCTGTCAGTGTGTCGGGAATGCACCAGGACCACGCCGGACGGGCCGGCGGACCGGGGCCCCGAGCCTCGAGAGCAGGTAGCCAGGTGGCCACCACGACCGCTTTCCTGGCTGCGGGCTCAATGGAGGCAGACCGGCAGCCGTCCTATCTGGCCACACGCCGTGCCAGCCAGAGCAGCCGGAGCGGGGTGCCCACCTCCCCGGCGGCGTCTGCCCCGCTGTTCCTCCCTCCGCACCTGGGTTTCCCGGCAGGGGACTCGGGCCCTCTGGCGCTGGCCCGTGGCGGGGTCATGGAGGCGGTCGGGGAGCACGAGCATGAGGTGGACTTCGATCTCTCGTCCAACCCCAGAAGCCGGCAGACGTGCACGCGGCCTGACGGAAGTGCAAGCCTGGCAGCGGTGAGAGCAGAGGGGAGCAGTGGGGAACCCTTTGGCACGTGTGGGCGGGCAGGTTCCGTCGTTCCCTGCACCATGCACTGTCTATCGGCTCGCCCCTCGTTGCTGGCCCAGCTGACATGCACGCCGTCCTCTCACATGCCCCACACGCAGATGATTCAGATTGGGAGCGCCAGCAACAACGGAGCGGGCAGCGACAGCAGCCGGCGGCAGACAGTCAACTGCTTCGCCGACATCTCCTTGGGGCTGCCCGAGCCCGCCGATGCCAGCGGCGACCAACAGGCGAGCGTCGGCTCGCCGATTGGGCCCCAGCGCAGCACATCCGCGTTCGGTCGCCTCGCACAGCAGCTCTCGCTGCCGCTCGGCTCGCGGCGCGATAAGCGCCGCTCTGCGCCCGCGCTGACCGCGGCGCAGCGCGCGTGCCGGCTCGCGTCGCAGCCGGGCTCGCCGTCTTCCGAGCAGGGCAGGCAGGCGAGGTATCGCTCTGAGGGCAGCGTACGCCGCGGGGGCCAGATTCAGCCGGTGCTATCAGGGCAGGGCAGCGCAGTCGCGGGCCACCTCGACTATAACATCTCGAGTTCCGCGGGCGCGTCATCACGCGCGCCGCACGGCTCATCGCCCCTGGCTTCGCCCTTGAATTTGAGCGCTGCCGCTGCTGGTGTTGCTGGTGCGTCCGATGAGCACTGCTGGGATGCCGGAAACCTGCTGCTGCCGCCGGAGCTGTGCGGCCAGTTCCTGTGCCGCGGGCTGCGGCTGCGGTGCGGCGTGGAGGTTGGGCCTGCTGTGGCCGAGGTGAGGCGGCGCGGCGAAGGGTTCTGCAAGGAAGGACACGAATGGGTAAACTGCTTGGCCGGAGCAAACGGGCACATGTGGGCTTGCTTCAAGACAAGCCGGTACACGCGCCGACCCTGCCCCTTCCCATCCCTTCCCTTTCAGATCAACTGCGTCACAGGGGCGCTAAGCTACGTAGGCCCCGCCGCCGACGGCGCACTGGCCCTAGCGCTCTCCGCTCCCCTCTCCCAGGTCCTCGTCAGCGCCGCCGCTGCCGCCGCAGCCGCAGCCGCCTCGAACGCAGCGCCTGCCGGGGCGGCAGCGGTGGCCGCCTCCTCAGCCCTGAGCCAAACAGCGGCCCTGGCCGCGTCCGCCCTGCCTGCCGGCAGCCCCACGGCCGCAGCGGCGGAGCCGCACCTCTTCCCGCGGCCCGAGCTCCAAGCGCAGCTGCGGCTGGCTGCCGTGGGCACACCCATGCCCCGGTCCATGTCGCGCCTCAAGCTGAGATCCGCTGGCGGCATGCAAGAGGGCGAGATCCAGGCCCAGGCCCAGGCCCAGGCGGCCGAGATCTGCGTCGGAGGTGCGGCTACGGCCCCCGGCTACTGCTCGCCCGCTGCTGCGTTGGCCGGGGCGGCAGGCGCTCGCCAGCGGCTGACGTCAGACGGCCCTGCGCAGCAGCAGGGCTTGGGGCGTGCGGGGCGTGTGCGGGTTCAGGCGCCGGTGCAGCGGCGCGCCGGCAAGTAGGCGCCCAAAGAGCTGCGGAGCAGTGGTGGAGAGGAGCTACGTTAGGTCTGTATGTAGGAGCACGCCGGCGCGTGCAGTTGCTGTATGTATTACTATGTCTGGACTGTGGCTTGAAGGGTTTGCCGGTGGACTCTTGAAGCTTGGGCACGTGTCGAAGCACCAGTTCTGCCTGTACTGCGTAGATAGGGCTGGGCGGATGGGCGCTGTAAGAGTGCTTAGGGGGCTACCAGCCCGTTGTGGGAGGGGAGGCAGGGGCTGCTGTGCTGTTGCTGCACTCCACCTCAAGGTTGCTTGGTTGCGCTGGCATGGGTTGTGATCCATCGTTGAGCGTCGCAATGCGCTGCCACTCGATAGGCCTAGCCGTGAAGCAGGGTGCGCAGAGCTAGGCTATCTCTACAGTTTCGGACCTACACGGGGCGTCTTGAACCGCGTCCTCAGCTTCCGTACTTTCAGAAGGGCGTGCCCTCTTTGCTTGCGGGACGCTCAGTCACAATCCCCAGTTTGGTGCATCATGCCATGCTCGGGCCACACGTGTGGGCACACTCCCTAACCTGTTTTGAGCGTGTCAGGGCACGGCAAGCACCATTCATATATGATCACTGATGCTTCCCTTTGAGGGCTTTAAGAACTTGTGTGCATGGTTGTCATCCAAAGACCGCTGTATCTGTGCCCTGCAGGGCCTTTGCGTGGTTGCTTGCACGGGATGCGTGGGTGTGGGGGTTTTGCAGAGCACTCCGGGGGCAGGCGGTTTTGTGTATCCAGATTGGAAGCGCATGCGTGGCAAGAAGGAACGGTCTGCGCCTGAGGGCTTACAAGCATAGTTTCGGCTCAGGGCCGTGAAGCCTGAGAGGCGCTTCGGGTACTAAGAAGACTCGGTGCCTACTGCGGCCTACGCAATTCTTGTGCAAAGCGTTGGCACTAGCTTTTCCCTATTTGCGGGCATCAACACCCCCATGCACTCACGGACGCTGCAGGCTTGCGGCTCCGAAGCTTGTGAACCACCGTGACGTTGTGCTTGCCCTTGGGGGGATGTGTTATGTATGTCGGGCCGTTGGGTGGTCGGGTGGTGCATAAAGGCTTGACTTGGGACTCGCCTCCCACAATCCTCGCTGACTGGCTAGGATGTATTGTTGAGCGTGCAGGAAGGGACCCATGGGACTGTCGGAAAGTCATATAAGGTGGTAGTGGGTGTGGATCGGAGTGCAGTGATTACTTCGGTGCATGTGGCGGCGGGGTTCGTGAGGGTGAAAGCAAAGTGTCTTGCACGGGCACATTCTGCAGCCGGCTGGCAAGGTCGATGGCATTTGCCCGGTCTTGCCACGGATCGCGGTGGGAGGGGATGGAGGCACGCTGGATTGGACTGGACTGCTTGGGATCCAGAGCCGAGAGGGGCCGGCGAATGGGAGGGAGGGAGGAAGGGGCGACGGGAAGGGGTGACGGAAGCTTCTTTGCTCAGACTCGTGTCTCGGGTTTCCTTAACGGCATCATACCTCGTGAAATTCGGACCGAACGTGCGGGCTTTGCCAGGGGTGTGCTCTGCGACCTCCGCGACCTGTGCACGGTCAGGGCGGGGCAGCGGCCTCGTCTGCAGGGATGGCGCAGCGCCGTTCTACAGCATACTCAAGAACCCGGGGAACAGGCCTTGTGAGCAAGTTGACGTGGACAGGTCTGAGAGGAGCAGGTATATGGCGCGGGTAAAGGAATGCGCGATCCCGTGTCCGGCGGGGGTGAGCGGGGCTGGGAAGGAGCAAGCGCGCCTGCGCCACACGCTGCGGCGGGCTGCCGACCATAACTCACGAGGAGTCGCTGCGACCGGCACTTTGATTGTATATATTTTTTTAGGTATCAAGTCGCGCTCTCTAGCGTTGGTAGCGATAGCTTTCGGCTGAGCCACACGCTGCACAACCGCTGTGCTGCCGTCCTGCCGACACCACGATAGTTCCCAGGTTACGAGCGTCGCGACCTGTAAAGCAGCGTGTGTGCCGAGAACGCGGCCACGCCGTTTCGCAGCCCTTGACACGGGCCTCCAGACGAGCCCGGACTCAGCGGCTGCAGAAGCTCGAACATGCAGTCATTGCTACAATACCAGAGGGGGGTGCTCCGGCCTGCTCAGCGGGGCCCCATCCGCGGACCATCCCTGGCACCATCGCTTCGCACGACGCGTCCCCCAAGCACCGTCTCCGCATCCGCTCGACAAGAGAGCACGGCCAGTTGCTCACAGGAACCCTTAGTCACTGGCCGGAGACAAGCGCTAGGGGCGGCCGTGGCAGTGCTGGCCGCGGTGGCCTTCCCTGCCGGCTTCGCAGCTCGGGCCGCGGACCCTGCCCTGGTGGCCACTGCTGTTGACCTGGCAACGATAGAGGTAGGCAAGGCAACAGGATACCAGCTGTAATTCACAATAACAGCTGGTGAATAAGCGGTGTACCAGCTTCACAGCGCCCGGCCGTGCCCCACGCGCTCGTCCCCCACCCCGAGAGGCGGGGACCCGAGAAACAAGTGCCCAGTTTGCAGCTGCCACATGGTCTTCTCCCCCCAGCCGTCGGCAAACTTTCGAAAATCACAAAACCATGATGCCTGCCATCTTACGCTGCTGCCCTCCCGCGCGCTTCCCCCTGCAGGAGGAGGCGCTCCTGGCCTATGCGGGGCAGCGCTTCGGCGATGCGGTGCGGCTCATGACTCAGGCGATTGCGGTGGAGCCGCGAGAGACGCGGTGGCGGGAGATGCGGGCGCAGGTGGGCGACTGGCGACTGGGGACTTGGGCGGTGGGGTGTGAAGCCCGGTGGCGGCGGGGCTTGACGGCCGAGCCAGGGGCGGGGATGATGTGTCCTGGGCTGTGGGACGAGGAGAACGGAGGGCGGGCTGTGGGCTGCGGGCTGGGGTGACTCGGTCGCCTAAATGCAGGCGTGTACGATAGGTTTGGGTGAAACTTTCGGTGTGTGTGGCAGGGGCGCGGAGTGTGCAGTGCCGGCTCGAAAAGGCGATGCCAGCATGTCTGTGTGCTCGCAACGCGTGGAGACATACTCTCACGCCCTGCAACCTGGGCCCTGACTCAACCCACAGGCGCTGGTGGATGGAAAGAACTTCCCTGCGGCCATCGATGACTTCAATACCGGCCTGGAGCTGGCGGGTGGGTGGCCTGCGGCGTGCGCTTGCTTGGTGCGCTCGCGTACCGGTACCGGTAGTGCGCTTGCTTGGTGCGCTTGCTTTGTTCGGGTCCCACTGCGGCTGCGCGGCGACCGCTGCAGCGTGTCCTGTTTGATGGAGGAGGGCGTGAAGGGGGAGTGCCGCTAACCCGGCCGTTGGCGGGGCCCGAGGAAGTGCGCGCGGCACCCCGGACCACCTGACCCATGCCCGCCGCCCCTGCCCTCCGTCCACCCCGCCCACAGGCACTGCGGACCCCGTGCTGCGCGCGCGGCTGCTCGTGGGGCGGGCCCTGGCGCGCGAGGGGCTGGGCGAGTGGGAGGCCGCGCTTTCGGACTACAAGGAGGGCTTTATCCTGGCGGCTGAGGCGGGGTGAGGAGCGCAAGCCGGGGTGCTCTGGGGCGGCAGATGGGGCCTGGCTGGGAAGAGCGCATCACTAGTTCGCCAGTGTGCGCCCTTGGTGTGTCTGGAGGGTCTGCGATGCCGGGGTGTTTGGGACCACCTCGCTAACCTCCCTACCCCGCCGCGCTAAGGGTTGTCACTGCCTGGGCGGCACCGTGTGCAGGGAGTCGCCCGACCCCTACGTGCTCAACTCGGTCGGCAACTGCCTCAACTCGCTGGAGCGCTGGGAGGGTGAGCGCCAAGCGCACGAGCGGAGGCGGGGTGGGCAGTGCGCTTGGCTTGCGTCGGACACGCTGACTTGATCCCCCGCAACATGTTTGCTGTTCCTGCCCCGAGCCACGCTCTTCCGGCTCCCCACAATGTTCTTTTCCTCGGTCCACGCTCTTTCGCTCAGCCCTGTCCTCCCACCCCATGCCGGTGCGCCCCCTCGCCATCCACCCACACACCCCACACAGAGGCGCGAGAGGCCTACCTGACCAGCTCCCAGCTCTTCCAGCAGGCGCGCGGCTTCCGCGGCCGCAACGGCGGCACCACCGACCGACTGGACGGTGGGTGGCGGCTGGGCTTGGGGTGGGCGCTGGGCGGGAGGCTGAAACACCCCACCGCGGCCCAGCGCCCGTGCGGCCGCTGGCGGGGTCCCGTTGTGGTCGTTGGCTGTTTGGACATCGGTATTGCGGCGGCGCAAGGGCACTCTCGGCTGCCCTCGCCCGCCCTGGACGCCAGATAGAGTCGTGCTCTGGTGACTGCGGTACCGGGGGTACACCGTCGTGATTCGCATCGCGCAGCGCGTGACACCTGCTGCCCACCCCTCCCCCACCTCCCCTCCACACGCGCAGGCGCCGTCTTCGCGGCCTCCAACGCGGCGCTGATGCGGGCGCAGATGGGAGACACGGACGGGGCGCTGCAGGAGGTGGGCGAGATCCAGGAGGGTGTACATCTCTGGTTCGGCCAAGATCTGGATCTGGATCCCGATCTGCCTGCGCCGGGCTAACCTAGCACCACAGCCAAGGTCGGGCCACATCATCAACAAATCATGTACGTAACAACCACTCATCTCCCTCCCACCCTTCCCTTTCGCAAATGAACTACCTCCCTAGATCTCCCGCATCGCGCGCCGCGCCCCGGGCAGTGCCGACATGCGCGCGGCCCTGGCCGCCCTGTACTGGGAGCGGGGCCGACGGCAGGAGGCGGAGGAGGCGTGGGAGTACGCGTGCGACCGAATCCTGGTGGGTGGCTTGCGCGGTTTCTTGGTTGGTGAGGTTGTCCTTAGCGGGCAGATCGGGAGGTGCACTGTTGCACATCCGTGACTGCTGGGAAGTGCGTTGTAACACAGCAGCACTGAGCAGGGGCTGGCGAAGAGACTTGATGGCAAGATGAGCCCGCTAGGCTGTCGCCCGAGCAAGCTAATTGTGATATGATCCGCATGCAGGTGGGCTGCACCAAGTACGGCGACATGGACTGGCTGTCACGTGTACGGCGCTGGCCGCCCGCCATGGTCGAGCGCATGTCGGCCTTCCTGGCCCTGCGTTGACCGGTGACCGTTGGCGGTTGGCACAGGTCGGTCTGCTGTTTCTTACGGGGAGGGCCCCAGCGGATCGGGGGGAGAGGCATCGGGAGGAGCCCCCAAGAACATGGAGCACGAATGCTCGCTATGCAAGACCAGGACCTGCTGCTGACTTTCTGGTGCAGCAGGGTGGGGCGTTAACCGTATTCTCAGCGAGCTAGGGGAGCCCGGGAGGACGGTCTTACTCATGCGGGCCTTGATGCGGGTAGACCCGTGAGGGCTTCGCAAGCGGTCCCAACTCTGTGTGTCTGACTAGTGAGTTTTGGGTTGGTGCCAGCAGGAGGCAAGGGCATCGCTAGCAGTTTGCAATTTTAGGCTGAACCCCGCTCAAAACGAACAAGTGGGCGCATGTGGGTCAGGATGTGGGTGCCAGCATGTACGGCCCCACGCACGAGGGCGGCAGGACGGCGGGAGAGGAGACCCGATTGGCAGGATGAAGACGGCGAGGGCGTCAGTGCTATGTTGTGAGAACTCTCGGCTACACGCGAAGGGTGTTCTGAGGCGGATACCGGTAACTGTGTGGACCGGCGGTGCGGACGTACCGTGAGACGTCCCAGGCTGGCATGAGGGCAGGAGTTGGGGAGAAGACGACGGAGGCGGTGTCAGGAGTCCTTGGTTGTGGGCGAAGGACATGAAGCGTTGTACATGCGCGCAGGGGTCACGTGCTGCTGTCAGGCGTCCAGGCGATCCCAGGCAGGCCGGAAAGTGCACGTTCTGAGGGCCATCCCAGGCAGGCCTAATGGTTCCTGTTCTGGCGTCCTTGTCACGAGTCGTATCCCGTAACCGAAGCGGACGAGAAGCCTGCCCACCGCAGACGTTGAGCCGTCGGCAGAGCTATATGTAAAGGCTTGCATCCCCTTGCCACAATTGCCAGGGGCTGCCACCAGCAGCGTGCGTGCCATTACTTCACTTCAGGAACCCGGCCGTTCGTTGGGCCTGAGCGGCGGGTCCCCACTTCAATCAGTACGTATTCCCCACCAGCTCGTATACGGGAGACACTGTCTGAATTTAAGAACAATGACGAGCTCGCGCAGCAATAACCGCCGGACATGGCGATTTCTGGCCGCGGTTATTCTCGCGGCTTTAGTGGCTTTCCCTGTGTCGGCAGAGATGCTGGCATGTGGAACCGGTTCTGAGCTCGACTCGAGCGACGCGGTCATCGTGCGCACCGGTCGGGACTTTGCCGAAGGGCTCGCTGCGGGCAGGAGCTTCCTAGTCATTGCTGCCGATATCAAAATGTCAGACGAGGACTGGAGCGGGATCGCGACTCCTGTCCGGCTTCGCCGCGACACGCATGTCTGCGGCGAGTACTCGAGGGTCACCGGGCAGCGCAATCCCCCGCTGCTTGACTGGGCCTTCGTGAGGGAAAAGGTAAGCGGAGACGGTATCCGAAGGTGGGGTGAGCGCGGGGGCCGAAGAAGACGTGGAAAACCGCCATAAGCGGGGGGACAGGCCCCACCTGGGGGGGGGGAAGCGGAAGATAACCGTGCAACTGAGGGAAAGTGAGGCAGCAGAGGGGCAGGCCAGGGGTGAGGGGCATCGACATGCACGAGATGGCCTGTGTGTGGAGGCAATCGAGTGAGTTCCACCAGGTCCAGCTCAAGGGGAGCATCAGGCAGGGGGCCGAGGGGGAGGGGGGCAGGGGGGATGCCGCGTGGGCTGGGGGAATGCGCTGATGCCGCGTAGCCCAGGCGAGATAGAGTTATGCTGACAACAGAACAGAAGCACGTTAGCCATGCTTGATGCCGGAACGAGCCGCCGGACCCAGCCCCACTCCCCCTGACGGACCTCGCTCATCATGCGCCCAAGATACACCTCTATTCTTGACCTGTGGGTCTGAATACCCACCGCGCCCCGCAGGTTACTATCGCCAACGAAGTGGCCCTGACATTTGAAGACGTCGTCATGACGCGCTACCGTGCACATGGCGTGGACCCTGCTAGGATGGATGCGCTGACCGCCACACCGCCCGGCCCCCCCGGCCTGCTGTTGCTGCGAAGGGTGGCCAGCGTCAACGAAGCTTGGTGCGCCTGGCGGGGTTTGGGGCTTAGCCCTTTTCTCTGTCATGGGGCTGGGATAGCACCGGTAGATTTGTACCGGCCTGAAAGCCCTGCATGCCTGTCCCCACCGCCCTCTCTCTGGTTTGGTCAACACCTACCTCAGCCTCAGTCGCGACGTTATGAACACGCTGGTGGGTTCCTAGTTTCGAAGGGATCAAAGTAGGGGGCAGGGGTGGGGTTGCAACTGTCTCCATCCGCCCCGCTAGGAGCTGAAGGGGCGCCTCTAGGAGCTGTAGCCGCAACCGCACGCCCGCCCCTGTTCCCGCGTTCCGCCAGATATCGCCTCTCTCGGGCTCGATCAACGTGGTGCGGCAGATGTGGGGCGGGTTCACGTACCAACGGGTGGTCAAGGGCCAGCTAGGGCCCTTCCAGCAGGCTTGCCTAGGTGCCGTGCGCTGTGCTGCTGCTGAATGACGTGCGCCCCACCACTCATCCGCTGTGCTCTCGCCTTCACCCCACCTTGGCCGGGCCCGGCCCCCGGGGGAACGTGTCACGGCAACAGGGCTGCGTCCGGGAGCCTTCAGCCCCCGTCCTGCCCCGGTGCTGGATGGGCCAGAGCTGCTGGGTGAATAGCCAGGCGCAACCCAAACCTGCAAGGCCTGACGATGGAGGTGTGTGCGCGCGGCCGCCCCGCCCAAAAGTCTCGCCAAACTAACCAGCCAAGTCGACACAGTGTGCACAGTTGCTGACGTCTCATCACGTGCACACATGAGCGCAGATTTTGGTCTGTCGTCTGAGCGCCCCAACTTGGCGGTGAAGCTGGTGGACACGTGCTTGCTGTGCGAGTGGCTCCTGAACGATGATTGCGTGGCCGAGAAGGGGACGACGGGGTGAGCGAGGGTTGCATGCGGGTTATTAGGTAGGCCACATAGTCGGGGCTGTTCAGTCTTGCACCAGCTGCTGTGCGCAGTAGTAGTGCGCTGCTGGGCTGCGCTGCGCCATTGCTTGTGAACGCTCACACCTCTGCTGTGGTAACCAAGCCCTGCGTTGCGCCCGCACGTTTCAATCCCAGGTGCATGCAGTACATGATGCAGAACGGAAGAGTGTATGATTGGGCCCAGCGGGTGAGTCGGGCGAGGGGGGCCCGCTGACTCGTGCAGTCCGATCCTCGAGCCGTCGTACACTCGTACGTGCCGTACATCGACAGCGTACCGCACCGTACATGGAACACGCCGTCCCGCAGGTCCCTCGCCGGCCCCAGGCACCCAGAGCGGACCTCTATGCGCCTGCCCTCAACTTACCGCACGCTGCAGACGGGGGCGGGCGCAGCCCCGCAGTCCTTGCGGGCGTGGTGGGCGGAGTGCTGGGCGGAGGTGCGTGGGCGGACTTGCTTTCGCTCGATCAATCGATAGGGGGGGCCGATGTTGGTCATGTCGCGGGAGAACAGGGAGGGAGGTCAGGGATGGAGCTACGGGGCCAGCACCATACTGCCCAGATAGAGCTCACTTGCCCCTAGCTTGACGTCTTCAGTTCATCCGGACGTTCTCCGCGCCCGCCCGCCCCTCCCACACCACCGCCGCCGCAGTGGCTCTCCTGGTCCTTCTGGTGGCGTTGGGGGTCGCGGCGTTCAGAGGCTGCACGCCCCTCGGGTTGCCGCCCTTGACCGTCAAGCGCGGGTGAGCGTGTGGGCCAGCGCAGGCCTCCGGGAGCGGGACGGAGGGCGTTGGTTGGCATGCCGGCATGGCCGTACGGACCGTACGGGCATGCCACCACAAGTTCAATTCATTGAGCCCCGGTCTCTGGGACTTGGAGCGTTGCAGCGTTAGTTATGACGGCAGCCTGGCCCGTAACCTGTCTGCCCCGGTCCGTCCCCGTCATCAGGTGCGCTGATGGGTCCACACGCGAGCTCCCAGCCTTGTCCCGGTCGGCGGAGGTGAGCAGCAGATAGCCGGTTACGGGTACAGGAGTGTTGAGGGAGTATGCCCCGGCCTTGACAACCAACTGCCTCGTCTGCAGATGCTTGCGGTGACGCGCTGCAAGGATGGCACGGGAGGCTTCAGGCGGCAGCAGGACATGACGTGGACAAAGGCGTCTGACAGCACAGCTGCTGCAGCTGTCGCCGGCGGTGAGCCCTGGTCCCTGGATGTCGACGGACAGCTTTGAGCTACTTATTTGAGCAGAGCTGGGTTTGGAATTGCCGACCTGCTGTCGACGCATCTTTGGCCTCGCCCCTGGTCCATGCGCAGGCCTGCCTCCCCCAGCATCAGGAGAAGAGCGTGGGCTGACCATCCTTCAAGTCGTTGACCCCACCGTGCCTGTGACACTGCTCACGCCACCGCGGCCCGACCTGCGGTGGCTGGGGAATATGGGCCGCGGGCGAGAGGCCAGGCAGCAGGGAGGCGACGGGCAGGTTGGTGTCGACGGAAGCGCAGCGAGCGGCAGTGGGGTTATCGGAGTGGGGCCTACATGTCAGCCGCCACGCCCGTGATCTCTCGAGAAAGCGCTTTGTCTCTCCCGTACGCAGGTGAATCTGCTGCCAGACGCCACCCTCGGCAAGGGGTCGTTCGGTCGGGTGATCGAGGGCGTCTACCAGGTGAGGTGTGCGCGTGCGTCAGCAGATCGTTGAGCTGAGCGGGTCCAACAGCTACTTAACCACCTTCCCCCGTCCGCAGGGCCAGCGTGTGGCTGTCAAGGTGGTTTCCGACGCCCACCAGTTCGGGGGCCCCGGGGAGAGCCTCATCCGCAGCTTCGCACAGGAGGTCGAGGTGCTGGGGAGGTGCACGGTAGGGTGGGGCGGGGGGAAGGGTGTGGGACGAAGGGGCATCCTGTTGTGCGCGTTAATGTTAACCCTTCTTCGTCCCCTCTACCCTCCCTCCCTCCCCGCCCCAGCACCCCAACGTGGTCCGCCTGCTGGCCGCATGCCTCACTCCGCCGCGCCTGTGCCTGGTCATGGAGGTGGGGGCGGGGGCGAGGGTAGTATGGGGTTACTTGGGGGACCAATCAAGGAGTGCAGGGGGCCAGTTGGCAGAGCTTGGTTCCCCTCCTCCATCCCAAGTGCTTTGCTGTCCTCTCCGCCCACAGCTCATGGAGACGAGCCTGGATAGGTGAGCGATGGCGTCATGCACAGGGGGCAGAGCAGAGGGCGATGGGCGACTGTTGAAGAACCGATGGGGGCTTGCGACGTTTCGGTCCCTGAGCCCAGCCTCGCCTCGCCCGCTCCCCCGTCCCCCAGGCTCCTGTACCGCAGGCCGGATGAAACACCCCTCCCGCTGCCCACGGTCCTGCACATCTCCCTCGAAGTGGCCAAGGGCCTCGAGTACCTGGTGAGTGGGAGGGCGGGTGGGAGGTAAGCAGGGTAGGGACCAGTTTGGAAAGGCAGATGAATGCTTTGCGAGGCCTTGCGATGACGGCCGGAATCCGGTGCTGCTGGACCAACCCGCAGCACCCGACCATCACGCATCGAGACCTCAAACCCGGCAACGTGCTACTGAACGACCCACACAGCCCTCGCCCCACGGTCAAGCTTGCAGTGAGTGGCTGGGGTTGTAGAAGGGTCCAATGAAGAGGGGTCAGTATTCACGCTGACCCCTTTCCTTCCCACCGCAGGACTTTGGTCTGTCCCGGCTGCGGAGCACCGTGGTCCCAACCGTCACCCCAGACGCGGGAACGGTGAGGCGGGCACCGTCGCATGTGGGCTGAATGGGCGTGGGTCTCCCACGCTGATCCTCTTTTACGTGCTTGATTGCCTCCGGCCCCCAATTGCCCACGTGCATCTCCACAGCCGGCGTACCTCGCACCAGGTGGGGTGGGCTGGGCGGACCCGCTACCTACTGGGGTGGTTCCAGCAAGTCTCTGACTCTCGCCCACCCCCTCCCGCCCCACGCCCGCGCCCAACGCAGAGGGCTTTGATGCGGCCAACTACGTCATCACACACCAGGTGAGCTAGCTGCGGTTGGACGATGCTGCTCTGTGTCCTGCCCTGCTCATCGGCTGACTCACCCTTTGTTCCTGTGTCCCCCCTTGCCCCCAGGCCGACATGTACTCCCTGGCGGTGCTGGTGTGGGAGATGCTGGCGGGGAGCAAGCCCTGGCAGGGGTGCTCGCTGTACGAGGTCGCACACGCACTGACCACGCGGTGAGGCATGGGGCGGGCGCGAACGGAGAGCAAGGCTTGGAGCCGATTGGCTTGCTGCCACACCGAATGCTCATCAGGACCTCCCTTCATCCGTACCTTACACCTGTGCCCCCTGGCTGCGTGCACGCAGGGGCGCGCGTCTGCCCCTGGACTCGCTCCCCGAGGCCCGCTGCCCCCCGCGGCTGAGGGCGCTCCTGCAGCAGTGCTGGGAGCGAGACCCGCGGAGGAGGCCGGCGGCAGCTGAGGCGGTCAAGGCCCTCGCACTAGCGCTACTGGTGGGAGACGGAAGGGCTGGGGGGAAGCTGGGAACACCTTGACGTGAACCCTCCGGCTCGTATGGTCATGGGAGAGGGCCCCAGGGCCGCACCAGCATTACCTCTAATTGACGCTTGCTCGCCCACATACCTCAGGACCTCGAGCGGGGGAAACCTTCCACCCTGCGAGCCCCACTGAGGGATCCCGCAGTTGGACACTTTGACGACGGATGCGCGGATGCCCCGCCCCGCGTCCTGGTGGAGGTAGGCTGCACGCAAGCTGTGTGCATCAGTTGCCAGCGCTTTAGGGCTGCCCCTTTCATAGCCGCTTGGCGCCGCCGCAACTCCATCCTGACGTGCCCCCCGAAACCTGCAGGCTTACAAGGCTGGCTTGGAGGCTGCGGGCGGCAACACACCGCCGCAGCCTGGCTGCGGCCCGGGCGATGTACTGGGGCCCGGGGCAGCGGCGCAGGTGGCACGGGGCGGCTGTACGGCGCCCGAGCAAGTGGGCCGCCCCCCGCTGGACTCTGGGAGCGTTGCGGGCCGGCCGGAGATATGCACGGTGAGGAGAGGGAGCAGCAGAGAGCTTGTTAGTTGGCATTGTTTCAGGAACGGATGTGGGCTAACTCTGCCCGCGTGCGCGCCATCTGTGCTCCGCCGACTCTATCTGTAACCATGCAGGTGGCTCAGCAACATCCTACCAGTCCCGAGGCAGCAGAGGACGTGGGTAGCCCCCAGCAGGGTACGGCCGCTGCCCTGGCTGCCACGCCGCCGCCGGCGGAGGCGGCAGGTGGTGACGGCGGCGCGCCTGTTGGTACGGAGGACGCCCAGGGGCGGCGGTGGGCCTCCGCTGTCCTCGCGGCCGTGCCGCTGACGCCCAGGGCGCTGCAGATGGAGCCATGCACTGCACAGGCCTCCGGCGGGGGCGGGGGCGGGCCGGCCGCGGCTGCAGAGGGCGAGGCGGCGGCGGCGGCGGGGAGCTCCATGCAAGGGGCGCCGAGCCCTGGTCCCCGGTGGGTGTTGGGTAGCCAGGACGGCTAGGCGCTGGGTGTTGCACTGGGGCAAGGTAACCCCATGCGGTGCGCTCTGCTTGCCCCCTCTGGTTGCTCTATCTGATCCGGGAGCTCATCCCTTTCGGTGGGCCCCGGTGGCCCTGGTGGGTGTCAACTCCGGCAGTACGGCACTGCATTCGGAGCAAGGAACGGAGCATGCCGCTCATGACGTGCGCGCTGCATCCATACCCCCCCTGGTGCCTCCAATCCGCTCTCTCGTTCCGTGCGTGCAATTTCCTACCTTGCTTCACCGCGGGCTCCCACTGTCCGGCTCGTGGCCCCAGGGCTGAGCGCCACGACTACCTATCCGCTTCGACGCTCGTCATGTCCGCGGACAACACGGCATGCGACGGGCTGCGCAACAAGGCCTGCTGATAACGGCATCAAGGTCCCTCGCATCGTCGCACGGCCACAAGCGCTGCTGCGCCGAATACGTGATGTCCCCATGTGGGGTTAGGACTGGGTGGGGGCGCGGCTGACGCGCCGTTGGCTGAAGGCTGTTGGAGCTGGGAGGCTCTAGTCCATGACTTGATGACCCGCACTTGCCAAGTGCGGGCCACTTTGGAGGGAGTCGAGAGGCAGGGTCGAGAGTGTACCGGTACATGGGAAGAGCTGTGTTAGGAAGAGGTGCGGCGGCAGTGAGGATACCACTGGCGGGTTTGCAAACCTTGTGGGGTGATGCGCATGTGGCCATACCTGTGCCTCATGCATCACCCCGAAATAAAGAATAGAAAGGACGTGTGCGGCGGCTATCTAGCGGTCCCTGCTGTTGTGCTATATGCATAGGCCGGATGGAGGAGGATGCGGCCTGATGCAGCAGCCCATGTGCGCGGGCATGATGCACATTTTGTGAGGCTTTAGGCACCTAAAGCCAGGGGGGCCTAGCGACAGCGGGAAGTGACACGGTCTTGAGCGAGGCGTCAGGGGGGCTCGAGAATGAAGACGATTACCGTAGCTAGGGCGGTGTCGTCTGGGGGGTCTAGGGGGTCTTCTGCGGCCGCGCACGCGCACTTTGCGGACACTGTACCGTATGTGCGGGGGTACCGTCAGGCGTCCCAGGCAGGCCTGAGGGCGGGCGCGAGGAAAGAGACCTGAAAGAGACGGCAGGGGTGGTGCCGGGAGGAATCGGTTGTGGCGTGGCGCATGGAAGCATGGCGCGGGGGTGTGGGGTGTGGGACTTGACCGGCGGTGGCGGTGTCGGGAGGGTGCGGTTGTGGGCGTAGGGCATGAAAGCGTTCTATACGCGCGCAGGGGTCATCACGTGCTGCTCTCAGGCGTCCCAGGCAGGCCTGAATCAGGAAGCCTGTTCTGGCGTGCGGCTGTTACGAGTCGTACCCCGTAACCGAAGCGGCCGAGAAGCCCCAACCGACCGTCAAGCCGTCCGCAGAGCCATATGTCAAGGCTTGCACTCTCTTGCTGCCAGGGGCTGCCGCCGGCAGCGTGCGTGCCAGTACTTCACTTCGTCAGGAACCGGGCCGTTGGGGCCTGAACGCCGGTCTGGTTATCACTTCACCCAGCGCGTGTGCAATCAGACATTACCTTCGACCTCATGTTGAATCAATGAGGCGCTCGCGCACTAAGATTAGGACATGGCGACTTGTGGCCGCGTTCATACTTGCGGCTTCTCTGGCTCACCCTGTGCTTACTAAGACGCTAGCATGTGGCAGCGGTGCTGCGCTCAACTCGAGCAACGCGGTCAGCGTGCGTAATGGTCGGGACTTTGCCGAAGCGCTCGCCGCGGGCAGGAGCTTCCTAATCATTGCTGCCGATATCGAAATGTCAGACGAAGACTGGGGCGCAATTGCGACTCCTGTCCGGCTTCGCCGCGACACGCATGTCTGCAGCGAGGTCACCCAGGGCCTGGACCCCCCGCTGCTTGACTGGGCCTTCGTCCGGGACAAGGTGAGGGGAGACAGGTTCCGAAGCCTCATCAAGCGATGGGACTGACTATACAATTAGAGTGGCAGTGGGAAGTAAGGACACGTTCCGGGGCGGCCCCCCCTTGACATTACCCCTATCGAACCACCTACTGACCCGACACTCACCTCTGCAGGTTGAGATTGCAAACGGCGTGGCTTTCAGCTTCGAGGACGTTGCCTTTGCTCGCTACCGTGCAGACGGTGATGACCCTGGGCTGGACCTGCTGACAACTAGTACCACCCTTGGGCCGCCTGGCCTGCTCGAGCTGACAAGGGTGACCCACGTTGGGACTCTGTGGTGGGTGAACAGGGGCCCCTGTGTTGCAACGTTAGGGGAGGGCATGCGGGACTATTGGCATGCAGGGCGGGTTCCATACCGTTGAACGTGTGGTTAATCGCGCCCGGTTAACCCGCCCCGTGGCCGCTGATAAGACGGAGTACGGATAAGCAGCAGCAGCTCATGGCGGCTTTCCTCGAAGTCCCCCGAATTCCCTTGAACCCCCGCCAATCCTCCTCACCCTCACGGCGGTAGCCTTCCTTGCAACTATTTCATCGCAAATGTGAGAACTGCCTGGCGTCGTACGTAGGAGTACGAGCAGGGGTGCAGCAGGGGCGCATGTTTGCCCCCCAGAGCGAGATAAGGGCCGTTGAAACGAACGGAGTGTGCATGCGTTGTGACGCTTGAGATCCACCCCACACGTCTCGCCACCAGGTCGAGGCACGAATGATCCGCAAGAACAAGGTGGGTGCGGGCCGTGATGGGCCATGTGTGCATGACACGGAGTGGCAGCTAGCATCTCAGTGTCATCATCACGATGTATGGCGTGCCGTGGCCCGAGGCCTAATGCTTCTTGGCGGGCTCTGGACACCAAGCCGTCTGGAGACCACCTCATAGCTCACGACACGCCATTCCTGCTCGCCGCTTGCTTCGCCCCAGACGGCTGGCCAGTGGAATGATGTGTCACAGCAGGGCTGCGACCGGGACCCGTCCGCGCCCCGGCTTTTGCGCTGCTGGGCCTCTCGGACCTGCTGGGAAGGCGACATGGCGCTACAGGGCATGCACAGCAAGCCTGGCAAAGAAGGTGCGTGCGTGTAGGCCCCCCCGGCACTGGCTTCCCTCTTGTTCGACTGTGTGTGGTTAACACGTGATGCGCTGATGCCTTCCGCCTGCCCCTGCACGCCCACAGGACGCCCACTGTATGAGCCCGCAAACTATCATGTGCACCTGGTGGACTCTTGCATGCTGTGCGAGAGGGTCATGCCCGGGGAGTGCGTGAAAGCGCTTGGGCCTCAAGGGTGAGGACTGTGGGTGAGGGGCGCGATAAGCGTCAAAGCTCAGATGTTGCTTGGGTGTTGTATGTGCCACGTGCCCGCTGCTGGGCTTCGGCGAGGGGCGCAGTAAGCGTCAATGCTATTTATTATAAATGCGGGGCGGGGCGGGGCGGTCGTGAATCTCTCCTATCCTCACGCTTGTGCAAACAAGGCCTATGTCATGCCCGCGCATGCATGCAGGTGCATGAAGTCCCAGATGGATCTGCGGGAGCGTGCCCTTCCGCAGGTTCCCGCCGCTTTCCCGAGCAGTGCAGCCCCAGACGGGGGCAGGGGCAACAGCCCCGCTGATGATGATGGAGTGTTTGGGGTAAGAGAGGCCTTATCGGGGGGGGACCCAATCCAGTTTCAGTCAACGGTCCGATCCCAAGGAGTGGTGACATGTAAATGGTCGCACCCTCGTACATGCCGTACATGAAGAGTGTAGAGAGCTGCCTGCATGCGTGCGTGCTGCTTCGCAGGGTCCCGAGGCACCTATGGCTGCCGATCTCCCTCGGCCTGCTCCCGCTGTCTCAAGCAGCTCGCCCCAGGTTCCCGCGTTCCCGAGCAGTGCAACCCCAGACGGGGACGGGGACGGTGGCGAGGACCACACCGCTGTCCTGGCGGGCGTCCTGGGTGGAGTGCTGGGCGGAGGTGAGGAGATTTACATGTGGTATGAGGATATGGAAGAAGCCGCTGGGGGCTTCTCTGGGCGGCTGGGGGAGTCTGCTGGGAGGGCGGCAAGCTAGGCGCTGGTAGGGCCAGCGCTCTGCCCAGAGCTCGCTGGCTTGGCTTCGAAAAACCCCTCCCCTGCACTGCACCCCTGCCCCTTCACCCGCCCTACCATGTCCTTGCCTTTCGCTCGGCACCTCCGTCCGCGGCCACGCACCTGCGCCGCAGTGGCGCTGCTCACCGTCCTGGCGGGGCTACTGCTGGCCTTCTGGGGCTGCCCCCCCTGCGGGGTGCCACCCTTGCTTGTCAAGCGCGGGTGAGAGCGTGTGCGTGGGCCAGCAGTTACACCAGTGCGGGGCTCAGGGGGCAGGACGGAGCGGGTTCGCATGCCGGCATGGCCGTATTGGCGTGGCCCCCCGTGGCAACATCTGCTGCTGATGAGCCTTGACCCCCGTCCATGTCCCCCGTCCGTCCCCGTCAGGCACGCCGATGGGTCCACACGCGAGCTCCCGAGGTCTTGCAAGTCTGGGGAGGTAGGCAGAAGCTGGGCTGAGAGTTTGCTGGTCTTGGGAAACGGTCCAAGGGGAAACCCAATCCTACAACCGCAGATGCATGCAGCGACGCAGTACAAGGTTGTCTGGGCAATCTCCAGGGCCCAGGATGTAACGTGGGCGAAGACGTCTGAACCGAGTGGGGCTGCTGGCCATGCCGCCGGTGTTGGTTCAGAAGAAGGTGAGCCCTGATAGCCCTGAGTGTCAAGGGACAGAATCGAGCAGAGCTGGGGCTTGGCTTCGAGGAGCGGTCGGTCGTCGCAGACCGGTTGACTCATCCTTGCCTCGCTCGCTCACCCTTTGCGCACTGCCCTGCCTCCCGCAGCTTCGGATGAAGGGCGTCTGCCTAGTCTGCCGCCGGCCATCCTCCATCCCGTCGACCCCTCAGTGCCTGTGACGCTGCTGACGCCCCCCCGCCCCGACCTGCGTTGGCTGGGAGCCATGGGCAACGGGCGAGAGGTGAGACACTGTGCCCTTGATGGGCCCGCTGCATGCGCTTGTGGAGTGACGTCTGCCCTGCCTAAGCTCCGAAGCCGTCCGGTTCTGTAGGTCAAGCTGCTGCCAGACGCCACTCTCGGCAAGGGGTCTTTCGGTCGGGTCATCGAGGGCGTCTACCAGGTGAGGTGTGCGCGTACGTGCATCAGCTGATCATTGGGCCGCCGGCTGTGACACTTGACAACATGTTTCCCCCGTCCGCAGGGCCGTCGTGTTGCGGTCAAGGTGGTTTCCGACGCCCACCAGTTCGGGGGCCCCGGGGAGAGCCTCATCCGCAGCTTCGCACAGGAGGTCGAGGTGCTGGGGAGGTGCACGGTGCGTGGGGGCATGGGGCGGGGGTATGCGGCAAAGGGGGATCCTGTCGGGCGCCCTATTGGTAACCCTTGCTTCTTCCTCCCCTCTACCCTCCCTCCCTCCCCGCCCCAGCACCCCAACGTGGTCCGCCTGCTGGCCGCCTGCCTCACTCCGCCGCGCCTGTGCCTGGTCATGGAGGTGGGGGGCGGGGGATCGCGGGGGCATGGGGCTACCAAGGGACCAATCAAGGAGTGCAGGGGGCCAGTTGGCAGAGCTTGGTTCCCCTCCTCCATCCAAATCGCTTTATCCCCTCCCCGCCCACAGCTCATGGAGACGAGCCTAGATAGGTGAGTGATGGCGGCAGGCACAGGGGGCCGGGATGAGGGCGAGGGGCGATGAACTGAAGAACCGATGGGTGCTTGCGAGGTTTCGGTCCCTGAGCCCAGCCTCGCCTCGCCGGCTCCGTCGTCCCCCAGGCTCCTGTACGGCAAGCCGGAGAGCGCACCCCTCCCGCTGCCCACGGTCCTGCACATCTCCCTCGAAGTGGCCAAGGGCCTCGAGTACCTGGTGAGTGGGAGGGCGGGTGGGAGGTAATCAGGGTAGGGACCAGTTTGCAAAGGCAGATGAATGCTTTGCGAGGCCTTGCGATGACGGCCGGAATCCCCTGGACCAACCCGCCCGCAGCACCCAACCATCACGCATCGGGATCTCAAACCCGGTAACGTGCTACTGAACGACCCACACAGCCCCCGCCCCACGGTCAAGCTCGCGGTGAGTGGCTGAGGCTTTTGAAGGGTCCAATGAAGACGGGTCAGTACTCACGCTAACCCCGTTCCTTCGCAACGCAGGATTTTGGTCTGTCCCGGCTGCGGAGCACCGTGGTCCCAACCGTCACCCCGGACGCGGGAACGGTGAGGCGGGCACCGTCGCATGTGGGCTAACCGAATGTCTTGAAGCCCTAACCGGCCTTACGCGCTGAGTTGGTCTGGGCGCCTTGCTTGATTCCAAGCCCCTCCCTTGTTTGCATGGTGTCTCCCGCATTGTCGTTTGCTGATCCCGTTGCGTGCTCGCCTCCCGCCCCAAATCGGCCTTTGCCTCATGACCCCAGCCGGCCTACCTCGCGCCAGGTGGGCTGGGCCGGGCGGATTGTGAGGACCGCTACTTGTGATTGATTGCGGGGTGCCTTTGGCTAGGATGATTTACTCCCGCCTCTATTACCCAACTCCCGCCTCACGCTCGCGCCCAACGCAGAGGGCTTTGATGCGGCCAACTACGTCATCACACACCAGGTCAGCAAGCAGCGGTTGGACGATGCTGCCCTGTGTCCTGCCCTGCTCGTCGGCTGACTCACCCTTTGTTCCTGTGTCCCCCCTTGCCCCCAGGCCGACATGTACTCCCTGGCGGTGCTGGTGTGGGAGATGCTGGCGGGGAGCAAGCCCTGGCAGGGGTGCTCGCTGTACGAGGTCGCACACGCACTGACCACGCGGTGAGGCATGGGACGGGGCGCGGACAGAGGGGGGTGGAGCCGATTGGCTTGCTGCCACACCGAATGCTCGAGACCTCCCTTCATCCGTACCTTACACCTGTGCCCCCTGGCTGCGTGCACGCAGGGGCGCGCGTCTGCCCCTGGACTCGCTCCCGGAGGCCCGCTGCCCCCCGCGGCTGAGGGCGCTCCTGCAGCAGTGCTGGGAGCGAGACCCGCGGAGGAGGCCGGCGGCGGCAGAGGCGGTCAAGGCCCTCGCACTGGCGCTACTGGTGGGAGAGGGCATCAATAGGCCCCAGGGCCCCACCAGCATTCGCTCTAACTGACGCTTGCTCGGCCACATACCTCAGGACCTCGAGCGGGGGAAACCTTCCACCCTGCGAGCCCCACTGAGGGACCCCGCAGCTGGACACTTCGACGATGGATGCGGGGATGCCCCGCCCCGCGTCCTGGTGGAGGTGGGCTGCAGTAGTTGCCGGGGAGCAACATGCGATGCACTGGGTCTGCTCCCACTCTGGGGGAGGCAGGCGGTGCGTGTGTAATTTACCAACCTCTAAGCGCTAACAACCGCCTTACTTGCCTTGCATGCAGGTTTTCAAGGCTGGCTTGGAGGCCGCGGGCAGCAACACACCGCCGCAGCCCGGCTGCGGCCCGGGCAATGCACTGGGGCCCGGGGCAGCCGTGCAGGTGGCACAGGGTGGCTGTACGGCGCACGAGCACGAGCAAGTGGGCGGCCCCCCGCTGGACCCTGGGAGCACTATGGGCCGTCCAGAGCTTTTCACGGTGAGGAGAGGGAGCAGCAGGGAGCTTGCACGCTTCTCATGTAGCAGGACTAGATGCAGGGGCTGGGTGTCGGGGCCTGGGGCGCAAGCAACCTCCTGCGTGCTCTTGCGTGCACGGTTTGCGCAAGCCGAGGTTGCGGGGTCGCCGGTATGTGCTCCATTTCTGCAGATGGCCCAGCAACATCCCGACGACAGTCCCGAGGCAGCAGAGGACGTGGGTAGCCTCCAGCAGGGTGCGGCCGCTGCCCTGGCCGCCAAACCGGCGGCGGCGTCGGCAAATGGCGACGGCGGCGCGCCTGTTAGTGTGCAGGACGCCCAGGGGCGGCGGCGGGCCTCCTCGGTCCTCGCGGCCGTGCCGCTGACTCCCAGGGCGCTGCAGGTGAAGCCATGCACTGCACTGGCCTCCGGCGGGGCCGCCAGCGGACCGGCAGCGGCTGCAACGGGCGCCGAAGCGGCGGCGGCGGCTGCGGGGAGCTCAATGCAAGGGACGCTGAGCCCTGGGCCCCGGTGGGTGTCAAGTTGGGTAGCTAGGACGGCGCTGGGTGTTGCACTGGGGCAACCCTTACCCCATGCGGTGCGCTCTGCTTGCCCCTATGGCGGCTCTGGTGCGGAACTCCGGATGCTCATCCCTTTCGCCTCCCCCGCCGCTTGCCTCACCTCGCTCTCCTTGTCCCACTTGCGCCCCAGGGCTGAGCGCCACGATTACCTATCCGCTTCAACGCTCATCATGTCCGCGGACAACACGGCATGCGATGGGCTGAGGAACAAGGCCTGCTGACGGCTTGGGGCCAATGGGCCCGATGGGGCGCAGGGCGTTGCACTGTGCACCGCTGGACCGTCTGGGCTCGCGAGAATAATGGAGGGTTGAAGGGAGGAGAGCATTGAGGCTGTGCTCAGAGAGCCGAGGAAGCTGTCCTACCATCGCTTGCTTACATGGTCCTTAATCACCGACAGCGTGACACGACGCTGCTGTGCCGTTGGCTGATGGCTGATGGGGGCCGGCACACAGGGCCGACAGGGCACGGGTCGGAGGGCCTTCGGGCCGGACGGACGCCAGTGTCCATCTGCATACCGGTTACACCGGTTTCAGGGTCTGCACTTGAATGGTGAGGTGGTGACCCAGGCTGCTCTGGACCCGAGCCCCGGCCTTGGCCCCACGACCTGTATGTAACCAACTTCTCCCAACGCTCGACGCGCCTTCCGGCACCTCCTCATTCCGCTCTGCCCACACGCACCACACAGCGCCACGTCTGGACCCCCGCACAGCGCATCCACCATTTCCCTCCCTCTCAGTACTCGACTACACTCTATGCGCAAAGCACCGTGCGCCCTTCAGTTTCCAACCAATGTCATCCGTTATCGAGCAAAACCCGGCACGGCACCAGATGGGCTACGAATCACCATGGCAGCAAGACGATAGCGTGCCCGAGTACCCGAATCTCAGCAGCTGCATCACAGCCTCAGCAGTTCTACGAAAGCTTTGCATAGTGCTCACAGACGGCGCAGGCCGGCGATAGCGTGGTATCCGGCCAAAAAGGGCTCCCTGGCCACCCGTTAGAGTCGAGCGCAATGTCGTGCAGCCTAGCTGATTCCAACATCGTCTGGAAGTAGCACTGCACCATCTCCGATCAGTATAAGGTGATAGGCAACACATAGGAAACACATGAAGCCACCCCATTGAAGCTCACCGCCAGAGTAACAGAGCAGCCATGTCCATCTCTTGTGGAATCACTGTTCCTCATTCGTGATCAGCGTTACGCGTGGGCCGTGGACACTGTTCCTTCCGTACCACACCGCGCTGACAATGCTCAAGGGTGTTGCCGGCATACGTTATTGTCATCATGCATTGTCATCCAGGCATGTGCTCGCTTGCTCGCTTGGGACGAGCAGCCAAGTGCGCAGTAGTATTAGTATCCGCGTTGGGCTCCGCCCACGGCCCCCATCATCCTGCCACCGTGCCGTACCAGAACAGTAACCGGCATTCCACGCCTCAAACATCCCATCCCCGGTGGATGGCCTGCACGGCAATCAGGCCGCTCCGTCGTCTGGCGCCATTGAGTTGCTCGCAGATGCAACCAGGTTCGAGTACGACAGGTACTCCATGTGGGTCGCCCTGGCTCTGGGGGGGGCCGGGACACAGGGGCAGGGCGTGATCTGGGTTGGCCCCGACCCTCCCCGACAGCGCGAGCATGCGCCTAACTCATGCCATTGCACCCAGCAGCGCAAACGCCTGGACTTGGAAGGAGCCAAGCAATCAAAGCTCAAGCTCGCTTACCGCCCCCTGCGCTCAACGGCCACATGCGTCCAGTAACTCACCGAACCGCCTGGTCGCAGCCCTGCGGCAGCGCCCATGCGGCGCCGCCGTCCGCGGCCGCCGAGTCGAGCCCGCCGGCGGCCCTGGTCCCCGCCAGAGGACCAGCAGCTGGGGAGAGCGGAGAGCCGTGGGACTCGTGATGCGGCCCGTCTGCTTGACGAGCTGCCTTTACCGTTGCGGCTCCGCTGGGGCCACCGGCTTCCGCGAGGCTGCCGGGGCTGAGTGCAGCTGCGGTGCCCAGCCCTGCGGCGGGCAGGGCGCTGCGCGCCGCACCGCCGGCAGCGGCCGTGCTGGATCGCATGCACGGCGCACTCTCGGACATCTGTATAGGGTTGGGAGGGACCAACAACAAGTTCGCAGCATACAACAGGCGGGACGGAGCCCGCCCCGCTCCCCACGGAGCATGCAGCGGTATCCCCCGACACGCACGCAGGGCAGCCGTTTCCAGCAGCCCGCCTTGCTTCCCAAGGCCTCCCTCCGAAGGAATCCCTCCCTCCCAAGGCCTCACTCGGGTCAGCTGCAGGGCGGAGTCGCTCCAACCGCCGTCGTCCTGGGCTGGGACGCCCTCCGCCCGCCGGAGGTCCGCAACACGCACCGCTGTCATCTCCCCGCTCCCCCCAGACGCCGGGGAACGCAGCCATGCGCCCGTCTGGGCTCCCAACGGGGAAGGCAGGCCACCGCCCAGCAGCCCTGGGGAGGGCAGGCCTCCGTCCCAGCCGCACGCCAGAGACCGGAGCCGCTCGCCGCCCGCCGGGTTTGGGCTGGGCAGGGGCGGGGCGTCGTGGCTGCCACCCCTCAGGAGGGCCCTGTGCGCCTGAAGGGAAGGAGGGCGCACCCGGTCACAGGATTGTGGTCAAACGGCGGGCCAGCGTCACGACAGTACGACAGTACGGCAGCACGCCGACCCAGACTGAATAGCGTAGGGTCCTCAGCATGAATCATTGCAGCGCGCCCTCTTTGGCTGCGCTGAGCGGGGCATCCCGGCCTCACCTCTGCTAGGACCCGGGGTGGCGCATCGGGCGGCGCCAAGCCGGCTGGGGTGTGGCAGCTTTCCGTGAGCCCCGTGGAGCTCGCTTTGAAGGCTCCTGAGCCGACGCTGACCCTCGGCTCAGACTCCTGCGTCGGGACACCGGGCGACTCAGCTCACTGCCAGACCCCATACGTCAACGGAGCGGGGGCTTCCGCATTTCAGCATTGGCCTCTGCCTCTATCGTTACGCACCAGTAGCGCTAGTGCGAGGGCCTTGACCGCCTCAGCTGCCGCCGGCCTCCTCCGCGGGTCTCGCTCCCAGCACTGCTGCAGGAGCGCCCTCAGCCGCGGGGGGCAGCGGGCCTCGGGGAGCGAGTCCAGGGGCAGACGCGCGCCCCTGCGTGCACGCAGCCAGGGGGCACAGGTGTAAGGTACGGATGAAGGGAGGTCCTGATGAGCATTCGGTGTGGCAGCAAGCCAATCGGCTCCAAGCCATGCTCTCCGTTCGCGCCCCGCCCCATGCCTCACCGTGTGGTCAGTGCGTGTGCGACCTCGTACAGCGAGCACCCCTGCCAGGGCTTGCTCCCCGCCAGCATCTCCCACACCAGCACCGCCAGGGAGTACATGTCGGCCTGGGGGAGCGGGGGGATACAGGGACAAAGGGCCGGTCAGCCGACGAGCAGGGCAGGACACAGGGCAGCATCGTCCAACCGCTACTTGCTGACCTGGTGTGTGATGACGTAGTTGGCCGCATCGAAGCCCTCTGCGTTGGGCGCGAGCGAGGAGCGTGAGCGGGTTTGCAGCGCGTGAGGCAGCGAGTGAAGCACTCCAGAACCAATCATGCTAGGACTCAATGCTCAACGCTTGCCGGCCCAGCCCACCTGGTGAGAGGTAAGCCGGCTGGGGTCATGAGCAGACGCACAAGGGCAATGGGGGGCGGGAGGCGAGCACGCAAGGCCGTAAGCGCTTAGAGAGGTTCAGTGTGGGACAGACAAGGAAGGGGGGTGGACTGAACTCAGACCACATGTGGCTGTCCCCGCCTCACCGTTCCCGCGTCCGGGGTGACGGTTGGGACCACGGTGCTCCGCAGCCGGGACAGACCAAAGTCCTGCGTTGCGAACGAAAGGGGTTAGCGTGAATACTGACCCGTCTTCCCTGGACCCTTCTACAACCCCAGCCACTCACTGCGAGCTTGACCGTGGGGCGAGGGCTGTGTGGGTCGTTCAGGAGCACGTTGCCGGGTTTGAGGTCTCGATGCGTGATGGTCGGGTGCTGCGGGTTGGTCCAGGGGATTCCGGCCGTCATCGCAAGGCCTCGCAAAGCATTCATCTGCCCGCCGTGCACCCCGGTTACCGCTCACCCGCCCTCCCACTCACCAGGTATTCTAGGCCCTTGGCCACTTCGAGTGAGATGTGCAGGACCGTGGGCAGCGGGAGGGGTGTGCTCTCCGGCTTGCCGTACAGGACCCTGGGGGACGACGGAGCCGGCGAGGCGAGGCTGGGCTCAGGGACCTCAACGTGACAAGAACCCATCGGTCCTTCAGTTAATCGCACCTCGCCCTCATCCCGGCCCCCTGTGCATGACGCCATCGCTCACCTGTCCAGGCTCGTCTCCATGAGCTGTGGGCGGGGAGGGGATAAAGCGATTTGGATGGAGGAGGGGAACCAAGCTCTGCCAACTGGCCCCCTGCACTCCTTGGTCCCCCTAGTAGCCCCATACCCCGGGGCTCCCCCGCCCCCACCTCCATGACCAGGCACAGGCGCGGCGGAGTGAGGCAGGCGGCCAGCAGGCGGACCACGTTGGGGTGCTGGGGCGGGGAGGGAGGGAGGGGGCAGGATGAATACAAGCAGAGGAAGGGGTGCACACGACAGGATCCCCCTTCGCCCCATGCCCCCGCCCCATGCCCCCACGCACCGTGCACCTCCCCAGCACCTCGACCTCCTGTGCGAAGCTGCGGATGAGGCTCTCCCCGGGGCCCCCGAACTGGTGGGCGTCGGAAACCACCTTTACGGCAACACGACGGCCCTGCGGAGGGAGAAGGTTGATGCAGCCTGGCTGAGGCTTTCTGCTTATGGCGTGCAGCAACGCCTTTCAGGGGTACCGGCCAGATAACCCGGTCACTCCTCCTCCCGCCTAGTGCCGTCCAGCACCGAAACGGCCCCGCTGCCTTGCTCATACACGCGCCTGGAATGTTCCCTCCACGACTCGGCCGAAGCACCCCGTCCCGATCGTTGCGTCCGGGAGCAATGTGACCTGCGTCGGGGCATGGGGGGCGGGGGCGAGAAGGCGGAGGCTGGGCGGGGATTGAACGCCCAGGGGCTTGGGCAAGGAGTGGGCCTGCTTCGCTCAGAGCAGCGGGCCTGTTCTCCCCCAGGTTACACGGGTGAGGCTAAGATGCCTCCTATCGCCTCGCCTCGCCATGCCAACATTACTGCTCGCCAGAAAGGTAAGGACTCGCGCATATCCCATCACCCGGGCCCCAGTCGCGCACCGCGTTCTCCTCGCCGCCGACGCCACCGTCCGAGGCGCCCGCAACGTTGGACCCCCCGCCGCTCCTCAACAGCTGTAGGTCGGGCCGCTGGGGCGTGAGTTCCGTGATGGGCCCAACGGGGTCCACCGGGCTCAGGCCCTGCCCCAGGGTACCGCTGGTGCTGGTTCCGTCGCGGCCGCCGAGCTCCGAGCTTCGGGGCTTTGCCCCTTGGATGGACGGATCGAACAGCCCCGCCCCCGCCTCGCTGCTAGGACCGTGTTTGGAGTCCGGAAAGGGAGCTGCCGCGTCGGGCGCAGCTCCGTCTGGAGTGCCCTCGCCTTTGTCCCCGCCGCCAGGCCTGGGGACACACAGCCCGCAGGAAGGGCAGAGGGGGTTGTCAGGCACGGCCAAAAGAGGAGTGCGGGCCGGCGAGGGAGGGACCAGGATCGGGCCCGTGTGAGGACACCTAGCTCGAGGGGCCCCTGTCAACAGCATGCGTTCATAGCAGTTGCAGTACAAGCGTACAACCCTTGCTGATGGTGCCAGCCGTTCGCCATACATGCCATGGCTCGACCACCTTCCCCATTCCACGCACGCACCTCGGTTGCCACAGGGGCTGGAGGCCGCAGGCGCTGCACCCCCGCAGCGCCGCCCACGCAGCCGCCACCAGCAGAGTCACTGCCGGTCCGAGGCAGGGCACGCAGGCGAGGGGGCTCAAGCACCGGCCCGGTCCCTGGTACAGGCACAACCACACGCAAATCCACTGACCCCTGTCAGCCGTAAATCGGTCCAATTCCAATCCCGCCTCGCCCCCGCCCACCTCCCCCGAGGACGCCAGCCAACAAGCCGGCCAGCAGCGCAGTTTGGTCCTGTCCTCCGCCCCCGCCACCGCCTCCTCCGTCTCCAACGTCGCCGCCGCTGGCCTTGAGCACTTCGCTGCCGTTGCCACCTGCCGCCGGGCCGCCGGCCGCGTCAGAGGCTGTGGAGGGTGCTGACCGGGAGGCCTGGCACGAGCACGGCCACGTAAGAGTTGAAAGTCAGAAGGGCGATTGTGTGGACTTAACAGGGCGTTGGGTTTGGGCCGGGGGTTTGCCACAGGCTTGGCTTGGCAGGACCGGTAAGGACCATTGGCACGCACCCTTGGGAATCTGTACTGATAGCACCCGAGCGGGCCGTAGCGGTTGACACAGTCATAGTCCATGATCGCCGTACACAGCAGATCCACGTCGATCGCGTGCACCAGGTAGTTGGTGCGCTCGAAGGTGCCTGCGCGGCAACGGTGACAATGCGGTTAGGTCTGTGCCGCCTGACAAGGCTTCCAAAGTGACGGTGCGCTCACCCCAAGCGACTGGCTGGGAGGCGCGTCACAAGCCGCGGCAGGCTGGCCCCAGCACCAGTCCACCCTTGCCACACTCGATGAGCCCGATGATATCCCGGTTATGGAAACTGTAGGGTGCGTGATCTGTACCATACGGTAACCAGCGCCCAGCAACCCACCCGAGGCGCCGAACGCGGCTCCGTAGGCGCCAATGTCCACGTAAGCCCGCTTGGCCGCCCAGCAGCGGCTGAGCACGGGCGCTGACGTGTCGTTCGTACAGCCGTCCTGGGGTAACTCCCAGCGCATGTTCTGTAGGTGAGCAATGCAGGACGCAGGACGCTGTTGTGGGGTTGTTGAGAGGGAATGCTTAGGTCTGTGTGGAACACGTGGCCTGCAAGTAGTGGCCTTCGCCAGCCCCTGGACCGTGCAAGCCCTTCACGCGGTCCCCAACGGTCCCGGGCAGGTCCCCGGCAGGTCCCGGGCGGTCCCCGGCGGTCCCGGGCGATGCCGAGCGGTCCCGAGCGGTCCCACGCATGCCAGAGTGAGCTGGGGAGCCTCACCTGCTTCCCGGCAAACAGGTCGGGCCGGGGAGTGGCTGCTCCGCTCTGGAGGCAACACACGAGAGCAGGGGCACAGGAGCCTGAGCCTCAAGACAAGGCAGGTATGGGGCAGGACAGGTGCCTGGCGGCAAGCCGCCCAGCGAGCACCTTTGCATGTGAGCGGGTGCAGGAGCCTTAAGCGGGAGCAGCTGTTCCATCCGCGCAGCGTGCAGCAGGTCATGCAAGACAGGTCGGCTTCGCTCTCCCACCCGGCCTCAGGAGCCCCCGCCCACCTGCTTGGAGACATTTAGAGGAAAGCTGCAGTCCAGGCCAGGGCGGCATGCAGGGTCACCAAGCATGGGGGCGAAGCAGGCGGTGAGGCGGGGTGAGAGGCTTGCATGAGGTCGGGGCAGGCAAACCTCTCAAGCCGGGCACCAAACGCTCGTCACCACCAGCAGGCTGACCGTGGCTAGCCTTCACTCCCTTGGCAACTCGGATTCACACCATGTTATGTCCTACACAAGTCCGAACCAGCTTTGTCCATCGCACCAGAGGCGGTTTATGATGGCAACCCGCTGCCAGACAAGGAAAGCCGGCGGCCCCTCAGGTGTGTTTGTGAGCACGTCGAGCCCCGGTGTCGACGACGGTAGATCCTCTCTATACCGGGCCAAAACCACATCCTCCAACGCCAGTGTCACTCCATTCCCGATCCGAAGCTGTGAGGGTTTGAGGGGTGGCGGGTGTGGCGGATGTGGGGTGCGTGCAAATCCGGCGGAAGGAAGGGGCCCGGGGGGAGAAGACCCGCTGCACCCACGATGTACTCGATGCTTGTGACGCCGCGACTGCCGCCGTTCCCTAAGCTCCCAAGCCTACTCTGGTCTCAGACATGCACGGACGATGGCCGACATCGTCCGAGTTCACTCACCTTCTCCTTTATGAAGCTGCCGTCAATCTTCGGCCTCCCTTCGCGCAAGACACGGTCGCTCGCACCGCATATCGTGACGTTTTCGCGAAGGGTGACATCAGGTCCGACTTCGCGCCAGTCCTCGTCAACGAGTGCTACGTCCTGAGCGATCACCAGGACGCTCTTGCCAGCCGCTAGTGCTTTCGCCAGGGAGCTTCCATTCGAGATGGCGACGGCCTCGCCGTCCGCCCCGGCGCCACTGGCACACGTCACAGCATCTGCATAGGCTGATGCTAGGGTGCGGGAAAGCAGCGCTAACACGATTAGCCTTGTCAACAACCTGAGAAACGATTTCGTGCTGCTCATAGCCTGTACATTTCTGCATACGCCATGCTAATGCTATAGGTTGTAAGTTGTCACACCGAGCTGAGCTGCGGTTCTGACGATTTTTGCACGCCGCAATGCGACGACACGCGCCCGCGCTCCCGTGAGCACCCCCCCCCCCCCGTCCCCCCTGCGCCCCGTTGTCTATAATTACCCCCTGTGCCCCCGCCCCCCGCATTGCCCAGCAAACATGTTCGTTCACCTCCCACGCCCAACTTCCCAAAATGACCCTCGTGTCCCAGCCTCTGTGTTGTCGCTGTAGTGCTGCTCGGGCCCACGAGAAGGCACACAGGGACCTGAGGCCGTCGAGGACGCGTATGATGTGACGAACAGCAGCCGAGCCGCACCAGGAAGCGCTCTGTGTATCAAAGGAGGACGCGGGCGACAAGGGGGGGAATGGGAACAGGGGTTACTCTGGACAACACCGGGGGGCGAGGGGGACGAGGAAGGGGGCTTTGTCGGCCATGGCGTGCCCGCCAGCAGTCCATGTGTTCCGTCCAGAGTTTATGGCGCGTAGGTCACTTGTGTGGCAGATGGGGCCAGGACTGTGCATTATGGCATACACGTAGCGGTGTTGCAAAGCTAATGCGGCTGCCCGTGTGGTCGCTGGCGGTGATATGCCTCCTCCGGGCTATGCAAGTCTCTGCCGAGTTATTTCGCTGCGGCAGCGGAACTGTGGCGGACGAGACGACGGGCGCGGACATTGTGGATGGCTCCACACTCGCCAGAGCGCTCCTCGCTGGCCTGACTACCCTGGTAGTGTCACGGGACATCATACTCACTGACAGGGACTGGCGGGAAGCGGCTGCGCTTCCGCTTCTTCTGACCAACAACGTGAGCGTCTGCGGCTCAGCCGACCGCGTTTCGCGAGGAGAGAGGCCCTCCATCGACGGGAGCTTCATCAAGGACAAGGTGGGGTGGGGATAAACACACCAGTTTATAGCCCGGCGGGGTGCCCCCACGTTTTCCCGTGGGGAGGTCGGGCTGGTGCCGGGCGCGACTCGGCGGGGAGCTCGGGCTCAGGAGAATGGCTCCCAGCTCCCAGCTGACCTTGGTACGGAGTTGGTATAGTCAGGAAGTGGCACGGGAAGGCCAGGGGTGTGAGACTGTCACGACCCTTCGCTTGGATACCGCCCTTGCCAGGCCTGGCGCCGGGGGGAGCGCACTGCGCAGCCCTACCCCCGCTCAACCAAACCCTGAGCATCCTACAACCCTTTCCAACCTCGCTGAATCCCAACCCTACAGCTGCGGCTCGCGAATGGCGTGAGCATAACCATCGAGGACATTGTCCTCACGCGGTACCGAGAGGACTTGCCCTCCTCCTCTCCCGGCCTGGACCTTGTCACGAACACCCCGGATGGGAGCCCGGCGCTTATGCTGTGGCGGCGCGTTTCGCTGGTGAACCGCCTCTGGTGGGTGTTGGTAGCGTTTGTAGAGCTACGGAGTTAGGTACACGACGGTCTGCGGCCTGGCACAGGGGCTTGCACGGGTGAATCGTCCCCGGTATTGGGTATTGGTACTGGGGGGCTTGGGGGACCTAAAGCTGTGAAGGCCTTCGTCGCTGTGGACACTGGCCACCTGGGGGCTTGCCCACGAACACGCAGACGTGCACTGTCATCCTGTGCTGCGACGGGCACGTTTCAACTTACAACCGCCAACCGCTCTGTCTGGTTCCGCCCATCCCCTCCCCTTTCCCTTGCAGCTTTCCGCTGGAGGTTTCAAAACAGGTGGGCGCAGCTGGGCATGGCATGTATGAAGGGCTGCTCGCATGGCATGGCATGTATATGTCGTGCCTCGGTTCCAAGCCAGGCAGCTTGGCTTGCCACAGGCGAGCGCAAGCCATGTGACAGATACGAGATACCCCTCCCCTGCCCTCATCTCGCTCAGCAGCAAACACCCCCTCCCCTTATGTCCCCCCGCTTGTGCCGGCACGCAGAGTGGTGCCACCACGCCCCGACCCCCTGCCTTCCCGGGGCAACAGGTGCGACACACAAAGCACCTAGCGTTTCGCCAGGCCGTGGGGAGGCCAGCCTGCCTTTCCGGCTTCGGACCTAGAGGGGTCCGGGGTTCGGCACGAGGATCAGATCTCGTTCGGGGTCAGACCGAGCCAACCGAGGCGCGACTTCCGGGCTGCTGTGAACACGCTAAACGGGGGATCACGTACGACCCCAAACCCTATGTTGCCTTGCAGTTGATGCGCTGGGACCTGCCCCAGGATGACTGTACGAACGATACCCAAGCACCCTTGCTGAAACGCTGCTGGGCTGCGAAACACTCATATACAGATCTCGCCGCTTATGGAGCGACCTTCGGCATCGCAGGTAACGTGTTGCCCGTTGAACTTTGTGCTCTTGGTTGAGTCGACTACGGTACGCGCGCGCCCGCAACGGACGCTGCTCCAACCACCTCACGACGTGATGCCGCCACAGGCACACCCCAGCGCACCAACTACCTTCTGCATGGCTTGGACGTGGATCTCTTGTGTGCGGCAATCATGGATGACTCATGCGTGGCCCGGTTCGGGCCTCTGGGGTGCTACCGCTTCAACTTCCCCAAGGTCCGTCGTCCCCTGCCTCACGCTGTCGCATGCCCTCTGTGCCCACCTTTCCCGCCTGATGGGCTGTCGTACGCGTCGCTAGGCTGCCCTCTTGCCTGCCAGGCTCATCTGGTCAGCATGGTCAGCAGCAAAAAGCAAGACTGCATGTAAGCGCCAAGTTAATGACCGTCGGCTGCCCTGCCGCCCGGTGCAGGTGTCTCGGCCCCCGTCTTCTATGTGGTCCTCGGGCGCCGCAGATACCGCAGGGCCCAGCTCTGGCGGCGCGGACCTCTCCCCGGGAGATGACGACGAGGGCGGAGACTCGGACCGACCCGCCATGCTGGGTGGCGTGATCGCTGGCGTGCTGGGCGGAGGTGCGCCGGGGGAGGGCCGGGAACCACGCCAGCGAGGGCCACACAGACCTGGGCCTTTCCCTCAGGGTGTCGCCAAGCACACCTGCAAGTGCCATTGTGCTCAATGTGGATGAAGGGGCCCTGCGGTGTAGCCGCAGTGTACCGTACGTGCCCTGAAGCTGATGCGCAGCTTTTGCGCTCCAGCCACGTATGCTGAGTACAACTGAGCCCCGCCCTTGTGTGTATTACCCTGGTTGCAGTGATCCTGCTGGCGGGGATGGGCTTCGTAGCGGTCCGCGGACTGCGGGTCTGCGGCGTTCCGTCCCTCCTGGGCCCCAAGTGCGTGCATGCGTGCGCGGGGGCGGGCGCGCTATGCAGCATGCGAGGCCTCTTAACCTGCAGCAGGCTTGGCTAGCTGCGAGTTGCTTTGCACTTTCGGGGTAGCCGCTTGATGTGATTGGAGAGCTAAGCAGATGAACCTGGGTGCCGCACTGTCCGCAGGAGCCGTGGCGGCGGCACGAGGCCAGGCGAGGGCAGGGTGAGTCAAGGGCTGCAAGGGCCAAAGCCGTGCCACACGGCTGGCGCCCCCGCTGCGCTCGCATTCGTGCTGCTGCCACCGACTCCGCCCTCGACTTCCCTTCTTCCCTTCTCCCTCCCTTCCCAAACGCGCAACCCCTGCAGGCGGACAGGGACTCGCCTTTGGACCCACCATCGCGGCGCGTGCGACCCGGTAACGTCACGCCAACCGCCCGGGAGCCCTTCCTCGACAAGGGCGTGCCCTCGCCGGTCGCCGGCTCCACCACCGCCAGCGGCAGCGTCGCGATCGCCATGTCCACAGGTGGGTCGCGCCCTGAGCTCGGCCTCTGCCACCTGTACTCCGTGGCTCTACTCCCTGTACTGGTAGCTAGCTTGAGGCCCCGACTGAGGACCCTAGCAAGCCGTGCTCGCGTCTCTCCGTGTATGCAGGCCCCGTGGTCCAAGCCTCGTTCTTGCTGTCAGACCCGCTGGTCCCCATCACCGCCCTCACGCCGCCCCGAGCCGACATGCAGCTGCTGAGCACGGGCACTGGGCCCGGGGCTGACGGGGCTGGCGGTGCGCCCAGCGGTGCCGAGGCGCTAAAGGCGGAGGGCGAGGACAACGCGGTGCGTGCTTTGGGGTTGCTGTGCTGGGTCCACTGGTCCCACATGTGATGGGCGTTGGGCGTTTGAGGTGGACGGGTTGTCCTCGGGTCTCACACCAGGCTCGGGGCAAGCAATGGATAAGGCTAGCGCGTGTGTTATTTTTGGCACCGCGGCTCGTGCTGGCTAGGGACGGCGGCTCTGGTTTGTGCTGAATCATTGCAGCCGTTCATACACCCTGGGTTCAGGTCAAGCTCCTGCCCGATGCAACCATTGGCAAGGGCTTCTTCGGACGCGTGGTGGAAGGCGTTTACCAGGTGAGCTGGCTACTGCACGGCAGGTAGCCGGCAGGGATGTCGTGCTCAGGGAACACGAAACCTCAGCCAGGCTGCATCGACCTTCCCCCGTCCGCAGGGCCAGCGTGTTGCTGTCAAGGTGGTTTCCGACGCCCACCAGTTCGGGGGCCCCGGGGAGAGCCTCATCCGCAGCTTCGCACAGGAGGTCGAGGTGCTGGGGAGGTGCACGGTGCGTGGGGGCATGGGGCGGGGGCATGGGCTGAACGGGGCATCCTGTCGTGCGCCCTATCGTTAACCCTTGCTTCTTCCTCCCCTCCACCCACCCTCCCTCCTTGCCCCAGCACCCCAACGTGGTCCGCCTGCTGGCCGCATGCCTCACTCCGCCGCGCCTGTGCCTGGTCATGGAGGTGGGGGGCGGGGGAGCGCCGGGGTATGGGGCTACTTGGGGAGCAGGAGATCGTCAAGGGGACTACTTGGGGAGCAGGAGATCGGTAAGGGGACCAAGGAGTGCGGGATTGTGTTGAGGTGAGCTTGGTCTCTTTACAAGTTGATTGTCCCTTCCCCGCCCGCAGCTCATGGAGACGAGCCTGGACAGGTGAGCGATGGCAACACACAGAGGGGGCAGAGCAGGATCCGAGGGCCTGAGGCAGAGTGAGAACCTGAGGGCTTCCTTGCAATGCTTAGCTTCGCCTTGCCCGTTTCGTCCCCCAGGGTCCTGTACGGCAAGCCGGAGAGCACACCCCTCCCGCTGCCCACGGTCCTGCACATCTCACTCGAAGTGGCCAAGGGCCTCGAGTACCTGGTGAGTGGGAGGGCGGGTGAGAGGTAATCAGGGTAGGGACCAGGGCAATGTGGGCAGATGTTTGCTTTGCGAGGCCTTGCGATGACGGCCGGAATGCCCTGGACCAACCCGCAGCACCCGACCATCACGCATCGAGACCTCAAACCCGGCAACGTGCTCCTGAACGAACCACACAGCCCCCGCCCTACGGCCAAGCTCGCGGTGAGTGGCTGAGGCTTTAGAAGGGTCCAATGCAGACGGGTCAGTATTCACGCTAACCCCTTTCCTTCCCACCGCAGGACTTTGGTCTGTCCCGGCTGCGGAGCACCGTGGTCCCAACCGTCACGCCGGACGCGGGAACGGTGAGGGGGGGACAGCCGCGTGTGGGCTGGGTTGATCCAGGCGCCTTGCTTGTTTCCAAGCCCCTCCCTCGCGTTCCTTACACTGACGCTGGCAAAGCCCTGACGTCCTTTCTTTTCGCTCCCCATTGCCGCCCTGCATCTCCTCAGCCGGCCTACCTCGCACCAGGTGGGCTGGGCCGGGCGGATTGTAATGGTTGCTGTGCGGGGGCCTGGAGATACTACCGAACGAATCCGGACATCGTTTCCAACCCCCGCCCTCCCCCCTCCCGCCCCACGCCCGCGCCCAACGCAGAGGGCTTTGATGCGGCCAACTACGTCATCACACACCAGGTCAGCAAGTAGCGGTTGGACGATGCTGCCCTGTGTCCTGCCCTGTTGTTCCGCTGACCGGCCCCTTGTCCCTGTGTCCGCCCGCTCCCCCAGGCCGACATGTACTCCCTGGCGGTGCTGGTGTGGGAGATGCTGGCGGGGAGCAAGCCCTGGCAGGGGTGCTCGCTGTACGAGGTCGCACACGCACTGACCACACGGTGAGGCATGGGGCGGGGCGCGAACGGAGAGCAAGGCTTGGAGCCGATTGGCTTGCTGCCACACCGAATGCTCATCAGGACCTCCCTTCATCCGTACCTTACACCTGTGCCCCCTGGCTGCGTGCACGCAGGGGCGCGCGTCTGCCCCTGGACTCGCTCCCCGAGGCCCGCTGCCCCCCGCGGCTGAGGGCGCTCCTGCAGCAGTGCTGGGAGCGAGACCCGCGGAGGAGGCCGGCGGC
Organism: Edaphochlamys debaryana; assembly: GCA_016858145.1. NCBI lineage: Eukaryota > Viridiplantae > Chlorophyta > Chlorophyceae > Chlamydomonadales > Edaphochlamys > Edaphochlamys debaryana. Next base: position 77,745 of record JAEHOE010000109.1, read on the forward strand.
AGCTGAGGCGGTCAAGGCCCTGAGCATGGTTCTTGCGGTGAGGAGGATGTTGCTTTGCATGTGCATGGGCTCGTCGTCCACACTGCATCTCGACCTCGTGTTACTCTGTGCCCCACCGTAAACACGTGCTGACCCTTCCTTCGGACCGTGATATCTGTGCCAGGAGGTGGAGGGCACGGGTCAGCTGCAGAGGGCGACGAGCTTGGCATTCTCAGCCGCGGAGGTCTCGACACCGCCGCCGCCGCGCGTGCTGGCCGAGGTGAGCCCACGCGCCGCTCCTGCAGCACAGCCTCTAGCGCAAATCCCCGCCGGGTTCTGATTGTCAATGCTGTCGGACAGCTAGGTCCCCTCCTTGGGCATTGGAGCGCAGCTCGAGACAGCGCATGGTGTGTCCACGTTTGTTTGCAGTGTGATCCGGCATCCTGGCGCCAGGATGCCGGGTCACAATGCAACAGTCTGCGACTGTGCGTGCTGTGATTCCCGCACCCTGTATCGGTGCGGCCCCGCACCACCTGACGACTGCCGTGCTGCGGCCCTGCCCCTTCCGCTGCAGAGCATGACGCCGTCCGCGATGCCGCAGCTGGCGTCGGTGGCTTCGGGCCAGGGGGTCTCGGGCATCCTGGAGCCCCGTCTCGATGCCTTCGCGGATGCGGCCCCGGGGCCTCCACGTGGCGTGCCGGGCCCACAGCCGGGGCCACCGAGGCCCGAGCAAGGCCCAGGCGGCGCGGCGGGAGGCCCCGGGCAGGGGCAGGGCAAGCTGGCCGTGGTGCGCGTGCGGAGCAACATGCCTGAGCAGAGCGAGGCAAGGCGGCAGGGCGAGCGGGGCGAAGGGCGGTCCGCAGGGAACGTCTTTAAGGGCTGGCTGGAGGGGCTGAAGGAGCATGGGCGCAGTCACAGCCCTGCCTCCTCCTGCAAGGGCAGTGTGGGGGTCGGCAGCGGGCCACAAGGCGAGCGGCCTGCCGGGCCTCCCACCCAGCCCTCTCCCTTGTACGTTCAGGACTGAGCGCCACATGCCATGTTGCCCCTTGCATGCGCCCCCCCACAGATCCTCCTGCTCAGCGTGGGGCAGAGCTTCCCCGCCGACTCGGGGTTCGGGGCCCTCGCGCTCTCCGCAGTCGACACACCGCCGTCGGTGTCGACCGGGCCGACCCCACCGGGCGCTGTCCAGGACCCCTCTGCCCTCTGCAACCGGGCAGGCAACGCCGCTCTCGCCGCGGCCACGGCAGTCCCTGAGCTTCGTGCCGCCGCCTCGCCGCTTGCCGCCGCTTCGGCGGCTGCGCTGGATGGCTACTCCTTGGAAGGGCCGCTGGCGTCGGCGCGGCTGCTAGTGGGCGTGTCGGTGGGCGCCGCCGCAGGCGCGCCAGTCAACGACTGGAGTGGTTACACCGGCGGCCTTGCCGTCGAGTAGCTGCACTGCCGCAGGAGCGGCTGCTGTGGACGTCCGACGCGCCGGGTGGGTTGACGCTGCGCATGGTGCTTGCCAGGGGAGGGTGGTGTGGGGCAAAGAGGAAGGCGCACGCCTGGTGGCGGGGGTGGGAGCGGCACCTTGACCCCAGAATCCCCTGCATGGGCGCGCGCTGCATGGATGCGGACATAGTGCGCCTTGGAGGCGCTGCGGAGGGGCGTGTGCGGGTTGCGCAGCACGTGGGCTGGCTCAAGAAGTCGGGGAAGCGGGGGAAGCGGGGAAACCAGCGTGCAATGCCTTCTTCCAGGCTCCGACACCAGTCAGAGAATCACCAGCCATAGCCTAGATCCCACCTGAATGACCCAGGTTCCAAAGTGCGATCCATCTGTGTGGAGGACCTGGTGAGACACGTGGTTGGGAGCCCTGTGAGGGGGCGGACCCGGGCCAGCCCCCATGCTGGCCCGATCCCGGTCCTCATAGATCCCAGTCCCGATCTCCGTATCGGCGCTGGTCGTTCCGGGCCGTGAGTCCTGTGACTCTGGCCTGATCCATCCGTACTGCTGCGCCCTTGCCCCGCCCTAACGGTTCCGTCTGCTCCCTCCCCGCAGACCCAATCAGATGGACGTCACCTTAGGCGCTCCACCATCCGTCACCTAGCCCAGTCCACAGCAAGCGCGATTGTGTTTCAACATTGGTCTGCCTGATGACAAGAACATGTAGGAACACGGGAGCACGCGCGGGCGGCGCGTGTCCGTGGTCTGCTCGAGATCCGCTATTGGCTTGTCATATCCGTCGTATCCGCAAGAACGAATGCTCGGGTTGCGCTGTTGCCGCACGGCCGGATAAAGTCCGGAACTGCAGAGAAGCACATGCTGGGTTCAAAATAGTGTGACTCGACTCCGACTGAGTCGGATGCTACTACCTACGGTATAAGGAAGTGAGGCCGGAGGAGTTACGGCCTTCGTTGGCTTCGCAAAGTTTTTCATGCATTTTGCTCGAAGTGAAGGCTTCTGTCAATCGATTTGGCCCCGGCTTGCTAGCGGCCAGAACCGGTATGCATATGCCATGTCTGGTCCTCTCCTTGCGTTGGTAAGAGTTTGTGGAGGGCAGGCCAGGCTTTATGGCGGCCTGGGGTGGTCTACTGGTCTGGGTATGGTTGGGCTTACATGCAGTGGCAACGGGTTTGAGGGGGCAAAGATGTGGTCAAGCCAATGAGCAACTGTGTCTGGCCTACCGGCCGGCAAGGCTTGGGTGCGGACGGAGAGCTGAAGAGCTCAATACAGGGCATGCTGGCAAAGCGGGAGCAAGCGAGGGTCGTATGACCCTGGGTGCAGCGCAGACTTTGGGAAAGCAAGTAGCGGTTGCCTTGGGCTATTCTTTCGCGCTTCAAAGCGGGGTGGTTCGCATGTGTATGCCCATTTGGGGGGAGCGTTGGTAAACAGACGGGGTGCGATCTCGAGCTTGGTAGAAACTGCAGCGGATTTACATCAGCAACCTGGTTAAGCGGCATGAGTGCAACCAAGGCACTGAGAGCAGGGCGAATGGCCCAGCTTGGGGACGTGGCCTTGGACATTACGCTAGGCAGTTTGTGAGTGAAGCGGTGGAGATTCAAGTCAAGCGGGAAGTCCGGGAGTCTGAGTAAACGAGTGGGCACGATGGCGCCGGCGGAATGTGTTCACCGCCCCTGCAGGCGACACGGGTGGATTGAGTCTGTAGAATCTTTCCTGTTTGCGGGAAGTTGACCGGGGTTATGTAGTCGCCGGTCGGCTAGAACCTCGGGGCGGGACGGTTGTGCGGTCTTGTGGGGCCTTAATTCTGAAGTGTCCTTTCTGCCGCCCTATGCCCCCATTCGTTCTTGTTCGCCGCGTGTGCGTTCTTGTTGTTACATGATGGCTCAGATCCAACCCAAACGAGCCGCTGGGCCCTGAGTTCTGGGCGGGCAGTCCGCGCACCATCCAGCCCATTTGAAGTCGGATGACGGAGGTGCGTGAGCCTCGTCTAGCATCCTGGACTTGCTTGTGATCTGCGGTCCTGGCACCCTGGAAGCCCGGGTGTTCCTCCGGGAAGCATCAGGCCAGTCCTAGGTTATGCGGCACAGCAGCGGGACCTGGCGCCAGTCACACCTTACTCGGTTGCGTGGCAGTTGAAAGTCAAGTGCGTGGCTGCCTGCCCCTGGTCGGCATTGCCAACTTGCCCAGTAAGGCTGGGCTGCCTGGCCTTCGTGGTTGATGCTCAGGGATTCCGGGTGCGCCGTGCCCTCCCCGCCGGCACTCCGAGCGAGTGGCAAGACAACGGCGGGGTTCTATCGTCTCAGGGGCCATGCAGCGTAGTCAGAACGTTGACGGGGGATGCAGCTGAACGCGTCGGTGTACCGCTGCCGCAACGCGCGAGGAGGAAGGTACTTTCCCGGCTCCTGGTGTCGACTGTCGAGGCCCCCGGCGGGGGTTGGGATCTGAAACGGCCGGAGAAGGCTGGGGACGGCGAGTAGCCCTAGACTGCCCTAGACAGCCGTCTCTATGTCTGGGATGCACCTGCCCTCTCCCATTTGGCATGGTCCCCCGGCGTCTGGGAAAGGGGCCCTGGTTGTTGTTGTTACACGGACAAGGGCATCAGCCATGAACTCCCATACGGGCCGTGAGTCCTGGGCTCCTGGCAAGATGCAGCTGTGGCCTGGGTAGGTGAAATTTGCGAAAGTAGTAGTCCTCCGCAACCTTACAAGCAGACGGGCAGGGGACAGAAGAGGTGGCAGCAGGCCAAAGCTTGCTGCGGCCGTCGTGTCTGTCGTGCACAGCGGTGATCGTATTGTCGTGCATCCCCCGGCGTCTGGGAAAGGGGGACCTTGACTCCTGGCAAGATGCAGCTGTGGGTAGGCGAAAGTTCAAGTCCTCCGTAGGTCTCGGGGGTGCAATTCGAATTGCGGGGGTGCCCCCAAGCAGACGGTCAGGGGACAGAAGAGGTTGCAGTTGGGGTGATCAAGGTCAGGGTGGACAGGGTGATCAGAGTGTCGTGCACGGGGGAAATCCAGGGCCCTCGCACAACTTGCGCCCTTCCCTCAGGCTCACCTCGTAGGTATCTCGCCGATGACACAATCCAGTCTAGGCGCGCTGCTGGTTGATTGCGACCATCTGCAGCTTATTCGCCAGCATCTGACTGTCAAGGAGTCTATCGTCATCAGGGAGCTCTGCAGCTCCATACGCACATCCTACGACGCGGACGCAAAGCGCATTCGGATTCGGTGCTCGCGCGAGGACCTGGTCGCCGAGCATTCGTCCTCGCTGCGCGGTCTCCTGTCCCGGGGCTGCCGGCCCTGCTGTGTCACCGTATTGATCAATACTGATCACGAGCACATCGGGTGAGTCCACCATGAACCGCTTCAAAAATTTCCCCCTCCCCCCAAACCCTCCGCCCATGTGAACCTGTCCTCCTCAGTCCACCCCGGTTCACCACACTAGCATGCCCCAAAGTATTACCCCTCTCTTCCGTGCTCTGGCTGCTGTCTTCGCCCAGCTCCGGCCACACAAGGTCACCCGTCTGCGCCTCAAACCCCCTCCAGGCTCCGGCTCCTGCGCCCCTTCGCGGACGCCTCCCAGGCGGCCCCGCTGCCCACTGCCGAGCTGCTCGCGCCCTCAGCGCTGATCAGCTCCGACGCGGCGACCCTCGTTGTAGCTCGGGCCTTCCCGAAGCTCCGGCGCCTGTACCTGTGGTATCCCAAGGAGGGCCTGGGCGAGGATGAGGTGGCGGCAGTGGCCTCAGCGCTACGACTGCTGCTGGGCGGTGGAGGGGGCGCGGGCGGTGGCAGCAGCCAGCCCCTCCTGCCGAGCCTGGAGTGTCTGTCGGTCGTGTGCGAGGATTACCCCCACGGGCGGAACACCTGCCTCACACCAGCTCTGGTTAACGTCCTACGGGGAGCGACGCGGCTGCAGCAGCTGAGGCTGGACGCCAACATCAGCGATCCTGAAACTGCCGACATCAGCCGTGAGCCGGCCCTCGTCGGCCTCAAGAAGCTCGCCCTTGGCTGGCTGCGGCAGCCAGAGCTCAGCAAGTTGGTAGCACACTACACTGCGCTCACGAGCCTCACCTTCATCTACATTGCCGGTACCTACCCCGAAGGCATAATCCCCGCCAGCGTATTGGCAGGCATGTCCCGCCTCGAGGAGCTTACTGCCCACGACTCGATCTTGGACGTCAGCGGGCTCGTCCACCTGGAGAACCTGACCAAGCTGTTCTGCGATGGCATTGCGGAACCGCCGTACGATTCGTACGACGAGGTCGACCTGATTGACACGGACGCCGTGAGGGAGCCCAGGACCTGGGAGCTTCCTCCCAGGCTGGACGACATAACCCTCGAGTACCAGTTACCCCACCAGATCCCGCGGCTGCGCGGGCCGCGCCGGGCGTTTCGGGACGTCTGCCTCACCCTGTGGCAAGACACGCACTACCACAAGCTCCAGGATGACGCCGTGCTCTGCGCGGAGGGCGAGGAGGCGCTGTGCCTGGCCTTGAGCCGATTGTCGAGCCCGCAGCTGCTGCACCCAACCGCGCGCATCATCGTCAAGGCAGACGAAGTCCGGCTCAAGCCCGTGGGCGGGGACGAGGGCGTCGGCCCCGGCCGCCGCAACCACGTGCCCTGGCTGCAGGCGCTGGGGAGGTCGGGTGCGCCGTTCATCAAGCTCCAGGGCGTAGCGCTGTCGCCGCAAGACGTGGAGGCGCTCTCCCGCTGTGACTGCGTCACGGTAAGCGGGCAGGGGCAGGGCAGGGGCACGAGCAGGGCAGGGGCTGGGGCTGGGGCTGAGGCTAGGCTGCCAGCGCCTGTCTCTGCCCTTAACTGCTTCCTGCCGCAGGGGCTGGGGCTGGGGCTGGGGCTGGGGCTTGGGGTGGAGCGACACGACTATGGTCCCTGCCTCATGCTAGATACTCGATGCTTCTCCTTCTGCTTCTCCTTCTGCCATCCTCCTCCCCTCCTCCCCTCTGAAACACAACCACCACAACCACCAACCAACCCCAGACGCTCGAGTTCCTCAACGACGCCTGCTACCCGGTGGCCTCGCTGCCCCGCCTGGCCCGCCTGCCGGACCTCACCTACCTGGGCCTGGACCTGGACTGCTGGCTGGCGGGGGCGGGGGGGCAGCAGGGCGCCGCCCAGCAGCCCCAGCAGCGCCTGGCGCTGCCCCCCGCGGCCCTGGGGGCGCTGCTGGCGCTGTGCAACGACGAGCGCTGGCTGAGCCGGTGTGTTGGGGTCTTGAGGGGAACGCACGGGGTGACGCCTTCAGCGGGGGTCCGTCCTCGGTATTACCGGTAGCCGGGGGGCTGATGTCCGAGGCGCGGGGTGTTTCAGCGCCTGGCACAAGAGGGCACACACCTCGACTGCAACCGCAGGCTTGCGATGCAAGCGCCCCCTTACTGCCCACATGCGCGCCCTCATGCCGCCCTCCCCGCCTGCTCCCTCCCTCCCCCTCTCTCCACACAAACCGGCCATCGCTGCCACAGGGGTGGCGAGCTGGTTCTTTACCACTCTGCTGACGTGGACGAGGGCGCGCGGGCGCAGCTGCGGGAGCTGGAGGAGTGGCTGGGGGCGGAGCTGGGGCGCATGGGCGTGGAGCCGGGCGCCGTACGGGTGCAGCCGTACAACGAGGGCGTGAGGTGACGAGGGCATGGCACGTGCCTAGGCCGGGGGGGGCGATGGATGGTGCTGTGCGGGAGTGATGTGGGTCGATCTGGGTCGGGCTCAGGCGGGGTCGAACGGGGGTGGTGGGGTGTTGTGAGTGAGCCGACATCGGGTGCAGCCGCCGCAAGGGTGGCAAGCAATGAGGGAAGGAGCGTGAGCCTTGTCAGGGACTCTGTCATTGGTTTGGTTGTTACAGCTTCTGTACCGAGGGCGGTGGGGTGACAACCTCAAGTCATGCGCTTTGACACACCGTGGTCCGGGAGGCGCCGCGCAGGGTGGGCGCGGGACCATCTCAGTAAGGGTTGCTCCGTACGATCATAAGATGCTGGGTCAGTGAGGATCGGGCTCAGAGCAGGACTTGCTTGCTTGAATCGAGCCAGCGAGCTGTGATGTTGTGTGGTGTTTTTGGAGCGGATCTCCGCATGGGCCACGAGCGGCGGCGCCGGCAGAAGGGGCGGCCGGTACGGAGTAGGACAAAGAAGGATCTGTGAAGTACCGTGTGTTGCATACCGGCCAGACGCTGCGATGAGCTGGTGTTGCTCTAGACACGTGTATGGAGTGGCGGCACTGAAGAGAGGGCAGCAATCTCTGGCAGTCTCGAAGCGAAGTGGTTTACACCGACCTGTTCGGAGACCACAACGGAGACCTCAACGCAGTCGGCCTCAGGCCGCGTAGCTTGGGTTGCTTTGCTGGTCAGCGCCCTTATCGTTATTGTACATGACACAGAACGGCGGATACCGCCATCAAACAAGCGCACGCACCAAGCAACCAACAAAGCATATGCAGCGGGACATGCGGCAGGACCACGTTGCTTAGGCAATGAAACGAAACTAACAAATTTAGGGCGGCATAACCGTATTCTCTAGCGCTCTATCAACGCAGCACGTTGGTCTTTCCAGCCGCGCCCCAGCGCCAGCCGCGCTCGCTTGTGGGGTCGGCTTTATGCCCAGCCAAAAACCCATCCCTCCCTCCCCATGCATCACTTCCCAGTATTTACCTGCTGCACCATGCCAGTGCCTGCAACAGCCCCAGTCGGAGGCTTCCCCGCTGGTCTCACGAGCCAGCAAACCTTTGACATTCAAAATGCTTTCTTCCCTCGGACCGAGCTTAGCACCCTGTCGGGTACGACAGCCTGCCTCTCTACCGCTCTTTCCCTCTAACGTCCTTAACAAAATCACCGTACACGCGGCAGAGAGCGTGAGATGCGGCAACAGACTCTCGCGTCTACATACACAAAGGCTTGCGGAGGTGCGCAGGACACAGCCCCGCCCTACGACCCTAGGCAATCATTGCTGCAGATATGCGAACACATCAACGCGCCCCCGTTGGTTTGGGGGGCTACACGCATACGAACCACGCAAGCTAAGGCTCACCAGCAGGTACTCCTTCGACGCATCTGCGTCAGCCCACACCCCAGGAATGGCGGCGTCTGGGCGGCGGCGCATGCGGGGGCGGCGCCCTCGCACGGCTCCCCATAGAGCACCCATGTGACCCATCTATCTACCGAACGACCGGGCTCAAGACCGCAAAAGCGCTTAGTCAGAGCGTCCCAGCTCCGGCGCTCAGAGAACTTTGCCCTCACGTCTTCCAACACCGCGCGCCTTGCGCTCTGGGCCCGGCCTGCCCACGTGTGGGCCTGGCCAGGCGCACATCTGGGCCTGGGCCTGGGCCTGGCCTGGCCCGCTTCCATGCGCCGCTCAGAGCTTGCCGGAGCCCGCGCGGCTTGCCGGCAGGGTGGCCGAGGGGCAGCCCGAGTCCAGCAGTACGGAGTCACGTGCGCCTGCCGTACGGAACACGTGCAGCCCCGCGCGCAGGGACGCCACGTCAGCCTCCACCACAACCGCCACCGCAACCGTCACGTCGTCGGGCTTGCCGCCGCGCGGGTTGGCGCGGAACTCGGCCGTTGCCTGCGGAACGATTGCAAGGAAAAACGGCTCGGTCTTGCAGTCCGGAGGGCAGGAATTGCTGGCCAAGGCACAGGGCGCCAACAGCAAACCCGCATGTGTTGGTACCAGCCCTGGAGCCCCACACAAGACTCACGCTGGGCTGCTTGGACAGCTCTACGGCGAAAGGCGTGCGCACGTCTTTCCGCAGCATGTTGGCGGCGGCCGTGCGGGCCAGCGTGCGTGCCAGGCGTGCGGCGCGCATCGACATGGCGTGCGGCGGGAGCGGCTGCGTGGAGGCGTCCGCCCGAATGGTCTGTGGGCGTGGAGGCGGGGGCATCGGTCAGATAAGACGCAAGCAAGCAAAGGCAATGGCTTAAGTTGCGCTCGGTGAAGAACCAGTTGCTCAGCAGGAGCCTTCCCCCCAGCAGGCTCACCACATGAGCCCGCAACCCACACGCTTGTGTCTCGAGCTCACCTCGCCCTTGTCACCGGCCACCGCCGCGTGTTTCCCGATGCCGTCCGCCTCCTCGCCGGCCTGCGGCCCCACCGTGGCGCCGCTGCCCGGGCTGGGCGGCGGCGCCAGGGCGGAGTTGCTGTGCTTGCGCGGGGGCGACCCAGACTCGTTGGAGGTCGTGAGGTCGGCCGAGGCGGAGGAGGCGGTGCGCTCGGCGCTGACGCTGGCGCCCACGGAGGCGCGGACCGAGGCGATGGCGTCGGGGTACTCGTCTGCCGGCGCTGACATGATCTGGGCGGGGGGGTTGCAAATGGGGGTGCATGGAGTGAGCGTGCGATGTGGGTCGGGGCCGAACCGAGCAGGGCACGAGAATGCATGCCGTGACTAGCAGCAGAAAGGTATCATGGAGGGCAGGGCAGGGGCTGGCTAGGGCACCGGCTCACCTTGTTCACGAGCTCGGTCATGACGTCGGGCCAGACGTTGTCGAACATGCCGTCAGAGGCCATGATGATGACGTCACCAACCTCAAGGTGCACGTTGTACACGTCACCCTGGATGGTGGAGTCGGTGTCGCACACGGGCTCGTCCGGGCAGGCCAGCTGGTACGGCATGTTGTGCGCGTGCGCCTGGGGGCGGGTGGCCATGGCGAGGCGGCCGCCGCGGAAGAGGCGTAGCCCGCTGTCCCCCATGTTGATCACCTGCAGAGTACGGCGGCACATGGCGGTTGGCGGTTGCAAACAAACGGGTCACGCTACCTCACAGCCCAAGCCCAAGCCCTAGCAAATTTCAGCCCCACCCCATACGTCCCCACCTGGAAGACGTTGGAGTCGGGCGGCAGCAGCCCCACCAGCCCCGTGGAGCTGCCCGCGTGCTTGACCGTCAGGTGCGCATCGGCCAGGGCCATGCGGGCGCCTGGAAAACAAAAGGGACCGATGTGCGAGAAACCGGGTTAGCAATCACACAGTCACCCTGAAACCCTCAGCGGCAGGGCAGCGCAGGGGATCATCAAACGCACCTATCCGCCCGCACGAGGCCTCGATGCTGCTGGCCGCCGCGTGCATGAGGTCCCGCGAGTAGAGCGCGGGGTCCACTCCGTCGCCCGAGCTCCAGCTGCCCACGCCGTCCGCCACTCCCATGGCCCCGCGGCCCGCGGCCGACAAGAAGAACGCGTCCTCGCCGCCGGTCTTTGTCTGCGCGAACGGTCAGGTCAGCGGGGGGTTGATGAAAAACACCATGACTATAGGACCACTCTGCCCTCGACTTGGCCCCCGCTAACGGAAGACTACCATGCGAGCAGCAACCCCACTTCCACAGTGCGAACCCCGACGCACCTTGGACGGGTGCGGCACGTTGCAGGCGCCCATGCACAGCCGCAGCGGCTGCTCGCCGTCGGGGCCCCAGCCGGGCAGGCCCTCGCCGCCCAGCGGCCCGCCGGGTGACGGCGCGCCCGTCTGGCCCTTGCGCACGGATGGCTCCGGCACCGCCGGCACGTCGGCAATGTGGTCGGGCACCTTGGGCGGCGGCGGCGGCGGCGGCGCGCCGCCGCAGCCGAAGACGCCCTTGAGGCCCCGAGGCTTCTCGTGCCCCAGTTGCTGCGGGAGGGAAGGGGGTTTGAGAGTGTTTCAGCGATTGTCGGCAATGCGGCTTGAGTGGTGCGGGCAGGACCGTGCAGGGCCTCGTGTGGGCACACCAACGGAGGCGGAAGCCAATGACTCACCGGCAGGAACACCGCGGTGTGGTCATACGGCGGCAGGATGAGCCCCGATCGGAGGTAGTTGTTGATGGCCGGGTAGCCCCGCCTGAACACGTACGACAAAATCCGGATTCAGATCATCAGGCTGGCCGAGTCCAGTGTCCCAACGCGCCCGGCTGGTTCCCGGTTCCTCATCACACCGGGCCCACCAGATCAATTCCAGGCCTCTCCCAGGCCCAGGCCCGGGGCCCGCACCTGGTGTACCCGTGCACGTGCTCCTCCAGCTTCCGGCGGTCCTCCTTCACACTGCACTGCGCCTTCTTGGCGTTGATCTTCTTGTACAGCACCGTTCGCTGCGTGCACGTGATGGGGCCCGGCATGAGCGCGACGAGCGCCTGCGGTCCGACGGAGCCAGGGGTGGTTAGAGGCGGCGTAAAGTGCGGAAAATATTTCAGAAAAATGTAGCTCGGCGCGCTGGGCGGGGCCCGGCGGCAGGGCAGACAGGCAGACTCGGGGGACCGGTGTGTGGACTGTTTCTCAACCGCCCCGACTCACGTGCGCTGCCTGCTTGGCCGTGAGCGTGTAGAACATCTCGTACAGGCACCACAGCCGGCCCAGGATGGCGCCCGAGGGGTCCACGCACGCCAACGTGTGGCTCGCGTACCAGATGGCGCGCTGGATCTGTGGGGGCGGCAGGAGCGCGGCGAGACGGGACGCGATTAGCCAAGGAGTCCCCTTCACAGGACACCAACGCCTAGCCCCTCGGCTCAACACGACACCCACCCACCCCCGCCCCCCCCGGCCCCACCTCGTGCAGGAAGCCGCTGTGGTCGGCCTGCTGCTGGGGGATGGCGAAGATGTCGAGCCACAGGTACGTGTGCTCCGCCGGCCGCCTGCGGGGACGGAAGGAGGTCAGGCCCGTCAAGGCATGGCCGGGCAGCCTCGGAAAGCCCGGCCCAGGCCCCAGTGGTTCGAAAGAGAGGTCCGTGAGGTGCAGCCGAGTTGCCACGGCGGATCTTTGCCAGCGGCAATGCTCACCCACGCCGGGTTGGCACTGTTGCCAATCCAGCCCAACCCGCCCCCCGGCTCCGCACTTCTCTGCAACCCAGCCCTGCCTTTCCTAATCCCGAATGCCGTTCCCAGGCGCCTTTCCCAACACGCCGGACCTCGGAACGCCTCACCCCGCGAAGTGCTTCTCCAGCATGTTGACCATCTCCATGAACGGCCGGCTCCAGGCGTGTACGACATATGAGTACGGCGCACGCTTCTTGCGGCCGGACACGTGCCGCCCGCTGCGCTGCGGCATGCGGGTGTACGGCGGCGCGGGGCCGGCGGCCTTGCGAGCCTCCGCGGCGCCCGGCGAGCCCACGGCAGGCAGAGTGTACTTGCTGTGAGTGGGTGGTGGACGGGGGAGGCGGGTGGGGGAGGTGGGTTGAGGAAGGAATGGTCAAGCGGGGACGAGGCCCTAGCCCTCCTAGGGTAATCCTCCACATGCCCTTGTGAAGTGAGAACCCGTGGCTCCCAAACACGCCAAGTTATTACGGGACCCGAGCGAGAGTAAGAGGTAACAAGTCACAACTGCCTCGGCCAGGCACGCACCTGTACGCCTGCGTGTCCACCAGCGCCACGGTCGTCCCCGTGGTGGCGGGAATGACGTACTGCCGTACGACATCACGTGTCGTCATGGTGGGTGAGATGCGGTGGGACTTGACGAAGTGGCGCAGTCCCTCCAGGCTCACGGCCTGGTTCCCATGAGGAGGCGGGGGGCACGGAGGAGCGGAGCACACTCAGGGAAGAGCGTCGGGGAAGCCCGCTGTCACCAAGAACTGGCATGTAGCGCCACCCTCCCAGTTTGCGCCACCCTCCCAGTTTGGGGATGCGGAGGACCCCCCATCGCTCTGGGCTCCGTGTCCGCATGCGGCTCCAAAGAGCCGTCAATGCGGCGTGCCGCGGAAGCCGAAACCCTGCCAAAACCCTGGTTTGTACAACCCAGGTACGACACATGCCGTACCTTGAGGTCCACGTGCTCCACGTGCTCGTGCTCGTCGTCCTCCTCGCTGTCGACCGGGATGGGTGGCTCCACCATGCCCGGCGGCGGGGCGCTGCAAGGCGGGCACAGCGCACGGCATAACACGAGTTAAGTGTACTGTCACGGGCTCTTCCGTGTTTTCATGGGATGAAAAAGATGCCATTGCTTGGTGCTGATGAGAGGCTGATACAGTCCTGGACTGGACTTACTGTGCGACGTGCATGCCGTCTTGGTGGTCCGTCCACAGCGCTTGGGTGAAGTACCGCTTCATGGTTGGGGGGTCCGCGTTAGCAGACTGAGTGGGAGAGAAGGAAGGGGCAGAACATGATGAGGCACGGACTTGACTGGGACGGGTGCGTGTGCACAGGGGAGCACGCAGAGGAGGGGAGCTCGTGAGCGGGAAACGGGCGGGGGGAAGGCGGTGCTGGTGGCCGGGGAACGCTCGCGACTCGGTCGGGGGCAGACGTAGCGTCGAACGTGCACGATCGCGGTAATGTGCCGCGATCATTAGAGCGGCATAAGAAGAACCGTCACGCAGTCGCGCGAGGCGTGCGTGCGTGCGTGCGAGGAAGGCCTTGTGTGAGGAAGGCCGTCGAGGGCCCAGGCGCGGCGCTCCGTAATTTCGTCTCCGCTTTGTAAAGGTCTTAGCGTACTAGCTATGACGGCAGGGCCAGGGCGTCTCGCTACGCTCGCGCACGTTCTCAAATCCCCTACGTCTGCGGACCAAACCTCTCCCACCTCCGAAGGCTTTAGCTCGAGAGAACGCCTGGCAGCGCTCACAATGCGGCCCAGCCGGCTCCCGTGGGAGTGGTGGGCCGAGGAAGAACGCTCCGCTCCCGTCCGGTCGGCATTCTCGTCGCGCGTTGCTCCACACGCCGGAGGAGCGGCCCTTTCCTCCAAGTCATCGTGTCCTGTTGCCACTGCCATAACGCCCATAGACTCGTCACGGCGTCACAACGCAAGGTAGTGAGCCGATGTGCCAAAAGGTGTCGTCTAACTGAAGCCTTTGTCTGGATCGCTAGCAACTGCGTCAAGCGCAAGGATTATCGACGCTGTCAGCGTTAGAGTCGCAACCAAACCAGACTCCGTCGCGTGGATGGACAAGTCCTAGCGCTGGTGCAATAGCAGGTATGCGTTGGCTGCGTGACTGTATGCTATGGGATAAGGACAACGACGTATGGCAAGGGCCGGTATGGGCGCTCCGGAAGGAGGTCGCCAACGCGATGAACGCCATTTATCACCATAGTAGTGCCTCACGGGCACCCCCTCCGACGCCCCTCGGGGGGCCTAAGCGTCCTTGTTTCGAAATTACCTCGACGCAAATTTGCTTGAAGCGGCGAGGTAAGTGTCGCAACAGGTCGTTGAAGCCGAGGTCAGACCACCGACCGGTCGCTCGCGCGTGCACTCTTACCCGCACGCGCTTACTTGCTAAGCGCTTGCAAGCGAACCAAAGTATACATGCTGTGCCCATGAGGCTCAAGGCATTTCCGTCTCGGTCTCCCGTAGCCAGGTCACGCAGCCCGTGCACGTGGCGACTTTCGCGAGCTGCCCACGCAGCTTAGGCTGCATCATACGCTGTGCTCAAATATATTACAGGGGTCAATTTGTGAAACGCGCCCTTCGCCATGACAGTGCTGCGCCCTTGACCTGCCCTCCCGAGTTGCCGTTGCCTACGAGCACATGCACGCTCGTGCACGGCGCGGAAGAGAGCTGCCTGCCTGGCGGCGATGAGTCGCAGAGCACGCCGAGATGGGGCAACGACGCACGTGTAGGGCGCCCGCTGAGACCGGAGTGCTTGCCACGAAGCCAGGGGCCGCCCTCCTCCACCCGCCATCCGGCTCATTGTCGACTCCAGACGTCAGAGGGGGCGTTCGAATGCGCACAGGGGTCAATGCAACGTGCAACTAGCCGGGTCTGGCCCACCAGCCGGATGCGACAGGGTATAGAAGCAACGAGCAAAGCAGTCCCGCCCAGGAATACCCCAGCACGTAAGCGCATGTTACCTTCGATTACCTTCGGGGCCGTGGACAATGGGCGGTTACCGGCCATGACGTTCAGCTCTCCGGCGGCTCGCAAGGTATCCCGACCCGAGCGAACCACACGTATACAGACCTGTAGGTGACGGAAGAACCGCCGCAGCAAGGCGAAAGAGGCGTCAGGAACTTCATCGAAGGCGCATGCCCGCATGGTGAAGCAAGCAGCGGAGCCACTAGCACACCCCAGAGCCGCCGGAGCGCACAGGGGTCTTTGCCTGAATCTCACGGGGTTAAACCGTGCTTGCCCACCGCCTCTCTCGCCACGACACGAGGGCCGACACCGAGGGCCGCACCATCCTCGCACGTTCCCTTGCCTCCCCCCCCGGGGGGGAAAGGAGACACGGGAGACGAGGTACGCGACCCCGCCACCCTGCCACCGCACTCCGTCAGACCCCACTCGCTGAGCTCTCGCGCAAGCCTACACGCCGCGCCTTGACATTCAACCCCACTCCGCTCCACGCAACGCAGCGCACCATCCCCAGACACCAGCGCACCGAGCCTACCGGCACTCGTTGCATTGCCGGCTGGTGGGCCAGACCCGGCTAGCTCACGTTGCATTGACCCTAGCTCCCGGCCGCCCACCCCCTTGAGCCCCCGCACCACGCACCTCCCTCGCACGCAGCGCCCCCTGAGGCCGCGCCCCGGGACCCGGGGCCACCTCCCAAGGCTTCCTCCCCAGGCGTCACCCAGGCAACCACACGCTCCTCCTTCCCCCTCAGCCGCACGACAGGCCCAGTTCCAGCAACCGCCAATCGCCAACCGCCAGCGGCCACGTCTCGGCAACCGGCAACCGCCGCCCCACACTGCTCGCAGGAAACGACTGGCCCAATCCACTTTCGGATCTGATCTGGATCTGCATCTCGCTGCCCCGTGCTTAGGCCATGGCCAGCTTGCGGAACTTGAGGCGCGAGGGCACGGATCCGGATCCCAGGCGGCGGCGGCGGTCCTCCTCGTACTCGCTGTAGCTGCCCTGGAAGAAGTGGACCTGACAGGGGGGGAGGGGTTCAGGGGGAGGGGGGCAGATGGGGAAGGGGCAAGGAGGGTGAAGTTCGGGACTTGCAAAATGAAGCGCTGGGGGGCTACGCCGCTGCCTTCTCCGCAAAGCACACACAAGCTCACAGCTCCGCCGCCGCCGCCAAAGCACGTTTGTCAGCACGTCTCCATGCCAATGCATGCGTCTTGACACGTCCCCGCTCGGGACGGTACCTCGCCCTATCTAACCAACCCTGCACCGCCCTGCCTGCCCCAAGCCCCCACTTTGGAGTTTCCCTCGGAGGCCAGGACACCCCCTGTCCCCCTCCCCCTTCCCTCTGAACTCTGGACTCTGACCGCACCTTGGAGTCTCCCTCGAAGGCCAGGATGTGGGTCGCCACTCGGTCCAGGAACCAGCGGTCGTGCGAGATGAGCAGCGTGGTGCCCGCGAAGTTGAGGATGGCCTCCTCCAGGCAGCTGGGGGGGGGGGGGGTGAAGGGGGTGATTTTCGGAGCATTGGAGAGCGAAGGAAGAGATAGAGCGGCGGCCAGCGAGCCCGATGCGCACCGAGTGGGTTAAGGAGGGTAGGAGGCAAGAGGGAAGGCAAGAGGGTTAAGGGAGAGGGGGTTAAGGCAAGAGGGATAAGGAAGAGGGGGTAGGAGGCAAGAGGGGTAAGGGAGAGGGGGGGGAGGCAAGAGGGGCAAGGGAGAGGGGCGAGGAGGCAAGAGAGGGGGGGGGGGGAAGCATGAGGGGGGGACATCTTGGTGCCCGCGAAGTTGAGGGGGGGCGGGGCAAGAGGAGAGGCAAGGGGGGGAGTAGGAAGCAAGGGGCGGGGGGTAGCAGGCTTTGGGGGAAGTCCCAGTTTCCCAAACGTTGAAGAAGGCCGGAGAGGCGGCAGTAGACCCGTGGCCGCTCCCATCCCCCGCCGGGGTCACGCCCATACACACCCGGCAGCCCCCCCCACCCCCTCACCGCAGCGTGTCCACGTCCAGATCGTTGGTGGGCTCGTCCAGCAGCAGCAGGTTGCCGGCCTGGGGGGGGGGGGGAGGGGCGGGAGGGGGTTGACGTTGACCGGGCCGGGCCGGAACCCTACTTCGCCCACTGGGCATACCAGGTGCCGGCCAAGGCTGGAGCTTCAGACGGCGCGGGGCTCAAGTCCGCTTCCATACCGTAAGCTGTCCCAGCTCAGGCCCAGCCCTGCTGTTCCTTCAGCCAAGCAGGCATACACAAAGCCCCTGGCATGCACGCTTTCCCCCGCCAAACCCCTCTCCCCCCCGCTGCTTACCTCCGCCCCCCCCCCGCCCCCTCACCTGCTTGAGGGTCTTGGCCAGGTGCAGGCGGTTGCGCTCGCCGCCTGGAGGGAACGAGAGGGGCGGTCCTCAAGGATTCGAGATCCAGATCAAGATGCCGTACAGATCCGCATCCCGAACCCGATCCCGGACTCACCCGACAGGTTGCCGACCTTCTTCTGCTGGTCGCCCCCCTTGAAGTTGTACCAGGAGCAGTAGGCGCGGGCGTTGATGAGGCGGCCGCCCAGGTCGACCTGACAGGGGGGGGAGGGAGGGAAGGGGGGGGAGAGGGGATGGGCGGGAGGGAGGTTGAGGGATGGGGAGGGGGGAAGAGGGGGGAGAGAGGGAGGTTAAGGGATGGGGCAAGGGGGGTGCCCGCTGCCCTGCCCCACCCCCGCCTCATCATTCCACACGCCCTCCTTGGCACTCTGGGGCCGGTGGGAGGGGCTGCGCGCTGCCTACATCAGCGCCAGCCTTTCCGCATCACCTGTGCCCCACACTTCCGCCAGCCCTGCTGCTCCTTCTCTCCTGTCGCGCTCCAGTTTGTCAAACGATAACCCACAGTCCCCCCCCGGCTACCACTGGAGCGCTGGAGCCCGCCGGACCTTTCGCAGCCATACCATCTGGGCTATCCAAACTCTAACTCGTCAAAGGTCATCCCCCGGCCCCCCACCTCGTCCTTGCCGTCGGCGATCTCCTCGTACACCGACTTGTCAGCCTGCAGGGGTGGGAAGGGGGTGGTTTGTTTGACGGACTGCAAAGAGGAAAGGGGGCGGCGGTGAGGAGGAGGCGGGAAGGGGAATAGTTTGTGAAGGGCTGCTCTTGGAAACATAGGCACGGCGGAAAGCCGGCTGGTTGCGTGCGTGCGCTCTCTCCTGTCAGGACCCCTCCCCGTCCCTCGCCCCTGTCAGGACCCCTCAGCCCTCCCCTCCCCCTGTCAGCACCCCTCCCCCCCTGTCAGGACCCCTCCACGTCCCTCCCCCCTGTCAGGACCCCTCAGCCCCCCCCTCCCCCCCTGTCAGGACCCACCCCCGCCCTCCCCCCCTGTCAGGACCCACCGCCAGGGACTCCCGGCTCTGGTCCACGTACATGGGCACCACAGTGTCGCCCAGGCGCAGCTCGCCGCCGTCGGGCTGGGGGGGGGGGATGATGGAGGGAATGTGGTTACTTTGGGTGTTACCGTCCGCTACTACTAGGGTGATCTCATGCAGGGAGGCATACGCCTCCCTCACTTCCACGGAAGTTCAACCCCCGCTCTTGCCTCTTGCCTCCCCCACCTTGCCTCCTGCCCCCTCCCCCCCTCTTGCCTCCTTGCCTCCCCCCCCCACCTGCTGCTGCTTCATGATCATGCGGAACAGAGTGGACTTGCCGGCGCCGTTGCCTCCGATGATGCCCACACAGGCGCCTGAGGGGGTGGAGGGGGGGAAAGGGGGAAACGAGGGGGCTGTCAGGGAGCTTGTGTGTACGCGTGGGCCGTGATGACGCGGGGTGCCGTTGCCTCCGATGATGCCCACACAGGCGCCTGAGGGGGGGGGAGGGGGAAGGACAAGGGGGGCTCAGGGAAGCGCGGGCCACAGGAGGGGGCGTCAGGGAGCGCGCCGGTTTGTGCGTGGGCCGTGCCGATGCGGGCGTGGGGCGGCGAGGACTGGAGCGCCGCCAGCCCCGGAGTGAGCAATACTCCTGGCCGCCAACCGCCAACCGTCCCAACCGCCAACCCACCCGGCGGGATGCTGAAGTTGGCGTCCTCCACCAGGATGCGGTCCTCGAACTGCTTCTTGAGCCCGTTCACCTGGGGGGGGGGGGAAGGGGGAAGGGGGAGGGGGTCATGGGAAGAGGAAGGAGGGGGGATGGTTGGGGAGGGGGCAGGGAAACGACCCCTCCACCTCCTGCAACATCCCGCGCCGACCTTGTCCCTCCCCCTTCCCTCGTCTCGCTCGGGGGAACGGCAGCACCAGCCCTTCCCCGTCGTCCCGGTTCCTCTACCTCCCATGACTCACAGCACCAGATCACATCCGCAGTCCAGTCCGCGTATCCAGTGCCGTATCCAGTCCCCGTACATAACCGCCGCGCCTCCTCTCCCCCCCTTGATCCCCCCCCCCGCACACACACACAGACCCTCTTGCCCCACCTCGAGCACCAGGTCTCCCAGGCGGGGGCCCCTCCCCCTTCACCTAGCTCCCCCCTTCTTTTCTCTCCCCCTCCCCTATGCCCCTCTTGCCCCTACCCCCCCTCTTGCCTCTACGCCCCACACGCACCTCGAGCACCAGGTCTCCCAGGCGGGGGCCCTGGGGGATGGTGATGGAGTCCAGCTGGGGGGGGGGGGAAGGGGGGGAAGGGGGGTGTTTGTTGCTAAGCGGGATCGCGCCGACGCCAGGGAATCCTTGCGCAGTAGAAGCGAGGGAAGACGCTCAAGTTGCGGCGTTGAGGCTGTGGCTGAGTTGCGGCAAACTAGTGGAGAGCTGGCAAAACCGCATTCCTCTTCTGCCGTCCCCTTCCCTCCCTCCCCCTCCGTCCCCCCCCTCTTGCCTCCAAACAAAGGCCTCTTCCCCCCATCCCACCTGCGCCTGCTTCACGTAAGCCGCCTGCTGCGCCACCAGATCGTCGTACCGCCGCATGCGGGCCTGGCCCTTCTTCTGCTGGCCCTTGGCCCTGACAGGGGGGGAGGGGGGGCAGGGGAGTGAGGAAGGAAATTGAGGAAGGGAAATGAAGGGCACTTGGGGATATATGCTAAGGGGGGGAATGAAGCGAGGTGAAGGCAGGGCAGGGCTGCAGGGGTCAAGGAGCACAGCGGCACAGCGGGGAAGCAAGGAAGCGCGGAGGGAAGGGCTGAAAGGGAGGAACAGGCAACCACAGACCCGGGACCACCGCCTCCCCCATCTCCATCCCCACCCTTGCCTCCCCCCTCCCCCCCTCTTGCCTCCCCCCCCTGTCCCTCACTTGCGGGCGATCCACGCCAGCTCCTCCTCGATGGCCTTGTCCAGGGTGGCCTGCTGCTTGGCCTCGGTGGCCAGGCGCTTGGCCTTGGCGTTCAGCCACTCTATGTGTGGCAGGCAAGATGGGGGGGAGAGGGATGACGGGGGGTGGGGTAACTGGGGGGAGGGCTCATCCCGCAACATCCGCCGCCTCACAGCAACCTGGCCCTCGCTAGCCTGAGTAATGGCCCCACAGGCGCTCAAGCTCCGTCCACGTCAGTCCTGTGACACCCGCATACCCCTACCAATGCCCCCGCCCCCACCCACCCACCCACCCCCCGGCCCACCCGAGTAGTTGCCCTCGAAGGGGATGCCGGCGCCGCGGTCCAGCTCCAGAATCCAGCCCTGGGGGGGGGGGAGGCGCAAGGAGGGCATTCGTTCGACCGAGGGCCCCCCCCTTCCCCCGCAAGCCCCCTCTAGGGGGGTCACAAGGCGCGGCGCAGGGGGTGAGGGGACAGAGAGTGGCGTGCGCGTGCCCGCGAAACTCCCACAGGCATTGCCCCCCTAAGGAACTCATTAGCTTGACCGAGGGCCATCACACGCAAGCCCCTATTCCCATTTCCCCCCGCCCCGCTCCCCCCCCCCCGTCCCCTCACCGCCACGTTGTCCAGGAAGTAGCGGTCGTGCGTGACGGCCACCACGGTGCCCTTGAAGTCGGCCAGGAAGCTGGGAGGGAAGCGGGGGGTGGAGGGGAGTTGAGGGAGACACGTGTGTGTTTCGTGCCGCTGGGGCCGATGCAGGTCAATGCTAACCTAAGGCTCGCTGTACCCGATGCTGAGAGCACACGCCCGCTACCCCCCCGCCCCCCGCCCCCTCACCGCTCCAGCCACGCCACGCTCTCAGCGTCCAGGTGGTTGGTGGGCTCGTCCAGCAGCAGGATGTCGGGCGCGGACAGGAGCAGGCGGCACAGGGCCACACGGCGCCGCTCGCCTGGGGGGTGGGGGTGGGTGGGGGTGGAGGGTTGGTATCGGAGCACTGGAGAGCGAAAGGAGATGTAGAGGGGGTGGGGCCACCGTAGGGGGGGGGGGTCGCACATGTGTTGGGCATCAACCCAATGACGGCCTGCGTCCTCGCAAGACGCAGAGCTGAAAAAACCAACAACCCCCCATCCTCCACCTCCCGACAGATTCTTGACCAGGGCGTCCGGCGGGGGGCAGCGCAGGGCGTCCTTGAGGGCGGGGAGGGGGGGCAGGGGGCAGGGGGGGGGCAGGCCAGGGGTTGAGAGCAGCACGAGCAGCGCTCCATGCAAGGGACGGAGCCACAACCTACTATGTAAGTCCCTCCCCTATAGGCGCCAGCCCTTACGTCTTCCCCCTTACGTTTTCCCCCGCCCCCCCTCCCTCCCGCCCCCCCTCGCCTACCCCCCCCGCCCCCCAGCCCCCGCCCACCATGGCCTGATCCAGAGAGCGGTCCACCTCCCAACCGTTGCACGCGTCCAGCTCGCCCTGCAGCGGTTGACGGTTGGGCGACCGTTAGTTGGTTGGTTGGTTGATGGGCACAGCGGTGGGAGCGAAGCGGATTCAGCGCGGCAAAGCTGGAGCTGCGGGGCGGCTCTGACCCGGCGCGGCCTGAAGGTAGGGCCACGCGGCCGGTTCGCTCACCACCCAACGCCCAACCGCTAACGGTCAACCGGTTTGTCGTACCTGCAGGCGGTCCATCTTGTTGGACAGGGCGTCGATGTCGGCTCCCGGCTCGCCCATCTGGGTCGGGTGCGGGATGCGAAGGGGGGAAGGGGGCAGCCAAGTTGGTAAAGAGAGGACCAAGCAAGGGGGAGAAAAGTGGACAGACAACCCGGCCAACCCGAACACAGTCAGGACATGGCATCATTGCACGAAAGCACGCCCCAATGGATCTAGTGGATCTGGCGTATGACACCGCACGGCACCTGGATGCTGAGCTGCTCGTACTGCGCCACTTTGGCCCGGATGGGGGCCACCGCGGGCTCAATGTTGGACAGCACGGTCTCGCCTGGGGAAGGGGGGGGACAGGAACGGTGATCTTCGACGGGGGGGGGGAGGCAGAGGGGGGGGGCGAAAGACAAGGGGTTGTGCGCCCACGCGTTTCCCCACCGACGGGCATAGAGTGCCCGCCTCTCTAACCCGGAGCAGAACCCCCACCTTGTTCGCGTCCCAGCGCAACCCTCCCCACCCCGCCCCTCTCCCGGCCCCTACCTTCCTTCCAACCAACAGTGCCCCACCACGCCCCCCCGCCCCCGCCCCCACCGTCGTTGAGCTCGGGCTCCTGCGCCAGGTAGCCGATGCGGATGCCGGGGGCCAGCACGATGCGGCCGTCCGCCAGCTGCGTGTCCACGCCCGCCAGGATCTTCATCAGCGTGGACTTACCTGCCGTACGCACGTACGGAGATCCGCCGTACGTGGGGTCGCGGGGGAGGGGAGGTGGAGGTGGAGGGTGGTGGAGGAGGGAGGGGGAAGGGCAGGGGTGAGAAGTGCTGGGGACAGTACGCCCCTAGCCCAGCCCCAAGACGCTAACGCCCAGGCTTCCCGCAAAGTCAGCCGCCGGTGCCGGATGCTCAGGCGGCCCGCTGCCGTCGCCAGGCCACCCACCCACCAACCGCCAACCGCCCAACCACCAACCGCCCACCCGCTCCGTTGGCTCCCAGCACTCCGATCTTGGCTCCCAGGTACATGCCCAGGCTCACGCCCTTGAGCAGCTCCTTGCCGCCGGGGGCGACCTGCAGGGGAAGGGGGTGGGGCACGGGGCGACGGGCACGATGGTGGGGTCAATCGTGTGTCGGGGAAAGGAGGGCTCAAGGGGTGCCCCCCGTGCTACTGCCACGTGTGGGTCAAGAGCCAGGGCCTTTCCCGCTTCCCGCCCTTTCCCCCTTGATGTGCCCCCGGTGCATGGGCAAGGGAAGTGGTAACCTGGTAGGGCCGCCCGCCCGCTCGGATGCCTTTCCCGCTCCCCGTAGTCCCGTACCCCGCCCTGCACCCGCGGTACAAAGCCGTACGACGCCGTACCTTGCGCACGCGCTCCAGGGACAGGATGATCTTGCGGGTCTCCTCCTTGTAGGCCGAGCCCTGCCGGGGGTGGAGGGAGGGCGCAAGGACAAGTGTGGGGCGAGGGGCGCAAAGTGGTTTAAGGGCCCTTACTTGCCTCTGCACTGCCTCCCGCCTGCATGTGCCCCGTCCCTGGCCCCGTCCCTGGCCCCGAGCTCCGTCCCTGGCCCCAAGCCCCGTCCCTGGCCCCAAGCCCCGTCCCTGGCCCCGTCCCTGGCCCCAAGCCCCGTCCCTGGCCCCATCCCTGGCCCCGAGCTCCGTCCCTGGCCCCAAGCCCCGTCCCTGGCTCCGTCCCTGGCTCCGTCCCTGGCCCCGAGCTCCGTCCCTGGCCCCAAGCCCCGTCCCTGGCCCCAAGCCCCGTCCCTGGCCCCAAGCCCCGTCCCTGGCCCCATCCCTGGCCCCGAGCTCCGTCCCTGGCCCCAAGCCCCGTCCCTGGCCCCATCCCTGGCCCCGAGCTCCGTCCCTGGCCCCAAGCCCCGTCCCTGGCTCCGTCCCTGGCTCCGTCCCTGGCCCCGAGCTCCGTCCCTGGCCCCAAGCCCCGTCCCTGGCCCCAAGCCCCGTCCCTGGCTCCGTCCCTGGCCCCGTCCCTGGCCCCAGCCTTGCTCCTGGTGCTGGCCCTGCACCACCACACCCCGCAGCTCATGCCCGCACCCCAACCCTCACCACCTAACTTTTCAACCAGCGCCCTGCCCTTACCGAGCGAACGTCACCCGGGCTCTTGTACTTGGTTGCAGCACCGCCGCCGCCGCCCCCCTTGACCGGCTCCTTGGCCGGTGGCGCTGGGACCAGGGGAAGCGGGAGCGTGGGGTGGGTAAGCGTGTGCAAGGAAGGTCAAGGCCAGGCAAAGATCGGCAAGGCTGGCGCTTCGACGATGTGAGCGTGAGCAGCGGTGAGGGTGTGCGGAGGTTGTGCGCAGGAGTGAGGGCGTTGAGGGGGCCCCCACCAGGTCTAAAAGCGGTACCCGCAAGTCACCCCCCGCCCATGCCCCTTCGCTCCCAAACACGCGCACTATCCTGGCCGGGCGACAGAGGACTGGCCATGGGTGGACGGTGCCCCGGCGGCCATGCCCGCGTGCATGCGCCCATTCACCACCCACCAGACGTCTTCGGTCCGGTCTTCTTCTTTGCGGCGCTGACCTCAACAACCAGGCGGCGCCCCGCGATCACCCGCGGGCAAGGCGCGGGGCGAGCAGAGCTGGCCTGCCTGAAGGCATGGCGCCCGCTTCGCAGCGAGGGAGCGAGCATGGTTTCAATGCAGCCGGTTTGTCTCGGCAGCTACTGGGCTGAGTGCGTGTAATCGCGGCTAGCGGCTGACTTGTGCGCTTGCGGTTCGGCGACAGCCACGAAAGTCTTGCAGCCCAGTTCGCTGTTTGGCTTGTGCTGGGTTTAAGACTAACCCGTCGCTAGTACAGGTTGGCGAGTTGGCTGCTTCGTCTGAGGCTTGCCTCGCGTCCGAGTTCATGCGCGCCAGGCCTGCCGAGCACCACGCACAAGGAGGTTACCAGTTGGCAACACCTACGTCGTGCTAGAGCCAGCAGCACCGAGCTCGGCGGCAAATCGCGCGAGGCGGACCCACGGACCGGCCAGTCCAGCGCAATATCTGGCCCTCGCCTCTGGAACTTCTCGCCCGCCGCTGCGCCCCGCTGCGCCTGTGCCTTGCCGCCCTGCGCGCGCCTTCCCTTCCACCCCCTGGCTTGTTCGACGGAGCTGACCAAGGATTTAGTTCTCCGCTTTCCCCCTTCGGCCCCTTGAGCGTCTCAAGCTGTCGTGCCCCGGACGACCCTTTACCGCCTGACCCGGATGCACTGTGAATGTGCTGTACAGACGCCGCAAGGCCAGGCTTGGGCTTGGAGGTGAGAGAGGTCATCCTGGCGGCAAGAGCTCAGACCGAAGCGCCGAACCGGGGGGGCAGGAAGTGTAAAAAAATACACCACGCTTTAACTTTGGAGGGCTCGACAAGAGGAGCCCAAATCCGCTTTCAGAATGAAAATCGAGGTTATAGGAAAAAAGTTCTGAGCCCTCAAAGTTGGGGGGGGGAGGGGGGGGGAAGGGGGTCCCGAACTTTTGTACAGCTCCCGTCCGAACTTTTGTCACAGCGGTCTGACGCAGCCCAAGGGCCCTTTCCTTGCGTAAACGCGTGGTATCATGGAGAGGCTGAACCGTGGGTGTGCCTGAGCACCACAGACCATAGGGATGGTGGTCGAAGGGGGGCTGCGGGTGCCACATGTCGGCATGTCCGCGTGTGGGACACGTCACGACCGGCACTGCCACCGCTGCTACACGTCCGGGTGCACTATTATGACAGTAGCTCATCATAGAGGAGGCCTAGGGCTTGGATAGCGCGGATGCAAGGTACCGAAGAGTGGTCCATGGACGCGGGGATGGTCAATGGACACGACCCAAGCCTCATCGACGCTTCCGGTTTACGCGCAAGGCAGTAGCGCACACGAAGCGCAGCCGATTGGCACAAAAATCGAGGGAAATGGGTTACATTATGGCCATGTACGGCAGTGTGTGCAGTGTACGGCAAGGGGGGGGGTGGGGGGGGTCGGGGGGGTCCGAACTTTTGTGGGGTGGTGTATGGAACTAATGTTTTTACCCCCCCCTGCCGCCTTACACAATTTGTCTCATTGGGACGAGGCCCCCTCTTCAGTATCTTTTGGCCAACGGCACGCAGGACAGTCACTGAACAGTCCCAGCTTGCTCAGCTTTGGCTTTGATAGCCACACACCGGCACGCGTGCTCCTTCGCCAACCCCCTTGTCAGATAGGATGTCGCCCATGCATTTGCTAACAGCCCCTGCAAGCAGTGCTGATAAAGCCGCCCTCAAAACCCGCAACCTCCCACCCCCTCAAAGACCACGGGCACCTTCAAAGAGGGCCATGAACCCCAACTCCCAACCCAAATGCAATAGCCCCGCCCCGCAGAATCCGGCGGACGCCTCCTCCTCAGTCAGTCCCCCGAATCCCCATGAAGCATACGCTTGTGCCAGCCCAACCTGACAACGGAGCGCATTCCCCCACTCATGAAGCCAGGCACCCTGTGTCCACCCTCGTGCTGCCCTGCAGGCACTCGCCCTCCCCCTCAAAAAGCATTACCCTTCTTTCCCGTAGTGCTAGAGCGCGCCGTCTCTCGGCGGCGCATCCGGCGACCGGCAGGTCCCCCCAAAGGTCATTCTTCTTGGCCCCCACGTCACAGTAAACACGAGTAGGTTCGGTTGTGGTGAGGGGTTGGCCGCTCACGGCAACAAGTTACGCCCGTACAGCTTTCCGTCACAAGTCAGAGTTCACGCAAACGCACGCTGCAAGCAAGCCCTCTCTATGTACCAGGGGCAACCACCATGGCCTAGATAGCTACCGAGAGGCCCTTTGGTCCAGGGCAGAGGCGCAGACACAAACTTGGGTGCAGAACGCCAGGCTACGCAGACTACAAAAGCGTTGGGGCCAAGGCTTGCTCCAGAAGCCCGTGTTGCCCTGTGGCACGACGGGCTGCTCCGCGCGCCCTTCCCCTCATCATTCCCTTGTAACTCAAGCAGAAACGCACTGCAAGGAAAGCCGCTTAGCGCCAGCACCGAAAATCCTTCCAGCAGCACGCGCGCCCCGTCACACGCACATGACAGCGGCTCCCTATCAATTACTGAACACGGTCCGATGGCTGCAAGGCAGTCAGCCGGTCAAAGGTATCATACTTCAGTACACCCGGTCCCCAAGGAAGGCAGTCGGCTGCGCAGCTGGTCCGCTGCAGAAAAGGTGTGAACAAGATGATCTGAGTGAATGGGGGGGCATCTTCTATAGGTTTGGCTACCTGCGCAGTATTCCTCACTCCGAAACGTCAGTGCCGCCACAGTTTCATGATACGCAACGCACTCGGCACAGGCCGAGGCTCAAGGGCAACAAACAGTTCAGAAACACTCTGCCCCGGAAGGCTCAGCCGCAAACCCGTCCCGCTAGCTCTGCTTCCGTTCCAACAACCTCCAAAACCAGCTATCCATCCCAGCTCCCGCAGTATGCATG
Organism: Edaphochlamys debaryana; assembly: GCA_016858145.1. Lineage (NCBI taxonomy): Eukaryota > Viridiplantae > Chlorophyta > Chlorophyceae > Chlamydomonadales > Edaphochlamys > Edaphochlamys debaryana. Next base: position 105,175 of record JAEHOE010000109.1, read on the forward strand.
CGTGCTGCATGTTTTGTACCCGCTGCTATAGACCTCAGCCGTTGCAAAACCATACCCTGCCTAACGGTTAGCGCTCAGCGCGTACTGCTAATCTCTTCACTGCAGGCGATGCGCCAGTGGCCTCATGTGCTTCCGCTGCCATAGCAATCTGGGCAGCCGGGGCCGTACGGGCACGGGCCGCCGTACGGTACGAGCTCGTAGCCGTACGGCACAAACTCGTAGGCACCGTACGCTGCCGCCAGGCTGGCGCATTGCTCACAGTCGCATAGTGGCAGCTCAGCATACGCCTCATGGAACGGCCCAGCGTACGGCTCGTACGGCCCAGGCTGCGCCGCCATATCACCATGCGGCGGGGCGCCGTACATGTACGGCGGCGCCAGGTAGTACGCCTCGTACACGTGAACGTGCATAGGGTCGTACGGCAGTCCGTCGTAGGCGTACGGCGGGGGGAAGCCGTGTGCCGGCAGCATTCCGTCGCAGGGGTGCTGCCCGGCCTGCATGGCACGGCACGCAGCGCACGCGCAGGCACCGGGCACCGCAGGCTCAATGGGCCCAGAGAGCTGGTGCTGCAGTCGGGGCGTCCCTGGCGCTGGCGGCGGCGGGCTGCTGGGCTGCGGGAGGCCGCCGCCGCCAGAGCCCCGCCGAACCGATGCCGGCACGGCAGTCGCCGCCAGCGGTGGCAGCGGGAGCGACGGCGGCGCTGGCGGCATGCAGGGCGGTGACTGCACCGGCGGAGACGGCAACTGCGGCGGCGGCAGCTGAGACGCGGCTTGCGGGCCGCCGTCGGCTGCCGCGTCTGTGGCTGAGTGCGGATGCGCGAGTGGGTGTGGGTGTGGGTGCCAGTGGCGGCTGGAGGGGTAGGGCTCGTAGCGGTACGTCCGGGCGGGGGTGGGGCCCGGTGAGGCGCCGCGCACGGGGCAGCCCTCGGCGGCCTCCCCTTGGGGATGCCAGGGCGCCGGGTGCGGGTGCGGAACCGGGTGAGGATGGGGGTGGGGGCGGGGGTGGAGGTGCGGGTACAGAAGGGGGAAGGGCGGGCCGCCGCCGGCGGCAGACGGCGGCAGCGCCGGGGACCAGGGGTGAGGCGGCGGCGCTCCACCGTCAGTGCACCGGGGGAGCGGCCGGGGCAGCGGCCCCGGGGGCCAGAGGCCATGTGCCCACCCGTCCCCTCCTGGCGGCGCAAGCGGCGCCGCCAGAGGGCAACGTTCGGACGCAGCTGCGGCGGCGCTACAGCCAGGGGCGAAGCCCGGCGCGTGGTGGGCGCCGCTGCCGCCGCCGCCGCCGCCATCCGCCTTAGCCCGTGACGTCACCGCTGTGTCGTCGACATCTTTCCCGTCGGGGCCATGGCTAGGCCTGCATGAGGAGAGGGCGAAATCCGGTAAGGGCAGGACTGAGTGTCACGGGTGGCCGTGCAACTGTTCGGTTCGGCATTCACGCAACCGGCTGCAAAGCCCAGCCTGATCAGACTGCTGAGTCATTGCTAATGAGCCGCAGCAACCGCCCCTTCTGGCTAGTCGTCTCAACATGGCGGGGTGGGGGCAGGGGTACGAGGCATGGGCAGGTGAAGGCGAAGCGTTCTGATACAGCTGGTCACGCTTACCCGTGGCAGCCGCGCGCATTCCGCCCGGCGGCGTTGCTGCCGCTGCTGCTGCACGTGCTGACGCAGGGCCCCTCATCCAGGCCGTTCCCTACGCCCATGCCACAAAGCTGTTCGGGCTGGGCGTCGGGGCGAACACAGGGATTGGTGCTGCAGCCCGCTGGCCGCGCGTGGGCGGCCTTCAGGTGAGCTGGCGAGGCAACGACAGCCACGGCGCCGGTCGAAGGCGCAAGCGGTCGCGAACAGTGCGTCCGCGTCGGGGATGGCATAGCGACTAGCGCCCTTGTACTCGCGTTGCTCTGCGCGGGAAGTCCGAGTGGAGCGACCTCCTGTACTTCGCGCGGTCTGCTGAATGGCGGGAGTGCCGCGAAGCCTGGCGAGTTCGCCACGAAGGGGCTGCCCTGCGCCTCCATCACGCTGAGGCGCAAATTGCCTCGAGGATGCCGTCGAAGGACAGAGTTAGCCAGGTCAGCCTTTCCGGCCCGACGCTGGCGGTGGCCGCGACGGCCGGCTACACGAAGGCTCGGGCGAAGGCACGCGTTGACGCCTACGTTGACGCCTACACGTTTGCGCTTGCTTTCACTTGCTGTTCGTGGCGTCGTGGCGTGGTGGCGTGTACACGGTGCGTTGCTCACGCCATGTGGAGCACCAAGTCGCAAACGTTAAGACTTCGCCTCGGCATAGTTGCCTATGTTACGCTATGTTAGTTACACGCTAGGGACATTACGCTGCGGTTGTGAGCGGGCGTCACCAGCAGACGCGAGTTGTGGGAATGCCGCCCGCCACTTGCTCAAAGCCCGGACCAGCATATGCGTACCCGCGCTGCGATGCATAGATGTATGTACGCTCTACTCTTCTCTCTTACTAGTCACTGGTTCGCGCCCCGAGTACACGCACGTACTGCACTGCGCCAAAGACGCCTATTTCGCTCCGACGAGACGCTCTCAGCAGAATTTCACTCTTACTTGCATTGGCAGATTTGTCCTCGGTCGACGAGGTCTCTCCCGCTTCGCCCACCAGAATTTGACCTCTGGGCGACGCGTCACGGCGGTCATCCTGTCATGACTGGAGCGCTAAGACAATGGAGTGTAGTTACCATCCGCTTGGTGACCCTACTTCCGGCGGGCCGCACGTGGGGAAGTTGCACTTTCGGGGAACATTTTGGCGATGGCCGGTCGGCCAGCTGTGCCGCATACCACGATCACAGCTCCAGGAGCAGGACACACGAGACCAAGGACAGATATATGCATGCCTAATTCGCGTTTTGAGGGCCGGTGTGCTTGCACAAGCGGGTTCTAACCACGTTACACAAAAGTTGCACACCGCGAAGACCCGCGAAGACACGCTTGCCACCATCGCAGTCTCGGCAGTCAGCGCTGCATGAACTTTGCCACGGCCGCTACCTGCATTGCACCTAGCTTTGCCGGGTGGCCCCACTTCTGCCGTCCATGCCACCTCGTGTCAGCACCGCACCTGTTCACACCTGTGAAGGCCTATGATAATGAGAAGCCGCGTGGGCGCATGGCCTTGCGCTCACCAGCAACGTTCCCAATGCGTCACAAGGGCACGCAGCAACCCACACGAGTCCATCCCCCAGGATCAAGGGCACGTGCAGCTATCCAGGTCTCGGCCCGCCATGCAAATCCCACGCATCCCGTGTGTCACGGGTCGAGCAACACGCAAGGTAAAAGCTTCATACGGTCATTCCTAAAGCTGCTCGCAGACACCAACGCCAAACGACAACAGAGTCGCTCCCATACGGGGACGCCGCACACCTCTGCACTCCACCTCACGCAACGGCGCAACCGAGCGCATGGGAAGTCTGACGGCTCCCCCTCTCTCATTCTGCGTCGGCCAACATCATGCGACGCCAAACACCGCGGCACTACGCCCCGTTGTCTATAATATCCCCCTCTCCCCCTCTCTGCCTGCGCATGTCAGGTAGGTCAGCACGAAGCGTTCGAAACCCACGAGGTCACTTCGCCCCCACGGCCCCGGACCAGGCAAGGCGGCACTAGCCGCGAGCGCTGGGACCAGCGGGACAGAGACCAGCTGGGCACCTGGCACGTTTTGGTGAACAGTAGAGTTTGGGGCTAGCAGCGGAGCAGGTAGAGTGTCTGGTCTAGACTGGGCCAGCTGCCACAAACCAAAAAGTCACAAAACAGAAGTAGATTAGCCCATGCACGCATGCATGGGAGAAGACCATACCACCCTCCCGCACGTACGGCACTGCACCAGAAATGCCGACTAACCTCCAAGCCGCATGCTGCAGCCAGGTTCAAGCAGCCGCTGGGCCAGCACCCCACTCACCACGCTCGATTCTGCGCAGTCAGCATTCCCCCGTCACAGGCACCACACCTGCCTCAGTCACTCCCACGTCTGCGCCCACACACCCCACAACACGCCGCCATTCGGTACCAAAGTCAGCACAACCTGACCATAAACTCAGGCTGGGTTCCCGAATCCCACCGCCGAGCAGCACCCCACACCCGCAGTACTTAATCCGCGCCATACGCCTCCAGCTGCAGCCGCGTCGGGTCCACCCCCAGGCCCCGCAGGTCCTCCTGCAGCCCCTCCACCAGCTCCTGCATCTGCGCCGCCACTCCCTCCCCCAGTTCCTCCCGGTAGTACAGGATGACGTCGAGGCCCCGGTCCCGACCTCCCCACCGACCCACATCGCATAACGCCAGCAGCGCGCCGGCAAACGTGGGCGGCGGGTTAATGGGCACGCCCGGGTGCAGGCCGCCGACCCAGCCCGAGCAATCGAGGTGCAGGGAGGCGAGCGAGGGTAGCCGGGAGAGCCGGGGCAGCGCGGACGCTGGGTAGGTGGTGGGCGAGGTGAAGGTCAGGCTCTGGTGGGGCAGGTGGGGGAGCGGGCAAGAAGGGGCGGGCAGGGTTGGGCCCCAAAAACCGCAGCAGGCCCGCGCTGGAGGCCCACAGCCAGGCAGGCAGCAGGCAGCCGGCGTGAACACCCGCACGCTCACTCGCAAGCCTCTTCCAGGGCCCCATGTCGCTGATACTCCCGCGCTAAGCACAGTCGCAGGGCTGACGCGTGCGGCCATTGGCCATGCAAACCAGCTCGTCGTATACCGATGCCCTCTGCCCTGTGGGACTAGCTGTACCAGAACCCATGTCGGCCCTTGCTTTGTGGGGTTTCGCCCACCCCGTGTTGCTGCACACTGCCCTGTCACACGTACCTCGAGGCTGCTGCAGCTGGCCAGAGCGTCCAAGTCCTGGTGCGACAGCGCCACCCCCTTGAGGCTCGCGTGCGTCACGCCCGACCTCCCCAGCGCCTGCAGCCAGGGCACGTGGTTGCGGCGGCCGGGGCCGACGCCCTCGTCCCCGCCCACGGGCTTGAGGAGGTCCCCATCCACCTCGAGTGTGATTTGGGAGTCGGGCGCCGTGTGGCCCGCCAGGGCGGACAGGCAGCGGCAGAGCGCGGCCTCGGTGGCTGGCAGCAGGGAGCCGTCCTCCTCGCAGTAGTGCTGCCCGCGCTGCAGCGGGAAGGTCAGGTCCCACTCCACCTGCCCCGGCGTCGCCCCGCGCAGCGGCGGCAGGCACTCCGGATACTGGAAGTCGAATGTGCACGTGCGCAGCCCCGGTGGCAGGTCATAGCCAGGGATCACGCCCAATGCTTCTGCGTTGGCAGCCCAGTCGTAGTCGGACAGTCCGCTGCACGAAAGGCTGGTCAGGCCTCGCAGGTGCACCAGGTCGGCGACTGATATGCCCGCGTGTCTTGCGGTGAGGTCCACGAGGTTGGGCAAGCCCGCGAAGATATCCCCGTCGAGGCCGTCGTTCAGAGAGAAGCTCAGCGTCGTGAGCCCCGTCAGCGCAGGAATGAACGCCCGCAGCACGTGCTCATTGTACGCCTGCCCAGTCACGAGGCTCCGCAGGCCGACCAGACCCGCCAGCGGCTCCGCGTCCGAAGCTTCTTGCAGGTCGTAACCGAGCCTGAGCGCCCGCAGCTGCGTGGCCCCTCGGAGCGCGGCGCCCAGGGCGGGCGGCAGGCAGGGCTCATCCTGCGTGAGCAGCTCTAGCTCCTCGAGGCACGGCAGCAGCGGGGGGTCCCAGCTGCCGCCACTCCCAAGCAGTGCCTGGAGAGCGGCAGCCAGCGCGTCTGCGTCGACCTCGTCGCACTGGCGCAGCAGCAGGTGCTGGACGTGGGGGAAGGCCTGTGCCAGCAGCTGCGGCCCTCTGTCGGCGCACAGCGCTACCACAGCGTCCGCGCGGAGGGTCGTCGTCCGCAGGGGGCTGAGCCGGGACGCATCCACGAACACGTCCAGGAGCTGCAGGCTGCGGAGAGGCATGCGGGGAAGAGAGGGGCCGAAACGGGAGATGCGTGAAGCGAGGGACGGAGGGAGGGGATGACCGGTGGGGAGCTGCTCTTTTAGGGCCGCCAGTGGGGCCGCTGGGGGCAAACAGTTAACCCACGCAGCATCACGCCATGGCGGGCGGGCGACCGGGGGACGCCTCGTGTGGGGGACGGCCAGAGGAGGGTTTGTCGACCGTCGATCGTCGACGGCAAACTTGTCGACTATACCCGGTCGACTGTACCCGACCCTTCTTACCCCAGGCGCTGTTGCAGTAGTAGCGGTTGCCCAAGGCAGACCAGAATATCGACTCGAAGAGGCCGACACCCCCGCGCGAGAATGCCGCGCAGCGATGCCTTCCCCTCGAGCACATCCGCTTGGTCTGAGCAGCTCGCCGTCAGACAGAGCGCGTAGGGCTCTACTAGGGCACGCACATCCCTGTTCAGAGCCCTGAGCGTGCAGCGGTCGCCCACGTTCAAGTGCGCAACGATGAGTGGAAGCAAGTCGCGGTCGGTGAGGACGATGCCCAGGCCGGCCTGTCTCTGCATGGCTGGTATGTGACCTGTGCGGTACAGGAGGTGCTGTGCAGTCGAGAGGTCTGTTCCACCCCTTCCCCTTCTTCCTGCCACGGCGTGCTTCGGCGTGCTTCGCCACGGCATGCCCCGCCCCTTTCCGGTCCACCCCATCCCTCTCTCGGCTCATGCCCCGGCACACCTCCCCTCTTCCCCAGTCCATCTCCTGGCCCCCCATAAAGCCAAATCGATCTACTGCAAGTGGCCCCTTGGGGCGTGTCGGTGCCTGACAAGGTCAGCGGGCATCCACATTCCCGCCGCCCAACTCAGAGTACAAGCCAGCATCCCGTGCCAACTACGTCACTCAGAATTGTGGACGAGGTATCAGCTATCCAGAGGCTCTCGCGAGTCGCGGTCAGCGGGCGGACATGTTTGGCGGCGAACAACCGCTTCTCCGCGCCCTGCAAAGTTTTCGGGCAACTCTTATGCTTTATCAGCACTTCGCGAGTGCAGTGTCGCTATCGCAAGCGGCTGTACCTTACGACCGTGTCTTGATGCCGCGTGCCCGAGTACCCTGCCGTGCCCGTTTCTGCGTGTTTCGGCGCAGCCATTACGGGCCCCCGCCGCCCTCCACAGGGCCCCCCGCTGTACTCAAACTTACATATTCGGGAAGCGGGGAAGGGTGGGGGGTCCCACGGACAGGCCGCGAGGAACATTGGCCTAACAGGCCGGTTAGGAGCAGGAGCATCCCCGCTACGTAAATGATACCCCTCCGCCGACACAACCCGCTGAGCAACTCGTTAGCACACAGATGCACTGTATCTGCGAGAGGGCTGCTGATCGTGCCCCTTACTGACGCTCGACAACTCGCAAAGCTGCATCCTCCTCATCGTCGCTCGGAGGACCACGCGTGTCCCAGCCGCATTCACACTCGCTGATCATGTCGCAGTCCGGAGAGCAGCTCTAAATGCTAGGAGCTGGCCTTTGCTGCTTCTGCCGATAGTACGCCGCTAGCCATATGGCACAGAGCTGCTTCGCCGCGCCGGCGAATGCTGGTGCCGGACCAAGCCTCCTGAGCTATGCCATCACGCAGCGACAGGTAGGTGCCGCGCTCGCACGCATGACCAGAACCGCGACTGCCGCATGCGCACTTTGCTCGGAGCGTGGCTGCGAGCCCCAGCACCGCCTGGGTCGATAGGGGAACAGAAGATACACTAATAGTGCCGCGCAGCGAAAGGCATCTGGACGGAATCAACGGCGACACGAACCCAAGTCGGGGGAAAAGTCCACAAAAGCCCCCCGAAAGTCTCTAGTAGTACCCCCGCCCCCCGCTCCGGCGTGCACCCCGCTCATTCCATTGCCCCGCTGCCCCCACCACCCACCCCACCGCAGGTCATCAGCCTTGCGGGAGTCCGCCACTTCGTCAGCTCGCACCGCGTCCCCTCGTACATGAGCACGAAGGATGTGGTGCGATCGATGGTGCTGCCAGCTTCGGGCAAGTCGGCGCTCGCCGCGACCCCGGCCTTCGCGCCGCACCTGCTCCCCGACATGGACTCGGACCGTGCGGCTGCCGCACGCGAAGCGCTCGGGGAGCGGGCGCCGCTGTACTGCCGGCTGCCTGGCTGCAAGCTAGCAGGGCTGGACCAGCGGATAGCGCCGTTCGTGTACGTGGTCCACGCCTGGTGCCGGCCGTTCATGGAGATGGTCAACATGCTGGAGAAGCACTTCGCGGGGTGAGGCTCGGGGCTGCAGCGTACCGGTATTCCGGAGGGGCTGTGTTAGGCGCTGGGTGCATGGGCCGGAGCATGCACCGGCAAGGCACGAGAGCTGACGGCGTCGGCGCCGGCGCCTCGGCGGCACTGCACGAAGGTCCTCGGCGTCAGCGGTAACGGCCTGCTGTCTGCCCCCCGGCCCCCCAGGCGGCCGGCGGAGCACTGCTATGTGTGGCTGGACGTGTTCGCACTGCCGCAGGCCACGGCAGACCACTGCAGCTACATCGAGGATGTGAGTGTGCGCCGTACAGCTTCCATGCAGCTGCGCTGCCGTACGCCAGGATCGGCCTGCCTGCCTCGGGGGCACTCCAGTCCGCTCCCTAACTTCTAGCAATGTGCTCCCCCTCCAAACGGCGCGCATTGGCGCTCAACCATGCCCCATGGTCCTTGCCCGCAACACCCATCCTGCGTTCCCGTGCCGCAGATCCAGCGCGCCATCTGGTACGCGAGCCACACGCTGGCGTGCGTGGACCCCTCGGGCATCATGCTGAGCCGCCTCTGGTGCCTGTACGAGATGTTCTACACGCTCACGGCCAAGCAGGCAGCGCACGTGAGGCGGGATGCGGCGGTGTCAAAGGCCGGGCGCCAACGTCCAACCCCCGCCGTCTGCGGCCCGGCTGCTTCCGGCGCAGACGCCCGCTCCCTTCGCCGCCTGCCCGCCTCTTACCGCCTCCTCCCTCCCTCCCGCTTCCTTCCTCCCGCTTCCTCCCTCCCGCTACCGCTCGCCCTACCTGTCACGCTACCACCCCAACAGTCAGCCACCTACCGCCCCACTGAACCGCTACCAACCCGGCACGATCCCGTTCAGCAACAAACACACCCTACCACCCCCCTACTTCCCCCCGCCCTCAGGCCCTGGTGGCGATCACCCCGGCGCCCATCACCCTGGCGCAGCGCACCGCGCTCTACCGCCGCATCGACGCCTCCGCAGCCCGCTGCTCCGTCAAGGAGGAGCGCCGCACGCTGCTGGCGCTCATCTACAAGGCCTCGCGGTGGGGCCCGGCGCGCGGGGGTCGACCCGCATCGTGCTGGGGAAGGCAGAGGAAGGAAAGAAGCTGTAGACGAAACAGGAGGGAAGGACATGTAGGAAGAGCAGAAGAAGGCATAGCAGAGGAATGAGAGGAGCTGTACGCCAAACTCAGCAAGAGCACCGTGGCCAGAAGCTACCTCCATCTCACCGCCCCGCCCCTGCCCCACGCGGCCGCATCCCTCGCTTCCCGCAGGCGCGGGCTCCTGGGCGTAAACAACTTCCTAGCCACGGGGCTCGTACTGCCGCCGTACGACCACGCCGCGCTGTACCTGCCGGTAAGGGGTGGGGAGCCGCAGGGGTGGGAGCCACAGGGGCAAGGACTAACCGAGGCAGGCGTCGCGGCTAGGGGACGGCACCAGGCGAGCTACCGTGCGCATGTGCCTGGGAGGACCTGCCTGCGCAAGATTTAAGGGGAGTTGAGGTGTAGGGCGGTAATGTAAGCCCTGCTCATTCGCGACCCTCTTCCTTCCTTCCTTTCCCTGCAGCAAATTGACTGCGACCGCCCCAGCAGCGGCCTGGGCCTCTTCGCCTGCATGCGCCCGGGCCCCGCGGCACCGCCACCCCCCAAGGTGCGCAGCCGTGCGCGTTTGCAAGCTGATGCATACTTGGTCAACTTGTGCCATCCCGACCAACCATAAAAAGACGTTCACCCGAGAGACGCCTGTGGGATATTTTTCCTCACGCCTGCCCCCGATTGCGCTCCTGTCCTCCCCCGCAGGCGCGCCCGCCCGCCGCCTCAGCCAAGGCCGCCAGCATCTGTGTCCCCGGCTCGGGGGCCGCGGGTGCCGCCACGCAGTGCTCGGGGCAGCTGGGCTGCGGCCGGCCCCTGGGCCCCGGCGAGCGGCCGCTGCGTCTGCTCATGGGCGCATGCAACATCCCCCACCCCAACAAGGCAAGCTGCCGTGTGTTGCCAGGCTGTCACCCTGGGCCGTGCGCTAACGCTACCATGACTCATAGCACACTCCTCTCAACATCCTTATTCTCCGCCTTGGGACTCACCTCACCCCTCTCCCGTGCCCCGTGCAACCCGCTCCGTGCCACACACAGCTCGCCACGGGCGGCGAGGACGCGTTCTTCCTGACGGCCGCGGGCCGCGGGGCCATGGGCGTCGCGGACGGCGTGGGCAGCTGGAGCTCGGAGGACAAGGTCGACCCCGCGCTCTACTCGCGCGACCTCATGCGCAGCGCGGCGCGCACCGTGGAGGCGGCCGAGGGGAACGTCGGTGAGCACAGCACGGCACAGCACGGCACAGCACGGCACGGCACAGCACGGCACGGGTTGCAGTCGCGTGGCCTGGCTTGGGTGTCATGGCAGGATGGCACGACGACACTGGTATTGGACTGGCCCCAGCTGGCGGTTGGCAGGTGGTTGATAACCGGTTTGAGCGGTTTCCTTGCCTTGCAGGCGTCCGCATGGTGCTGGCCGACGCCCACGTGGCTGTACGGCACCCGGGCAGCGCCACGTTCTGCGTGGCCCTGCTGGCGCCGGGGTCCAACGACCTGCACGTGAGTGCGGCTGGCGGTTGGCGGTTGGGGGTCCATACCTATGGCCTAACCCCGGATTGCGCTGGAATGCCGTGCCATCCTTGTGCCCACCTTTCACCGCCTGTTACCGCTCCTGCACTGAACCGCCGGTACCCGGGACTACCCGCCCGTGTCGCCCCGTGACCCGAATGCAGGTGGCCAACCTAGGGGACAGCGGTGTCCGCATCTTTCGCGGCGGCCAGATTGTATTCGAGACGCGGGCGCAGGCGCATTCCCACAACATGCCGTACCAGCTGGCCTGCCCGGACGAGCCCACGTGCGACACGGACGCCTCGGTGCAGGTGAGCTGCCGTACTGTGCTGTCGCCGTACAACTCGTTGCGGATGGCGTGAAGTCCCTTGGCCTCACTTGACGCTCTCTGCACATGGCGTGCGCAATGGCAGTGCAGCAGCGCGGGACATGCAACCCCTCCTGCCTGACACCCGCCCTTGCGCCTTTGCCGTACGCAGTGCGACGTGCACTGCGTGCCCCTGCAGCCGGGTGACGTCATCGTCATGGCCACGGACGGACTGTACGACAACGTGTGGGGCGACACCGTACGGGAGGCGGTTGACAAGGTACGAGCAAGCGCCGCCAGCCATTCCTCCTGACGTGTCCCCGCTACGCCCAAGCCTCGCCCTCTGTCCTCCCAACGGTCTTCCTACCTGACGGACCCCCCACCACACCCCACGCGTCCGCAACCCCCTCCCCTTCCCCTCCCCTCCCGCCAGACCATGTCTGCCCCCCCCCTGCTGTCCCACGCCATCTCCGTGGCTGGCGGCAGCGACTGCGGTTCCCTTCCAGCGGGCGACTCCACGCATGCGCTGTCCGCGTACGTCAACGGCAGTACGACACAGATGGTCACGTGCAACCTCAGCCCGCGCCCCAGCGGCTGCTCCGCGCTCGGCGGCTGCTCCCCAGCGGGGTCAGTGGCGCTCGGGGCGCGCGGCGGCAGCGTGCCGTGCCCTCTCCCCGAGATCGTGTCCGTACAAGATCCGCCCCACGTGATGGCCCATTCCGTCGCTTCAGCTTCCTGCGGCTCCGCAGCCACCGCGGACACGTGGGCCCAAATGCAGCAACCGTTGCACGCAACCGCCTCGGCGCAAACCGTCACAACCGCCCCGACCAGCGCGCTGACCGGCTCTACCAGCCTGCAGGGCGGGAGTGACGTAGACCTCATGGCCAAATCCTCGGGAGTGTCGTACCCGACAGCCCCCGGATCGGTGGTGTCGAGCTCGATGCCGCCGCCGGGCAACGGGAGGTCGGCACCGCTCTCCCCGGCCAGCCCCTGCGGCCGGCCGGGCTTCCTGGGGGCGATCCCGGGCGAGGAGAGCGACGGCATTGGCAAACACGGCATCGTTGCCGGAGACGACGGGCAGGTGAGGGGCAGAGCACTCCAATGCCGGGCGCTGTGTGGAGCTGTGGATACCTGCGGGTTCATGCCCCATGCTCCCTGGCTGCCTGGCCCTGCCTTAACGTTGGCTTGCAGAGCCCCAGACCCGGGCTCTTGCTCCGCGCGCCCCCTCTTGAGCCCCCCATGCGCCCCCGCACCCCCCTCCCCAAACGCACCCACAGGACATCCGAGCCGACTCCTCCGCCGCGCCGCTGCCGCCCCACGCCGCCTCCTCCCGCGCCGCCGTTCTGGCGCGCACCCTGGCCCGCACCGCCGCGTCCAACATGATGCGCCGAGACCTCAAGACGCCCTTCGCCGTGGAGCTGTCCAAGCAGAACACGGTGGGGCCCCGGAAGTATGATGTCTTACATAACTAGGAAAGGTGCTTTAGGGTTATAGGAATCAGGGTACCTCGCTTGGGTTGGTTCGGGATGTGCTGGGGCGGGGTGCAGGAACAGGGAGGTGGCCAAGCAGAAGACGGTGGGGCGAGGAGCGCTTGCTTGGTTGGGGATAAGGCTTGGTGGGGATAAGGCGGGGCACGGTGGGGTGGGGGTGTGGCTAGGGGTGGGGCACAGGGGAAGGGAGCTGACCAAGCAGGGCATCACGGAGCCCGAGGAGAGCCAACCAACCAACCAACGGACCAACCAACTGCCTCCCACTCGTGCGCGCAGTGCACGGTCGAGTTCCGCGCGAACCCGCGCGGCGGCAAGCCGGACGACGTGACGGTGGTGGTGGCGGTGGTGGCGGAGGAGGGCGTCACGGACGACGTCTGCGCCTCGCCCTTCCTGGGCACCGCCGGCTCCGCCTACCCGCACCTCTGCACCGCGCCCTCCGCGCCCGTCATCCTGGGCGGCGCCTCGGCCTACGGCGGCCTCCGCCTCGGCACCGCGCCCAGCATTGGCGGCGGCAGCGACGACGGCGCCGTGCCGATCACCGCCTGCCCCACGCTGCCCAAGGCCGCCTTCAAGTCCCTGCAGCAGGGCCCCGGGTTCATCTCGAACGGCCAGGAGCAGCCGCTCGGGCAGGGACAGGGGCAGTCGCAGCAGGGCTCAGGGCCGCTGGACTCCTCCGGGCTGGTCCGCGGCGACAGCGGCGACAGCGCCGGCGCGATGCCGGCGGAGGCTGTGCCCACGCTGCCCAAGGCCGCCATGCGGGCGCTCAAGTCCGCCGCGGAAGCGCAGGCCGCGGCTGCGGGCGGCGCAAACAAACCGTGAGTTGCATCGTTTCTCGAGCGGGTTCGGCGCTCCTCGAGGAAAGCCGGGGCGCAATTTGGTCCCGATCCGAGCCGGGGTAACAGGCGGCGCCGGACCTACTGTGCTGCACATAGTGCTGGCTGTCGTCATCCGTAGCCTGAAAGGCTCAACTGCAGATGCCGGCGCTTCACGCTAACTTGCCGTACCTCCTGTTGTACCTCCTGCAGGCGAACCGGGCCAGCGGCGGTGGCTGAATCAGCGCACGGCTCCGGATACGGCCAGCCGGACCCGGCGCGCCTGCTCGCCAGCGGCCCGGTGCCGCCGGTCGAGATCGCCGCGACACCGTTCACTGCGATCTCGTCCGAGCTCTCCGGGTACAACCGCGCCGCGATGCAGATCGACGTACAGGTGCCGATGGATCCGAATCTCGAGCTCGCGCTCGCCTACAGCTGCGTCGACTCGGCATTCGAGGAGCGCCAGGCGAGCGGCTCGCACTGCCACGTCAGCACGGGCGGCAGTGGCCGGTGGAGCCTGATCGCGGGCGAGGACGAGGAGGCGGAGGACACAGACGGCGAGCAGGTGTGCCCACGTGACGGAGAGGACCAAGACCGGAGGCCCGCCCAGGGCTGCTGGCCGCTCGGGGGCGCGCTCAACAGCATGTGTAGCCATCTGGCCGGCCTGTTCAGCGACATGCTCAGCACCAAGAACGGCCAGCACCTGCCCGACTGCTACCGCTAGCGGTACGGTCGTACGATAGTCTGTACGACAAGCTGTACGGCGCACACTCGGGTGAACTTTGGCAGCATGGCACCGCGCCAGAGTGTGGAGGCAGGGATCTTTTGTGGACAGAGATGCATGGCTCCCTGCCAGCAGGGAGCAGATAGGCAGGACTACCACGAACGTTATGGACGGATTCGTTGTCTGTGCATCGCCGTACGGCGTGTGGAGTCTGACATGGAGGCCTTCCAGGGTCAGGAACTTGTTTTGCTGAGCGGAAGGCAGTCGTGGCTGTGAAGCATACGCATTGGCACACCCCGGCACGTTGCCGGGTGTTTGGGGGCTGTGCCATCGCCATGGCATGTTCAGGCATGTTGGTTCCGTGTGTCCCCGAAGAGTGACCGAGTCCGGGGCTTCGAGCCCTGCCGGCGGGGACCGAGTGGGGACTGAGTGCCTTGCCGGGCCTCCCTAGGTCTTGCAGGGGGCAGGAACTGTGGTCGTAGTGTTGTACTCCCTTGGGGGGGTTGAATGTGGTATCCCCATGCCGTTTAGTCATGCATGTCGTACGGGACCACGTTGGTCTGCCATAAACAGTTGTAGGGGCCAGGACCTCTCAGCCGCCTCACCCGGTGACTGAAGTCAACGGTACAGAGTGCAGCAACGGTAGTCCTGTGGCAAAGACGGCAACCCGCCGTTCCGTCAATGTCTGCGGGGAAAGAGCTACGCCAGGAAAGAGCTACGGGTGGGGCCTGGAGTTTGGGCCTTCTGACTCCAGTAGGATGCGTGGCACAGCCTTGTGGCGTCAGGAGGCGTGATGATTTTGATGCGGGTGCACGTAGCAAGTTGGCATTTGCGTGGCCGTGGCGTCAGCCGTGGAAGGCATGTGTTGCGTCGCCAGTTGGATAGGAATCTCAGGGGCAATGTGTGTGCTATTGGAGGAGGATTGGTCAGGCAGGCATGTGGCAGGTGGCTTGGGCTGGGTGCATCCACGGGTATAGACAGCACTGTAGACGACAGACACAAGTCAAAGGCAAAGTGCAACGCGCAGTGACTGTATGCCAATTACACTCGTCGG
This sequence comes from Edaphochlamys debaryana, assembly GCA_016858145.1. Taxonomy (NCBI): domain Eukaryota; kingdom Viridiplantae; phylum Chlorophyta; class Chlorophyceae; order Chlamydomonadales; genus Edaphochlamys; species Edaphochlamys debaryana. Next base: position 120,294 of record JAEHOE010000109.1, read on the forward strand.
CTCGTGCGCTAGCCCAGTCAAGTAGAAGGTTAACCCGAACGCCGGCTCGCCGCAGCCCCTTCAAGGTGCCCCCCGTGCAGGTCAGCGCGTGTAACTCTCTCTTGCCGTCGAGTTCTCCACATGCCATGCCAGCTCACACCCCTCACCACCCGTAAGTCACCACCCGCCCGAATGGCACCGGTACTTCCTCCCCTTATCCAGTTCATGCAATTTCGCTCATGCAACTTCCCCGAAGCCCGGCCCAAGCCCACATTTGGCGTGCCCGACCTGGCCCGACTACCCGAATGCCGTGTGTGCTCCTAGATGTGCCAGAGGTTGAGCGACCGTATCACCCGTGCCTGCGCCGCTCCGGCCAACGCCCCGCGCGCCTCCCAAGGTCGAGCACCAGCGGCTGCTCCCCCGCTCCATCCGCCTCTTCCGCCCCTGCAGCCCTCCGCCACGTGAGCCCGCATGAGTGCCGACTGCTCAGACCTTGAACGCTCGCCACTTGGCGATCTCCGCTTTGAGCTCGGGGTTGGGCGTGAATTCCCTGCGCAGAAAGGGTCCGGGATGAGGTGTTACCGAATTGTTGCAAAGCCCGAATGCCAGAGTGCACTGACTTGATGCAACCCCATTCCGAGCCACGCGAACCTCGTTCCCGCAGGGAGCAGCCCGTTTGCGCGGCCCCGACCCACATCGGAACAAGGGATCCGCCAGCGCCCATGTGGGTCACAGGTTACGCAGGCCTTTCCCAGACTACCCTGGGCCACGCGCCGCAAATCACCGCGCGCTGCCGCCCCAACTAACAAGGAGCCCTCCGCGGGGCCTCGACCCACATCGCAAGGAGCCCTTCCCGCGGCCCCGACCCACATCGCAAGGAGCCCACCCCGCGGCCCCGACCCACATGGAGGTGATCTTGACCCCCGACCCGGGGAACTCGTCGTTGCCCAGCTCGAACCACATCTCCAGCGCGCTGCGCTCGTAAGAGTTGCCGTCGGCGGCCGTGACGGGGTCGTCCATGACCGACATGGTGATGGGGCAAACGTACCTGTACGGCCGTACGGCGAGCACATAGCACGTGATATGGTTAGGTTGCGTGTGCTTGGAGCAGGCTGCCAAGACCTGGGGAGGCAGGCGCCGTTCCCAACCGCAGGGACCCTACACAGTGCGGCTTAGTGGCGATCCCCAGCACAGCCCCTGCCCCTCCCGCAGCAGCCAGGCTCACTTGGGCGGTGGGAGCCCCGCCTCCGCCGCCGCCGCCGCCCGATCCTCCGCCGCCTTGGCCGCCGCCACCGCATCGGCCTCCGCACGCCGCGCCGCGGCCTCCTCCTCCTCCGCTTTCCGGCGCGCCCGCAGCTCATGGCTCAAGGACTGTACGGCAGTACGGCAGGCAAGCGGAGCAAGATGGCCGATTTGAACGCCACAGCGGATGACCTTACCGCTGGAATCCCCAGCCTGGGGCTGCCCCTCACCCTGGCCCGTCCCTAATATGCACGTCCGATAAACATCTGTGGACTCAACCCAGCGCCAAGCGGACACGACAGCAAAGCGGTTAGCCGGCTGCGGAGGACTGCACCGCCTCAGGGCTCGCTCGAGGCCAGACATGCCACCCCCCAGCTGCCCTCCGCCCTCCTCCCTGCCTCCCCGTGTGCCCTGGCCCGCGCACCTGCCCCGGGCTGCCGTCCGCCGTCACCTCGCCGCCCGCCGCGCCCCGCTCTGGTGACCCCGCCTCGAAGTCCGCGGCTCCGTCGTACGAGGGGCGCAGCTCCGCGCCCGCCGCCACCAGGGGCTCCGCGCCGCCGCCGCTGCTGCCGGCGCCGCCGCCACTGAGGCAAGGAGGCCGTGGGGGATTGGGGATGCGTGGAGCGCGGGCAGACGGACCAACTGACTTTGAGTTTGGGTTTCCAGATTGAAGGGTGCATCATCCGGTGCGACTGCACGGCCAGAGCATAGGGCGTGGCGTGCAGGGACCATGCGACCCGCATGCCTGCCGCCCAGTGCCCTGCCGCGAGTTGCCGCTGCAGAGGCTCTGAGCTTCTCACGCGGCGGTGGCGGCCCCTTACACACGCACCACCCGTAAGTCCAATATCAACCAGCTATCGCGCCCGCACCTTGCGTCCATGGAGTCCCTCCCCGAGGAGCGGCGCATCGACTGCGCCCGCAGCAGGCCCTTGGTCCGCTCGACTGTGTGGGGGGGCGGGGGCAGGGCACGGACGGGGCATGCAAGGCCTGGTTGGCGGTTCAGCGTCACACCATGCGGTTGCCAGTTGCCGGTTAGCAGAGTGGAGCCCGCTATCCTCATTTGCCCAAAGGAACCGCAAAGGCCGCCCCGCGGCTGCGGCGCCGCCCCTGCGTAACCCCAACCGCACTGCTCTGCCCCCGCTACCCGCACTCCTCATGCTGCTGCCCCGCCGCCCGGCCGGCAGGCCCCCCACTGCCCTCACGCTCACACTGTGCCTCGTCCCGCTGGGGTGCGTCCACCCGTGTGATGGGGTCCAGCAGCCGGAGCAGGGCCGTCTGGCTGGCCTGGGGGCGTGCAGGGGTGGAGGGGCAGGGTGGTAGTGCTCAAGTGCATTCAAGGTCAGGGCGGTGGGCGGGGGCCGCAAGAGGTGAGGGCGTGCAGCCGCAGGAAGGCCGGTCGGTGGACAGAGTGGGGGGCCGCGAGAAGCGGGAGTATATGCGAGAGTGGACGGGGAAGGGGCATTGGTGCTGACGTGCTTGGATTGCAAAGTGGATAGTTTTCGGAGCAGGAAACGTGCAGGGTGTAAGTGGGTGGCAGGGGATGATGATAGAAGTGAAAAGCAGGCCCTGTGTCGCCCCACCTGCTGCGGGTTCTCGCCCTGGCCGACTGTGCGTCGGGCCGACGCGATAAATAGGTTCTGGGCGATCTGCAGATGGAAATGAAAGGCAGCGGCAGGGAACATTGGTTGAGCGTTGATAGACATTTCTTGTAACGCTGGGGGGGACAGCGTGCGCTCGGTGCCGCAGTCTTGATGGTCCCGTACACTGTCGTACAGTGCCGTACCTGCAGCGCCGTAAAGCCGTACGTGTCGGTGAGGGTGCGCGGGTCCTTGACGGGCTTCTTGCGCTCGGGCTGGGCGTTCATCTGCGGATGCGTATGCGGGCGGGGGCCAGGTTAGGGCGAGGAGTGGGGCCGGCGGAGGGCGAGGACGCGAGGGCGGGAGCGCAGCCCCAAACCAGCAACCGGCCTTGCCCCTTCACAGCACGGCGCCGTCGGCCATGCCCCGCCGGTACAACTACACACCTTCCTTCCCAGCCTGCCCCCCAGCCTCTCTCCGGCAGCCCCTGGTCTCCCACCCATTACTTGCCAACCAGCCAGTCAGCACGTGACACGCGCAGATCCGCAGACCCCTAGATCCAGATTTGTATCTCCCTGCCCCTCCCCTCCCCTGTCCCCACCGTGGCCCAGGTCTCCATGAGGAATGAGGCCATGTCCAGGCTCCCCCGCATGGCCGCCAGGTGGAGCGCCGTGGAGCCCGCGTTGCACGTGACCATGCCCAGGCTGCGGTTGGCGGTTGGCGGTTGGGGCACAAGGCGGTTGGGGCACGGGACGATTGGGTGACGGTTGAATGGTGCATTGCGGGTTGCTCCGACGAGCTGTGGGGACTGCCGGTGCGACCGCCGTTGCCCGGCAAGACCCGCGCCTGCTGCCAGCCCCGCCCCGCCACAGCCCCTCGTAGCTCGCGCCCGCACCTGTCCGAGTGCGCCGTGGCGTTGAGGCGGCACTTGGCGTTGACCAGCGCCTGCGCGGCGGCTCGCTGGCCGGCCCACACGGCGAAGTGGAGCGGCATGAGGCCCGCCTCGTTGCGCAGGTCCGTGTAGCTATGGGGTGGGGGGGTGAGGGGGGTGAGGGGGTTGGAGTGAGGGGGCAAGTAGGCAATTAGGTTGGAGTGGGGGGCCAGGGACTGAGGGCCAGGCGGGCTGCGCCCGAGGAGAGGACAGACGGGGACACATGGGCTGCCGGTGAAACGTGCGGGCAGAGACTGCAGGAGAGGGGACAGCGTTGAAGGGAGAGGGGCGAGGAAGGCGGGGCCGGCAGGAGGACTCTCAGGACGGTTGCCTTCGGATGCACGAGCCCGGGGCGCACTATAGGCTGCGGCCGGGTGTTCACACCACCGCCCGCGCCCGTCAGCCCCTTGCACCCTACGGTGACAAGAGGGGCCGACGCAGCCGCAAAGTGCGGCCCTCCCCGCCGCCCGCCTCACCGCTTGGCCTTGTCGCCGCGGCCGCTGGCAGCATCTAGGCCCAGGAGCATCTCAAGCACCTGCGGCCCAGATCAAGGGAAGCAGTTGGTCAGGTCTGGGTGGTCTGACACCCTGCAGTCACGGCACCTGGGACCCAGTCCACAAGGAAAGCAAGACAGCCATAGTCAGGACCAGGTTTGCGCGTGGTATCAGCTAGCTGGCCACAGGTGCTCTGCGTGTGTCGATGTCGGCGCGCGCCCCGCGAGCACGACCCACATCCCTATCAAGCCGGGCAGTTCCCTTTCGCTAATAAGCGTCCATCTGGGTCTCTTCTCCGCCCTCCGAGATAGACCGACGCCGCCCCCGCCCCCTGCGCGCGCCCAGCCGCACCCGCACGTGGCCCTTGTACGCCGCGTAGTGCACGCACGTGTTGCCGTACGCGTCGATGTCCAGTACGTCAGCGCCATGACTAAGCAGTGCAACCATGGCCTGCGCGGATCGGGTTGGAGGTGGGAGGGGCGGCGGGGCAGGGGCGGCGGTGACGGGCGAATGCGCGTGGGTCTGGACGGTGGCCCTCCGCCCTCCCGAATGCATGAAAGCCCCCACCTCGAACAGCACTCAGTCCTCGCCCCTGCCACCAAGGCCCCTCAAGACCTCGCCGCTCACCTCGGCGTTGCCCTCCTCGCAGGCCAGCATGAGGGGCGTCTGGCCCTTCTTGGACTTGGCGCTGTACGGCATGGGCTCGCCCGGGATGGGCTTGCGGTTGGGGCCGCCCTTCTTGCCGTGCCGCCCTAACATCTCTAACATCTGTTGGGAGGGAGGGGAACATGTTTTTTGGTTGAGGCGTACACGACCTTGGCATGGCAGGGAGCTCAGCTGGTGAGCCCTGTCCGGCTCAAACTGCCCTCTATGCCAAGTGGGAAGACTGCCGTAAGGCCAACCCACATCGCCCCCAGCGCAGCGGATGCAGGAGCCGGCACTCATCTCGGCTGGCCTGCCCTGCCCGCAAGCACACAGCCCAGCGCCCTAGAGATCACACACCCCAGGCGTATCTAAGACCGGCCGGCTAATCACCGCGCCTACGCGTTTCTCGGCCTTTACACGAGTAGCCCTGAACACCCCAGGCGAGGAGGGGGAGGACCCTGGCATCTTACAGGTGAGTCCAAGGGGACTCACTTCCATATTGCCGGCTCTTGCTGCTAAATGCCATGCGTTGTACCAATCCTTCGTGCGAGCGAAGATGACGTTGGGGTTGTCAAGGAGAGCCTGCTTGGCCTCCTCCACCTTGCCCTCGAACACAGCCTGCGGAGGGGGCGTGGGGACACGTTTGTTAGCGTCCAGGCAGGTGCAGGGGCTTGCATGGGGATACGAGGGCCCTGAAAGCTCTGAGCCGGAGGCGCGGGCGTGGTGTATGCATGTCTCGCCACGGGCAACAATAGGCTGGAGCTGGCACCGGGTGAGGAGGAAAGCGAAGGGAGGCCACCAGGAGCCTTCTCACAGGTTCGCCGCCGGCGCACTTTGTGGCGTGGTCTGTGTCTTTTGGGTGAGGTCTGGGCCTACTTGCCTGGACAGTGCAACTATGACATCAACGCTCGATGCGCTGTGTCTCCCCTGGGTAAGACCCAGTGCTGCAAGCAGGTCATGCCCCCCGTTCCCCGCATACGCCATTCCCCGAAGCCTCCCCCGTAGGTGGCGTGCCCCCACCCTTCCGCGGCTGAGGTCTGCGTTGGACGCCTTGGCCGGGACCTCATATGCCAGCGAGGCGGCCTGCATTGCGGCCTTCCCGCCCCTCGCTCCCCCCTCCCCGCGTCCCTACCCAAGCCCCCCCCAGAAGTTGTAAATGCCCCCACCCCAACCCGCCCCGCCCCGCCCCACCAACCCGCAGTGCACCACCGTGCGCACGAGAGGTCCAGCGGGCACCCGGCCCCCGGCAAATGTCGGGCGTGCCCTGCCTAGTCTGGACTGGACTCACCTGGATGAACTTCTTTTCATCCTGGGCCATGCCCTGCAGCTGGTTGGCCACATGCTGCAGCTCCGAAGCTGCCTGACCCATCCTTCCTCCGCTTGGTCAACCCGCAGTAAGAATGTTGTTGCGCCGCTGACGCTGTACTAAGAGCTAAACCAGGAAGCTGGGGGCCGTCCCAGTCGCGTTCTGCCTAGCGCGAGGAGGTCGGTCAAGACCGCTGGTGAGGATTCAGTCTCTTGTGCCCCCTGGCGAAGTAGAGTGGGCTCTACCAAGTGCGCATTCTCAAGCGGTCCTGTAAAGACACTTTACTGCGGTGTTTGTTCGCTCACGGCCTGGACAATCGCGACAGAATCGCTGCACACAACACGAAGACTACTTTTGATATATAGTGGGTCGCAAGGCACAATAAGTATGCGTGTGCGAAATACCGCGAACACACTCGCCTACGCAGGGTGCCCCGCGCATCGCCAAACACGTTGGGGCTGCAGCACCCCCCTCCGCCCCCTCGCTCCGCCCCATCGTGCGTCGGTCCCAGCCTTCCCCTTTCCCCAGCAGCCCCGCACCAACCCGGGGTCTCTTTCAACCCGAGAACGATTCCACGTTCATACGGTAGGTGCCATCACAGCGCGGCACTACGCCGTGTTGTCTTAATAGCCCCATCGTGCGACGTCGGCTCCCCCTCAGAACACCGAACCCCGGGACAGGAGATTCGCACGATCAGGGACCAGGCAAGTCCTCCCCCCAAAGCCCCCCCTCCGCTTAAGGCCCCTGGCGCCCCTGGCGCGGCTGCCTCGGGCTATTATAGACAACGGGGCGTAGTGCCGCGGTGTGAAGGCATCGCATTTCGTTGCGGCTGCCTCGGGCGCCCACGCCCCTGGCCCGCGCGTCCCTCCCACGCCTCCCACGGCTGGTGCCGCGGCATCGCCCCGGCCGCCGCCGCCCCCACCGCCGCCGCCGCCGCTGCCTGGGGCTGCTGCTGTGGCCCCCGTGGCCCCCGTGGCCACCGCCGTCGGCCCTGCCGCTGGTGGGCCCTGGGGTGGAGCCCCCCGCCGCTGTGCCGCCACTGGCAGTTTTGGCGACACCCCCTCCGCTGCCTCTCGTTGCCCTGCCGCTGCCGTCGCTGCGGCGGGCACCGGACGTGGCGGTTGCCCCAACCTCCGCGGCGCCGCCCGCCAAGGCACCGTGCCTTCGCGTGGGCGGCTCCAGGGTATTTGGGCGGCTTCACCAATACGATGCGGCCTTCTTGCCATGTTGTTTCCGTCAATCCCCGGGGATTGGGGCCGTCCTCTGACGGTGGCCCTGCGGACCTGGAGTTGGAGGAGCTGGAGCCGGTGGCTGCGCCTCTGCGCCTGGCGGTGGAGTCGGGGGCGCTACCTCCGTGTGCTGGCGGCCCCGTCTCGGGGGCGGACCCGGCGCTGGCCGCGTGGCTGGTCCGTGCCTGGGCACGATGTGCCGGGCGTGAGGGCCTCTGAGCCCTCGCTGTGCCGGGTGGCTGTCCTGCTGCGGGCCGCGGCCTCCAGTGCGTAGGCTTGGTGTTGGTGGCGCTGCCTGTGCTCCGGCACAGGCGCCCTGCCTGGTGGTGACGTCTGCTGCCGTGTTAGTTGGGCAGGTCTTTCGCCCGCGAGGGCGCGTGTGCAGGAGGTCAGCGTCGTGTGGGCTCTGGTGGCCGGGCCGGGTGCGCATTGCGCCGCACCTTTGTCTGAGCTAGCCGCACATGTAACATCACTTCCCTTAGTCCCCTTGCATACGCCTAGGCTCCGCCCCACCCGGCACCACTCCAGCGCCTGCGTGCCTGCCCCTGAGCCCCGACTTACAACCTGCGCCTTGCAGCTTGGGGGAGCTTGTTGCCTTCGCAACTTCCGCTGTCCCCCGCGACCAACCTCGGATCACCATCTCCCTCGCTCCCTGCCGCGTTCCCCCAACCGCGGCGGGCCCCATCACCCCCATAGTCAAGACGGCCCGGTCCCCTAGGACCTGCCTCTCCAGACCGCTGTGCTACATCGCCCGACCCCCCCCCCCCCCCCATAACATCTTTTAACCCGCAAGGGTCCCCCGTTCATAGGCGGCTTCGCACAGGGTCGGCCAACAATTCGACGCGAGTCCCCGCGGCGCTACGCCCCGTTGTCTGTAGTTAGTACCCCCGCCCCCCACGCCACACACACGCACACAGCCTCTACAGCCACCATAAGCGTACGCTAGTTCGGGATGGCCGAAGTGGGTTCGTCTCGCGCTTTTGGGTTCCGACCTTCCGGGTGCCTCAGTCCTGGCTAGCTTTCTGCGGGGCTGACTTTCCCTGGCTTGTACCCGCGGCCCTTCACACACCTTTCCCTATTCGCCGCACACCGAGCAGGGGCCCATAGCACGCCGCGACCCCCACCCGACTATGGGCCCATGGTGCCCTGATACCTGATGCTAGCCAGCCTCCATCTCGTGCCCTGCCCCAACCGCCCCACAAGGTCACGGCCTGTCCCGAGCCCGCTGCAGGCTGACCCCGCGAAGCCCAGAAGCCCTCCTGGCGGACCCAGCCCAGCCCAGCCCAGCCGATCCTGGTCGTAGATCTTAGGTAGTCTCAGCCAGGCGCATAAGCAACTTTGCGTAGCTTCTCTTCGTCTGACGCACCTCATACTTCTGCCGGTGGTCGCGGCGGCGGAGCCGAAGGCAGAGCCGAAGGCGGTGGCAGCACCGGACCCTGAAGTTGTTCGCGGTGCCTGGCCTTCCCATGCTAGCGGCGGCGGCGGCGGAGGCGTTGGTCGTGGAGGCGGCGGTCACGGCGGCAGCGGCGGCGGGGTTGCCGCCTGGCATGCGGAAGTGTGGAAGTCCCCTTGGTCGGTTCTAAGATTTCTGCTTTAGGCGGGAGGTAGAAGCGTAAAACTTGTCGTAGAAGGTATAAGTACGAGCGGCTTCTGTCTGTCGTGAGGTCGGGACAGGGACCTGGGGCCCGTGAGGTTGGCTGTCAAGCCACGGCGTTCAGCTGCCGTGTACCCCGCTGGGGTCCCTCATTGTAACCACCGAGGACTGGGGACAGTGACATGGGGAGCTGGGGACAGCTGTTCCCGGCCCTCCCCAGGCGACCCCGTACCGCCGATTGGGCTGGGTGCCCAACACAGCAGCTCGAAGGAGGAGAGGCCCGCCTCCCACTACCGCCCACCTGCCACACTCCCCCGCCGTTGCTTGTGTGCTGCGCGGGGGCTATGCCCGCCTCCCCCGCCGTTGCGGCTATCGGGCCCTTGGCGTCCGCAAGCGGAGCAGGACACCACCGACGGGTAGAGACCAGATTGGCGCGCCACAAATTTTCGCCGTGCACTGCTTGCTGTTGTAATCTTCTACTGCCGAAGGTGTAGCTGCCGCGCCCTTGGACCGTTGCAGAGCCTCTAGACGTGCGGGCAAGGGGGAGTAAGGAGACACCCCACAAGCCGGGTTGGTGTAGTACAGAGATCTACCAAAGGCGGTGAGCGGATCACCACGCAGTACCAGAGTCTTGGGGTTGAAGCGGAAGCGATTTATGCCACGTACAGACGGCGGAAACGCCTGACGGGAAGATGTAGACTCTCCCTCAGCGGCACGCACTCAGGGCAAGGGGTTCTTGTCCTGGGGGCGGGCGAAGGGAAAGAGGGCCGAGGGCGAGGTTGTGCAAGCACGAAGCCCTGGCTGCCGGAAACGGCTGATCAAACAGCGGCTGCTGTCGCCTCGCTGACGCTCGGCTCCCTAGTAGACCAGAGGGCACGCTGAGCGCGGCCCTTGACAGAGAACCCTGCTAGCTGCGATGGGGTTCCGGCTGTGTGGTTCACGAGAGGGGTCCCGGAGACAGCTGGGTACGGTACGGGGCCTGGCACAGGCAGAGGCTTGGGCCCTCCTGGGCCTTCGCTTGCCGACGATAGCTGCTCCTGGTCGGCGGGGGGCGATACAGCTGCGGTCGAGACTGCAGCGATCAGCGACCAAACCTAGTACTGTGGGTCCGGGGATCTGGGGCGTGTAATTGAGCTGAGACCTTACAGTACCGAGTGTTCCAAGCGACGGGTGATCAGTCCGGCGCAAGCCGATTAACAGAGCCGAGAGTAGTTTGAGAGTCTGAGAGCTTTGGAGAGCAGTAAGGGAACCGGGAATAAGGGAGCAGTAAGAGTAAAAGTGTTCTAGTGTTAACCTGGGAAATGCCACGTCTGGGCCTTAAAGAGCGAGCTCGCTGCGGGCCTGACCTGGGTCTGTTGTACCACCTGGGCCTTCCGACACCTGGGCCTGCCCTTTCGGGATCCGGGCCCTCCGAAGGCCCGTAAAGGCCCCTCCGGGATTGTTGGAAGGTGGCGCAGGGCCCAGCCCGAGCCGGCAGGCTCGGGCTTCCGGCTCCTGCCACACGGCCCGCCGAACGCGCAGGGGCCTTTGCCTTTCGGGGCAAAGTCCCTGGCGCAGTCGTCGGTTACCTGGGCGCACCGGCGCTGGTGAGCGCCGGTGCTTGCCTCGCAGGCTACACAAGGCCCTCGCTGAGCACCACGCTTACACCTAAACCACACCACCACAAGGCCACGCTGGCTGGGGGAAGAGGGCTGTCCCGCTCGCGCCTGTGCCTTCGGGTCCCACCCAAATCACCTACCTACCCGTGCTTTGCCTACCTAACCCTCGCAACTACACCAAAGCTTCAGCTCTAAGCACAACAGGGGTTCCTAGCTCGGGCGCCTCTTCCCTGCATAAAGTCACTCTGGTTCACGGCAGCGCCCACCGAACCTCCCGCGTCGCTAAAGTAGCCAAGATACCACCTAGTCTCCTCGCACACACAACACTGCTTGCCGCGCTGCTGGGGCTACTCGCGCCGGCTGCTCTTCTTTGCCGTGACCTTCTTTCCTCCGCCTAAGTCCGCGCACCGCCGCATTTCTCCTGTTGCTAAGATGCGCCACAAAGAAGATGTTGCCACTAAAGGAAGGGGAGCGCGCTGAGGAGGCCCAACTTGGCGCCAAGGCCTCGCGCCTCACGGCGCTCGGCCAGCAAGCTCGGGCACAGATAACAATCGTCGAAAATTTACAACCCAACGGCAACCCGTCCGAAAGGTCGGGGAACAGCGACACCGCTCGGTCCTTGGCCACCCACGAGTTGCGCGACAACACCATACGCGCGACTCCGAATGCATAGACTTGAAGTGCGCCATAATTCACCGTCGCCCTGAAGGGGCACGCCACGGTGTGCCGGGTCTGGCACGTACCCGCTCGGGCTGTTCCCCCCACCGGCTTCCCCACGCAAAGCGGTAGAGATGCCGGCAAGGGCCCGAACCGCGGCCACGCAAGCAGGTAAAGACCTCACTTGAGTACGCAAGCATCTGCGGCCTGCACCCTTAGCCCGGGTCCATGGCCGGCGGCCCGCTACTGTCACGGGCAAGAATCACCGCCCTTCCATGCGCGCTTATACCTCTTGACATTGGTGCGAGCAGCAAGGATGACCCAACGGGAAATGCCGGGGTCGATACCCCGAACTGGCTCCAGCAGGTCCTCCTTTCTCACTTAGGGAGAACGCCCGTGAGTCCGTCGAGTGACCAACCCCGTACGGTTTAAAGGCCGCAGATCGGCAGACACGCATACCGTGATCCCTAGCCCCGAGGAGTGGCGTTCAGAGCGCTACCTGGCGAAGATCCCCAGATTGGATGCAATAAGACAACTGGCGGATGCCCACAATGCAGCCGTTGGCCTCATTAAGGCCCTGCCGAAATCTCCCTGCTGGAGGGGCCCACTCGCTGCCTGGGAAAGGCACAGGTAACCGACCTGGCAGAGCGGAAGGGAGTCTCACGAGGACGTTCGCTTCTAAGTGGGGAGGAGTGTCACGGGCAAGAATCACCGCCCTGCCATGCGCGCTTATACCTCTTGACAGCTACGGCCTGGCTATGGCCCACTCCAGTGCGGCAGGCCCGCCGAAGACCAGCAGCTTGCTGAAATCTCCAGTTCATACGAGTCCAAGGTATCACCATGCAACACCGGCGGAGCATGCCGTGAACTTAGGACTTAGGACGACTTACGACCGGCACGCACTGGCTCCGTGCAACCAGGTCGGGATAGTCCTCCTCGTACTTTGTGTGGCCCCAGCGGTGGTAGGTGGCCGCTTGGGCGCTCCCACCCCCATCAGACTGTAGTCTTGCGCTGTCTGTGCCGAAGGAGGCTGCCAAGCGTGGAGAATTAGCAGAAACCGGGACACTCGCTCCCATGGCACGTGGTGCGCCCCGCCTGGAGTACCGTAAACTCGCTTCAGCCGCTTGCTTGTGCACGACTGTGACGTGCAAACTTGCGCGGCTGTCGTTTCTCGCGCTGGGTACGCGCTGCGCATGGTACCACTTCATTACTTCAGCACCCCGGCGACCACGTCGCTATACTTGTTCGCACCTCCAATAGCGCATACACCTATCAACCAGCGGCCATGTTGTAAATGTAGTCCACAGTGCGACAATGGCACCGGCGTGGCTTTCGTGCCTTTTCTGCCCAGGCGAGCCTGTCGCCCGGCAGCCTCCCCCGAGCGAGCGACAATTACCGAAGGAGCAGGCGGACAGGCCCGCGCCAGACTTGAGTCCAGCTCGCCCCTCGCCATCCAGAAATGGGGGGCTTACAAAGGTCGGTCGTTTTTGCGCGGAAGTTGCTTGTGGCAGCCATATAACGTGTGGTGTGCACTGCAGAGAATCAACGAGGGGTTTGCGCGCCTCACGTCGACAAGCTTTCCGTCCCTCCCCGTCTATCGGCGCATCTCGGCTCTCCTGGATAACGTGCGCACCAGCTTGGGGGCGCTTGACACAAGGTACGTGCCTGGGCTGGGGGCGTTTTGACAGAGTGCAGCTCGAGCCATTTCATATTGACGCAACATTAAGAGCACGCTCTCCTGCTCGCACAGACTCGCTTTGTTCAGCACAGATGGCCAGGCGTGGATCTTCTTGTCGGACGCGGAAGTGGATGGCCTCCCGCCCCGCGCGGCAGGCTGGGGGCAGTCCCCACTCTACTCCTTACTTGGAGATCAGGTGAGAACCCAACCTAGTTGCGACAGCGATGCGTTGTCGCGTTTATAGCGGTCCGCGACGACGCGCATCCCGCACTGCGCTGAACGGCCCGGCCGTGAGAGGGCACCGCCTAAGTCCTAGGCGTTACCTGACACGAGACTGGCTTGGTCTGGTAGATGTCACGGCCGCGGTGGGCGCTTTAGTCGTTGCCAACCGTCACTCCAGACGGCAGACGGCCTTCAGCACTGCCAGAAGTAGAGGAAGCGTACTGGTAGTCTCGTGGGTCAGCGGTATTTGATGCGGTAGGTACGGAGGTACGGACTGCAAGGCTCCCGGTAGCTGCAGGCTCCCACTCGATACCCCAGCAGACAAAACGTCGAAGCGGCAAGGACTCCATGAGCTCCAGCAGACCTCGGCCCCTGCCTGCTCACCGGGACCAACCCCCGCCTGTACCCGCGCTCCCATAACGACCTGCTCCCCCATTCCCCCGTACTCCTCTCCTCTCCACCCTCCGACCCCTCCGCCGGTCCGACCCCTCCGCCGGTCCGCCAGCCCGACCCCCGAGGTCATCCAGTCCTATCCGCTACCCCTCACCGACATGCACCCCGGTCCCTCCCCCGCCCCTTTCGTGCGCCCCCCTTGTACCCCCCACCCCCCTTCAGCCCGACTCCTTGGTGGTCATCCGTGGCTACCACCCCCCACCGCTGGCCCCCGCCACCAGCGGCCAGGCACCCCTCCGACAGGGGCTGCAGGGCGCAGCGGAGGGCGCGGCGGCGGTGCAGCCCATGTCTTCCTCCCAGCACAACACGGCGCCGATGCGGACCGGCCCGCCGGACCCCTACTCCCTGGTCTGGCGACCCGGCAGCCAGCCCGCCCGCCTGAGCCCCACGGACCTCCTGGCGCTGCCAATCTGGCACGACGGCCGCCTCGCTGCGGCCCTCATCTTGGGCTGGGAGCGTGCGCCCCTGGCCGCCATGCCGAGCAGTCCCTCGGACTCGGCCCTGCCCACGGGCTCCCTGAAGGGCGGCGACGCCCGGGAAGCCAAGGGCCAAGACGCTGAGGTCGGGCTGGAGCTGCAGCCCCAGGAGCTGGCGGCGCTGAGCCGGCTGGGGTCGCTGCTGGCCTTTGGGCTGCTGTGCGACCCCACGACGGCGCGGTCGCTGGAGGAGGTGGGGCGGGGCGTGGGTGGGTGGGAAGGGGGTGTTGGGGTTGCACGGTCGCCCGGGGATGCGTGAGTGGGTTTGGGTTTGTACACGCTGAGCAGCGCGCCCCGCCCTGCCGTGCAGGTGGCGCGGCGCTTCTCCTGCCTGCCGTACGCCTCGGGCCTGCACGACTTCGTGTCGACGCTTCTGGATGCCGTACCCGAGCTGATCGAGATCCGGTGCGCGCGATGTGCAGTCAGCGGTCGACAGGCAAACGCCCATGCCTTGGCCCCATCCATCCATACCAGCACCTCCCCCACCGACCCTCTCCCCCACCGACCCAACGCCCCACGCCCCAACGCCCCACGCCGCGCCCCAGGTTCTCGGTCCGCGTGCAGCCCATCCTGCTCCTCACCAACGGCCTGGGCGCAGGGGGCCCCGCGGTGCTCTTCGCCACCCGCCCCAACAGCGCCGGCCAGCAGCCCGCCCTGGTGCCCCCGTCGCAGCCCCCGCCGCAGCCCTCCCACAGCCAGCCGCAGGCCCTGGTGCAGGCGGGCGAGGCAGGGACCACGGGCGCCTCGGCCTCGGTCCCCCGGCTGGGCAGCGCAATGTCGCTCCAAGTGGAGGCCGCGCCGGCGGACGGCAGCCTGCCCGGGGCCGAGCACGCGCCCGGCTCCCGCATCCGCGCCGTGCGCATCAACCTGCACCACACGCTGGTGGCTGAGGCGCTCAAGTGGGTCGGGGGGTGGGGGTGGGGGTGGGGGTATGTACGTTTACAGGCGATCAGGGCCGTAGGCCCGCTCGGGGGAAGGGGGGAAGGGACAGGGGGGGGCTGGGGGCTGAGGATACCATGAGAGGGTAGGGCGGGGCGGTGGACCCCTTGTGCGTGGGGACCGAGGCGATCGCACGAGGGCGGCGCAGGGTGGGCAGGCGCTAGGCCAGAGGAGCTTGCGCGGCGCCCTGCCATGTCCCCATCGGGTCCCCAGGCTGGGCCCCTGCGGTTTGTGCATTGGCCTCGGTGGCCACCGCTCCATTCAACCTCAAAGAAAGCCCCCATTCTGGCCTCGTTACGCCCCAGGTCTGCCGCCAAGCTGTCCTCCTCAGCCGCCACCGCCGCAGCGGCGCCCGCTGCGCTCCAGGCCGGCAAGGGCCCTGCGGCGGACTCGTGCGGGCGGCCTCTGTCCCTGCCCGGGGCCAACCTGCCCGCTGGGGTGGCGTCGGCCGTGCCCTTCAGCGCCGCGAGCAGCCAGTACGCGGTGAGTACGGCACCGCATGCTCGTACATGCGGGCTCGACTTGTGGTGTCCAAGCGCGCCAGGGCCTTCGGGGGCATGGTGGTTAGCGGTAGCCCTCGCCGGCCGAGCTCTCGTCGACCTGTATAGTCTAGGCGTGTGGTTTTGGATTTGGGGAATGGCAGGACGTTGGCTGCACGTCTGCGGCAGCCCGGCTCTGGGGCTCGCAGGGGGTGGCATGGAGGCAGCGGAAGTTGCAGCGGAGAATGCCCCGGCCTCAGCGCCCATACGGAAGGAAAACTTAACAGTCCGACGCGTCGCACACATCCGACATGTTCCAAAACCGCCCTCGAGTCGAGTGGGCTGAAACCGCAACCGCCGTACCCGGACCGTACACGTCCGTATCCTCATGCCGCTCCTCCGCTCTCCCCCATGGCGTCGGCGCGATCCCGTTCAGCAACCAACACTCCCCCATCCCACCCCACCTCGTCCCACCCAAAACCCGCCCTGTTGCCCTTTCACAGAACGGCCCGTCCCCCGACACGACCGGCCTCACTCTCGATCCCATCACCGCCGCCCCCGCGACCTCACCCGGCCGAGGCCCGCCCCCGCCGCCCGGTCGCTCAGGCGTGCAGCCCGGCACGGGCCCGTCGCTGTTCGCGTCCCAGTCCCAGAACCAGGTGCACCAAAACGTTTCGGCCACGCAGTATTATTCCATGGTCGTCCCCAACGTCGCCTCACACATGCTGGAGGAGGGCGCGCCCTGCCGCGACCTCCTGCTGTGCTCCAACCTGTCCGGCGGCGGCGGCAATGGCGGCGGCGGCGGCGGCGGCAGCGTGGGCTCGCTGGTGCTCTGCGTGGAGGCGCCCGCTGGCAACGCCGGCACCGGCAGCGGCGGCGGCGTGACCGGCGCCAACACCAACCCTGGCGGCGGAGGCGGAGGCGGAGGCGGCAACACGGCGCGGAGCTCGCTGCTTCTCAACACGGCCAGCTCCCTGGGCGGCTTGGGCCACACGGCCAGCGGCCTGTCGGCGCCGCTGACGTTCCTGCACTCGCAGCGCCAGTGGGGCATGTACCTGCTGTGCGCCGACCCCCTGCCGGCCACGGTACTCAACGCCATGGCCTCTGAGCTGCAGCAGCTGCTGGGGGTGAGACCCTTTCTTGGGGGCGGGCAAGGTTGCGAGGTTGCGTGGATGTGCACTGTGCGACGGGCCGAAGGGGCGCACAATGGCGGGCTCGAACAGCCCTGACGCCGACGGGCTTGACAGGTGTTGACCGCTTGGGGTCCACGCTGTTATGGTCACGAACACAGCTGCAGAGTTCGGGCGGAGGAGCTTTTCAGCCCTTGCCTGGGGCGGCCTGGGGCCCGCGCCGCTGCTGGCCTCCCTCACCTGCTCAGCCTGGCAGCCTGCCCTGCCCTGTCCGGCCCACGTGTGCACCGCAGATGGCGCTCGGCGCGTGCCGCGAGGGCGCTCTGTCGCTGTTTGGAGGCGGCCGGTGCGCAGTCGAGATGTACACCCTGCAGGTGGGCGCAGCGGGCTGAGCACGTACTCGGGCTGTCACTGCTGGGTACCGCCGCGCCCAAGCGGGGCAGTGGGGCACATTGCCGCATGCTGACCGGTGGGCGGTGGGCGCTGGCGCAGGCAGCCTGGCGTTCCCAGCTCTTCCGCCGAGCCCTGATCCTCTGTCCGCCCCCCGGGGCTCTCGGCCCTCCCTCAACCTTAACCCCACAGGAGCAGCTGCTCAACCAAGGAACCAGCGTCACATGTGGCGCCTCGGGGGGCATCGCCGGCGCCGTGGCCGCAGCCATGACAGCCGAAGCCTCGCCGCCGCACGGCACGCCGCCGAGCGCACCGGGCGGGTCGCGCCCCGCCGGCGCCCTCGCCGCCGCCTACGCGGCCCACTACGGGCCCCAGACGTCCCGCATCCTGGGAGGCGCGGTTTCGGCCATGGCGGGTCGCTCCTTCGGGCCCGGCACGCGGCCGCTCAACCGCTCCGTCTTCAACGTAGCGGCGGGGTCGCTGCTGGGGCCGGCCGGCGGCGAGGTGGCGGCGGGCGGTGGCGGCGGCAACTCCGGGCCCATTCGGTCCGCTGGCACGCCTCGACTCAACCCGGCCATGATTGCCAAACAGCCAGAGCGCATGTTCCACCGGGGGCTCACGGGGTCGGCCCTACAGCCAGGTGGGGCCCGAGGGCGCGTCGAGTCACGTCACGAGTGGGAGAGGGAGTGTGGCACAGGGAGTGGGTGTCGGCAGGGCTTGCGGCTTGCTTCGGTTTCGCGCTTACTCATCAGCGGAGGGTTTCGAGGCAAGCAAGCAAGTTGCACTGGAGTCTGGGAGTTTCCGGGCGTCCTGACCTTACATCATGCTGGTGCTGAGTCACTGCATTACTAGGCGCTCGTCAGGATGGGCCAACGGTCGGGCTCGAGTCATGACACGTCGTCCAGTCCAGACTCGAATGAGTCATGTCGCCTGACTCAGCACAGCTTCCTCCGACCACGACCTCCACTTCTGCCTCTCCGCTCTTCGGGTTTCGCCCCGCCAACGACGCTGACTAATGCTCGCACTGGGTGCTGACTGATGCGGCCCATGACCCCCACCCCCACAAACCGCAGGCCCAAGCGCACGCGGGGCCGGCACGGGCCTGCCCCCCGCAGAGCTCCTGGCCACTACAGGTGCGGCCTGACGCAACCCCTCGTGCCTCTTATGGCCTTCCCAAGTTCCCATGACCCCCGTCGTCGTCTGCCCCATGCACCAAGGACACCCACCATGCTTCTCGCCGTCCCCGTCTCCCCGCTTCATGCCTCCCACAGGCGCCATGGGCGGCGGCGGTCACGCGGAAGGCGACTCAGCTCCCATGTGGGCTCTGGCGAGCTCGCCCGAGGTCTTACTAGAGGCGCCCGCGGCGGGGCCGTCACCGCTCGAGGTGGGGCAGGGGCGGGAACCGGGGTTTTGCGGGGCAGAGTGTAGGGTGTAGGCAGGTGTAGGAGCCAGAGAATTGACGGGGCAGAAGGCAGGACAGGAAAGGTCAAGAGGGTTCAGGGTGAGCCGCCGACAACATAACAGCTCAAGAGTCTTGGGTAAGGGAGAAGGCTGCGGGCCTGAGGGCCCATACCGCCTGATGAGGCCGCTGAGGCGGGGGTTTGCGACAAGCGGCTAGGGCGATAACCCCAACAGCGTTTCACTTCATCGTAACCGATGGGGCAGTTCGCCCCATCTCACCCATCGGCAACACTGACCGTCCTAACCGCTCAAACCGCCAACCGCCTGCAGTTGATGGTGACGTCGATGCGCACGGGCCTGAGCGCCGCCCTGACTCACGCCATGCTGGACTCAACCGACGAAGCCAAGTGGGTCGGGCCATGCTCTTCCTCTCGAGAGTTCTTGCCGTGTGTTACGTGTGTGCGAGCTTGGGGCGCCACGGCTCGTGAGCTCATGGAAGGAGGCTGCTTTTGTCCCATCATGTCACGCTGGCGACACCCAGCTCCTTGTCCTTCTTGTCTTCGCTGCAGGAATGCTATGGCTCAGGAGCTTGCGGCCGTGCGGCTGTTCGACGTGATCGGTCGGGGCGGCCAGGTGGGAGCGGGGCCTGGGCCTGGGCCTGGACCGGGCTTGGATGGGGCCGCCCGGGCCTGGTGGGTCAGGAGGAGCGACTAGGTGGGGCGGGGTGGGCCAGGCATGCGCGGAGAGGTCAGGGCCCCGAGACGTCACCTCTGTCTTTAGTCGCCATGCCCTGACGCCATGTGCTGAACCTCTTCCGCCCGCAGGGGGTGGTGTTCCATGGCACCCTTCACGGCCTTGAGACGGCCGTCAAGGTGGGGGCGGGGTGTGGGGAGTGGTCAAGGGAGGCGAGGAAACGAGAGGCCGAGGAGGAGGGGCGACAGGGGGGAGCGTGTGGGAGGCCTCGAGCAAACCGTCAGGGCGGGTGCGTATGCAAGTTTCCCCGGACGTCGTGTCCTTCACCAGGTCACACTGAGTGCACTTGGCGCTTGCACCCCACCCATCCCCGAAGGTCATTGTCCACCGCGGCAAGGGCGAGCCCCTGGCGCATGACGGAGGCGACGGCGGCGGCGGCGCAGACGACGCGACGGGACCGCCGGCCTCTGCCGGGGGCGCTGCCGCTGCCGCTGCCGGCGGTGGCGCGGACGCGGATGGAGCCGCCGGCAACTCCGCCGGGGACCTGTCTCGCATCCGCAAGGTCAGGGCACAGGCGCGGTGTTGTGGGTCGGGGCTAGGAGGAAGGCACAGTCAGCCAAGCGAGGCTGTGGGCGTGCCGGCACGTGCCTTGCAGGCACTTGACGACTTACGTTCCCGGCATCCTTCATCGCTCGCACCACACCTCACCGCATCACACTCCTGCGCCCCATAACTCACCACACCACACCACACCACACCGCACCGCAGGCCAAGCGCGGCGCCCTGGAGCTGGTGGTGACGGGCGCCCTGAGCCACCCCAACATCGTGCAGGTGGGGGCGGGGGGGCGGAGGGGGCTGCCAGGCGTCTGCGGGTGCATGTAGGGGCGCCGCGTGGGTTCCCGGTGACTGGCTCTGACCCGACATTTCCCTGCCCCGTCCCGCCTGCCACACCCCCCAGGTGCTGGCCTCCTTCTCGGACGTCATCATGGTCCGCTGCACCTACCGCCACGAGACCACGCCCCGCCTGCGCCTCGTGGCCAAGGACGACCCCATCCTGGCCGGCTGGGCGGCGCCGGGTGAGGCTGGGGCTGGGTACGTGGGGAGGAAGGGCTGCTCGTGTAAGCCAGGGAAACGTCAGCTATGCAGATAGCCAAGCCAAGGCAGTTGTGTGGGTGGAGACGAGGGGGAGCGGACGGCGCTCTACTGCATGCGCATGCACTTCAACCCACACAAGGCGCTGCGGACCAGAACGTGGGGCGTAAGGCTCGATCTTGTCACGCCGCCTTTGTCGACGTGCTGCTGGTATGCTCACAAAGCGAGGACCTCTCCTCCCCCCGTCCTCCCCCGCCCCAGGCCCGCTCAACACCGTGGCGTGCCTCGAGTACTGCGACGCGGGCACGGGCCACACGCACACGCACCCATACACACACGCGTTCCCCCCTCTTTCCCCCCCGTCCCCCCCGCCCAGGCCCGCTCAACACCGTGGCGTGCCTCGAGTACTGCGACGCGGGCACCCTGCTGGACGCAGCACACGCGGGCGCCTTCCGGCCGCCGGGGGGCTCGGCGCTGAGCGGCGCCGTGCGGCCGCTGCTGGTGCCCCTGTACACGAGCCTGCTGGAGGTGGGTGGTGTTTGGCCTAGTTGGTGGAAGGAGAGTGCTTTGAGAAGAACGAGAGTCGGAGCGAGTCGGGTACAGTTTGGTACACGAGCCTGCTGGAGTTGGGGGTTGGAGCGGGTGGAGGGAGGGGAGGGCGTGGTAAGGGAAGAGAGCGGGAGGGTTACAGGTGGCACAGTGGCACCCGAGCATTGCGGGATTGATGTTGATGATGAGGAGGAGAGGAGGAGGAGGAGGAGGCGAGGCAGGCTGGTCGGGCGGGCTGCCTCGAGGCACAGGACACGGCTCATCACGTTTCTCCGTCCCAGACCGCCCCAACCCCTCCCCTCGTGCAGGTGGCCCTGGCGCTGAGGTACCTGCACTCCCGCCGCCTGGTCCACTGCGACCTCAAGCCCGCCAACGTGCTGCTCCGCTCCTCCAGCCGCGACCCGCGCGGCTGGACGTGCAAGGTGCGCCGCGGGCAGTGTGTGAAGGCTGGGCTGGGCTGCTTGAAGGCTGTGTGGGTTTTTCTTGTTGAATCTGGTGCCCTGTCATCCAGAACACCTGCAACCAGGTCCGTCTCCTCGTCCTCCCTGATCTGCCCCCACAGCTGAGCGACTTTGGCTGCGTACGGCTCATGACGGATCTGCCGCTGAGCTCCGCCGAGGAGGCCCAGCGGGGCCCCGCCGGGCCCGGCCTGGGCCTGGCTCGGAAGGACCTGGCGGCGGCGCGCGACAGCGGGGGCGGCGGCAAGGGCTCGGCGGCTCCGTCTGAGAAGAGCACGGTGCTTGGCTTCAGGGTCGCACAGCCGCTAGGTGAGTCAGGAGTGGGCTCGTGCCCGGTGCCGTGGGCGGGGTAGGTCATGCAAATCTGCGCCTTGTGTGCTGACCCTGATTATGTCTGCAGCTTGTGTGTAGTGTCCGTGTGCTGATGTGTCGTACTGATGTACTGCTTGCCGTACAGGCACGATCGCGTACATGAGCCCCGAGTCGTTCGTGCGCGGACACACGCTGGGCACCCCGGTGGACATTTACGGTGCGTGGGGCGCGGCGTGGTGGCGGGTTCCAGGGCTTGATGTCGGGCAGGTGGCGAGCTGTAGGACTACTGGCTTTTGGTCACCTCCAGTTACCACCTGACGCCAGCCTTTCGTTTCCTGTGCCCGCTTTCGTCCATGCGCCGCGGCCCCCGTGACCCCCGCCTCCGCACCACCCAGCTTTCGGTATCATGGTGGGTTGGCAAGGGGCGGGGATCTCCGGATGCGTGGTGCCGTCAACCTGCCATCCCTGTCCGCTGCTTGCGAGTGCCCGCGACTGCCTCCGACGCTTGACAGCCCTCCCATTGCCGCACTCGCCTGACGGTTGCCCCCACGCCCTGACTTGTACGGCAGATGTACGAGCTCCTCATGTGTCGTGCGCCGTACGGAGGGATCGATCCTCAGGTGAGGCCTACCGTCGCTGCGCTGCCGGTACCCGTCCTCCCGCCCTCCCGCCCTCACAACCATGTCCTGTGCTCAGAAACCAGACCGACTCACGTCTCCGCGCCACCCACTCCGACTCCCACTCCCACAGGCGCTGCCCCGTCAGGTGCTGCGACAGAACCTGCGCCCCGAGTTCCACCCGCTGGCCCCTCCCGAGTACTGGTGAGGGGCAGCCTTGCGGGTCCTCACGGGTCCTTGCGGGTCCTGACATCAGGGGTGGAGGAACGGGGCAGAGCCCGTGGGGGCCACTGGCTGATGCTGGCTCGGAGCCGGAGGGTGGGCTCGATGACCGCGATCGGGGAAGCAGGAGGAGCGAACCGCTCCGGCAGCACGCCTGCGCCAGTGCAAGCTCCCCGCCACTACACGCAGCCTTGCTACACGCTACGCCCGTCTCGTGTCACGCTCTCGCAAGCAGCAGGCGACCCACCACCACCCTCCCCCGCAACCCTCCCCCGTAACCCTCCCCGCCCCGCAACCCTCCCCCGCACCCCCCCGCAGCCACCTGGCGGCCCGCTGCTGGAGCGGCCAGGCATCCCGCCGGCCCACCGCCTCCCAGCTCGTGTGCGAGATCGAGAACCTGCTGGCGGAGGCCCAAGCCAAAGAGAGCCGCAAGGCCCCGCGCGCGCTGAACTCGGGCTCGCAGCAGCAGCAGGCGGCGCAGGCGTCACAGCAGGCACCGCACGCCACGCAGCAAGGCGCGCAGCAGGCAACGACGCAGGCGCCGGCGCCGCAGCTGGACTCGAGCGGGCGCGGCGCGGCGTCGGCCGCTGCCCAGGCCCAGGCCTTGCTCTCCGCCACGCCGCCAGGATCTCGCGGCGCGCCGCCGCCGCCCCAGCTTTATCCGCAAGGCACGCAGGCGCCGCCGCCGTCGCAGCAGCGCCCCACGGCTTCCTACGGCCGGGCCGCTGGCGGCGGCGGAGCCGGTGCCGCCGCCGCGGCGGCGGCGGCGGCCGGCGGCGGCACGGCTGGGATTGATGGTGTTGCGGGTGCCCTGGTGCTGGCGTCGCCGACGGTTAGCCGCATGGCCACGTCAGCAGCGGCGGCGGCGGGCCTGGACGCGACGCTGGAGGTACTGCAGGTGGCGCTGCCGGCGCAGGGGTCAGGGGCGATCCCGGATCTCGATCCGGATCTGGAGGTCGACCATGCCGAATCCGGGGCGATTCTAGGCTGACGACTGGCCATGTTGATGCCGTACCGGCCGGGGCGGAGGCTATCGGGGAGGCACCGGTGCAGCGGCGCTGGCACGCAGGTGCTCATGTAGGTACGGGTGAGCGGCGCTAACCCACACCATCACCCGACCGACGGCAGGGCCTGGGCAGGCTGGGATGTTTGCTTGCCGGGCCTGAGCCGAAGCAGAACGACCTTGGTACCGAGTGAGGACAGGTAGACGGGGGCCTTGGAAACGTCGCGACCTTATATGCGCACAGCCAGGGCAAGCAGGGCGCTGGAGGGCTGGGTCGGTCTATGTGTCGCACTGAGAGCGACTGTGGCCTATTGTCGCGTTTGAGGCGTCGTCGTAGAGGGTTGAGGCGTGGCGGATTAAGAGCTGCCTGTCGGCCCTATCTATCACTTTCACAGAAGCGGAGTTTGCCGGCTCAGAGGCGGCTGCCACGATGCTGCAGGAAGCGCTGCCTGAATTTAACGGATGTGATCTATGCAGGGCTTGTTTGGCCTAACGGAAATGGCCATGGATAAAGCTCGAGTGGCAAAAGCAACTGGTCCTTCTCTCTGCCTGTTGCGTAAGGGCGCGCTTAAAGCCCCCCGCAACAGTCTGCACGTCTGCTCTAAGCCCCTGCAGAGCTCTCAATAGTTTCGTTCCAATAAGGCTTGAAGTCTGGTGGCCATGCTCCAGACTCGCTCGGCTCCACAATTTCCTGAGCGTGTTGCCTCAGTTGCTTAGTGTCGTGCGTATCCTGTACGTGTGCGTGTCCGTCTTCTGCCTTTGTGCGCCGAGATTGGGATGGGGTAAGTTTGATGTGGGGGGTTGCTGGCGTGACCGCTCTGTGCATTGCCTATGTGCGGCGGCGACTGCGAATGGACTTTACTAGGCGGACCAAATCAAGCTGCCGTGGCTTCTCTTAACGCACCACATCAGCCCCGCCAGGGCCAACCTTCATGGCAGATGACGTAATGGGCCGCTGGCATGAACGTACGACTTGCCATGTGTGCGCGTGTACGCGCTCTGGGGGCCGGCAGCTATGTCTATGTGCGGCGTCTGCCGCGGGTGCCGTGTTTGGCTATGGAGATGGGAGAGGCAGGGGGCGCTTCGGTCTTGGGATTCGCAGAGAGCCCGGCGATCACGCCCACGCGCCCTCACTCCATGTCAATGCATGCGCTCTGGGTGCCCCGCGCTACTTGCGTCGGTTAGCTGCACTTTCGGTGTACTGATTGTACAACGAGACCTGGTCATGGATGGAGGTTTTGCGGGATGCCGTTGGAGGTTAACTTTGGCAAGTGGGCTCAAATGGCCGTTCTCGGTCTGAATGCCCGCTTCGGGGGGGACTTAGTCCTAGGGTACTAGGGGCTGTTCTGGCCAGCGGGCACGTGAGGCACGGCTGGGGGCGGTAATTGCGCGGTGTGGCAGGCAGGGATGGACAGGCGCTGGCGCTGGTGAGAGGGCCAGGTCGCGGGCGGCCGCCCTGGCGGAGGAGGCGGCCCTGGCGGCGGAGGCGGCGCTGGCGGCGGAGTCGGCCCTGGCGGCGGAGTCGGCCCTGGCGGCGGAGGCGGCGCTGGCGGCGGAGGCGGCCCTGGGAGCAGAGGCAGCGGCGGTGGGTTCCAAGGTTCCATGCGTTTGATGTGCGTGGAGGTCAAGGCCCTGCTATTACCACGAGTAAGCCAGTAAGGCTGTTGTGAGTCGTCGCAGAACCTTCATGGGTCGGCCTCGGGGAGTGAAGCCAGCTGGGCGCCAACTGAAGCGCCCCGAACCGCGATGTGTGTGGGCACCGAGGCTCTTTGTTCGGGTCGAGCCCGTGTCGTACTTTGTTGAGGGCAGGCGATGACTAAAGGGCTTGTGCGGCCCTGCGCGCTCACCTCGATGCGTACATGATGTAGGGGGGTACTCATGCAAGATGCCACGGGCTGGACCGAAGGGGAGGATTCTTATATCAGAGCCGATTTGCTGGCTTGCTCCATCCATGCGGCCATCGCGGCACCGGGGCGTGGGCTTTGCTCGTACCTGTACCCGCGAGAGCTGCCCAGAGTGAAGGCCGCGCGGGCTGCACTGCCTTTGGGGGGGGCCACTACCTCGCTCTGCGACCCTGCCTGCGCTCAGGGCTGGTTCGTGGGGGGCCCATGGGCGGATGGGGGAAACCTCTTCGTGAATTCTTGCGGCTCAATTCTCCTCGCCGTCGGTTGTCTGCAATGGGGCTTGAGTGGTGGGCGAGGGATGTGGTCGTACCCTTCTAAGAGCGAGAGATATGGAACACGGAAGAAGTCAGTTATGGCGCAATCATGTGAAGCAGCCCGCTGGCAGGACGCGTGCGCCCACAGCTGCTTGAGAGAGCTGGTGCTTGGGGTGCATGGGTGCTTGCCCCGGCTTGCAGTCATCAATCACACGCACGCACGCGGAAGAGGGCCTCGTTGTCACCCTGCACAATGGCCGCACACATATACCCCTGCTGAGTCAGCAGCATGCGACTGGTTCCCCAGGCCGTGGCCCCATGCACTCGCTGGCACTGCGATTCCTCTTCAAGCCTTACCCCTGCTCAAGCCCGCCCCGTTGTCTAGAGTAACCCCTGCTCAACCAGTCTCGTGGAGTCGCGGCCCATGAGGCGGCAGGCCTGCTGGCTCCCTAAGCCGGCACCGGCACGCACAGATCCGCCTCTGCGCCCCAGCAGACTGCCGCGCGCGGCTGCCCCCTGCCTCGGCGATGCACATTGCTGGCACCCTGCCTTAACATCTCGCGTTGCGGCAGCGGCTACGTCGACGCGCTCAACTTCATCCTCCTTCGTCGTCGTCCGGACTACGCTGCACGGCCCCTGCGAGCACAGAAGCCCCAGCAGACCTAGAGCCTGCTGCCTAGAGGAGCCTCGGCTGCCGCTAGGGTGAGCCCACGTGTGCTGCCCACCCGCATGCTGGCGGGTCTATGCCGCCCGCCGTCCGCAACGTTCCGCCTCGCTTGTTACAGCCACGGTACCCTTGGTGCTTGCACTTCAGCAGCCAATACTCTTGAATGTCTCGATGGCGCCCAGGCGGGTGGCTGCCCTGCCTGCCCAGTGGCAGATGGACCAAATGGAAGCATTGATTGGCAGGTCAGGAGATCAGAAGCCCCTTCCCAGTCTATGCTGTACGGTACGGCATTGCGTCATTTCGCCTCGCTGGCATCTACCCCGCACCTGCGCCTGGGTGCGGCTGCGCCGCGAGGGCAATCTAAAAGAGTGCACTGGTCTTCAAGCCGCACATTGCCGCAAGTCACGTAACGGGCGTGGAACAGCCTGTTGCTAATCCTCCTTGGCTTCAGCGTAGTATGACCCCACCAGCCTGCCTACCTAGCGTGAAACACCGGAATACCATATGTAACATATGGTCACCTCCTACCAGCCTCCACAGCCTTTGGTCTGCGGACACAGCTGCCACAGAGCACTGTCGCCCCATCCAAGTCTGCCTTCTAGGTGACCACAGCAAAACACGCAAGCCTATCATGCCGCTAGATCGGTCGTGTGCAAACCGTGTCACGACCTGACCCTCACCTGATCCCTCACAGACGTCAATAGACAGCCCTTGCCCAGCCAGTCAGGAAGGATAGATGCGCCTAACGCAGGTCCTGGAGCCAGTGCGGACACCCCTAAACCATAAACCCCTGAACCCAGAAGACAAACAGCTTTGATAGGAGATTTGTGGCCTTTGGCCTCAGTTGCACGTCGCGATGGTAAAGCATGCCCGAGGCTGAACAGTGGGAAACGTATCACAGCACTTGAACGAGGTCAGGAACGCGCATGTCGATCGAGCACCACCAACAGCCTTGTGACGGCAAGGGGAATCCATATCAATGTGCAGGCCCGTGCCATTCCCAGCAGACGAACTTTATGGTGGCCCAAGCGCTCAGTAGCCAAGCATGTCCATGTTGCGTGTACTAGGAAATGCAACGCTGACGCCTCAGGGTGCTCATGCCACCCAGCAGCTAAGCGTGTGTGTAGTAGATGCATGTGCTTGCTGGTTGCCATTTGCCAGACACAACACATTCGCAAACGGGCGTTGACAGCATCTGTTCACATAATGAAACACGAGCTGAGGGCGAGACCCACACCGAAGGAGATCGCGCCTCCCAACCCAGTAAAATCAGTCCGCAGGGAGGTGGCTGCTCGACAAATGAACCATATTGCAACAAGTGGACGCCCAACCCGTGGGCACCCATCCCGTATAGGCATGCGTCTCCCAGGTACAGCACTCAACTGACTTGCACGCCTGACAGTGCTCAGCCCTCTCGGCTGACCCTGCGAACCATGTGCCTCCCGAACGACATGTTCCCGATGCCGCCCTTGCTCAGCCCGCCGCCGCGCCGGGGCGCCCTCGGCAACGCCTGCACCTGCACTCGCGACGCCACGGCAGGGGACAGGCCGAGTGCGGCGCCTAGGCCGCCCGTCCTAGATATCGCCTGCTGCTGATGAGCTTGGGCCCGTGCCTGTTGGCCCTGGGCGCCATTCAGGGCGCTGCCGTTGCCCGTACCATTGCCCGTGCCGTCGAACTGCACGCCCGTCAAGCCGGCGGCGGCGCTGGCGGCGGCGGCACTGGCGCCAGCAGCGGCGGCGGTGGCGGCTGCGGAGGCGGCGGAGGCGGCGCTGACCAGCACTTGGCCCAAGGGAGCCGCCGCCGCCAGCTCCAGGGACTGCTGTACGGCGTGCGAGGTGTACCGCGCACCACCCGACACAGCATCGATCTGCGGGGTGCAAGCAAGTGGGGCTCTCAGGACTCGGCACCATGACAACCCGTGTGCAAGATGGCCTGACACAGGATTGCGGTCGGGGCCTCCGAGCGCCGGTGTCAGAGGCAGCGTGGCGCGCGGTAGAGGTCTTTCAAACAGGGCACATGGGAACATGGCGCTTCCGACATGACCGCGCAGAGCCCCCCCCTCCCGCTTAGGCGCACCTCCAGAGCAGTAGAGCCCTCGGCCACGCCCGCCCTCAGCCGCAGGCCTCGACAGACCAGCACGGGGACCAGCTCCAGAGGCAGAGCCAGTCGGCCCGCCATCCTCGCCATCCCCCCAGCCGCATCCCCACGGCCACCCCCGGGGCCTCCCGAGGCGGCGGCAGCCGCTGCCACCACCGCCGCTGCAAGAGCCACGCTGTTGCCACTTGGAGAGATGCGGGTGTGGAAGGGCTGGGGCGAGGCGCGCGTGATCTCGAGCGCCGCCGGCTGCGAGCCGTACGGTTGCGGCGGTTGGGCCGCACCCGGCAGTTGGTACGGCAGGAACGGGAGATTCGCAAAGGCGGTGTTCAAGCTCGTGGGCTGCTGGTTATGCGGGCCAGGGTGAGACGGCGACTGGTGCAGCGGGTTGGAAGGTTGGCGGTTGATCGAGTGCCGTACTGCTGACGGCACCGGTAGTGAAGATGCTTGGAGCGGCGGCTGGTTTGGCGGCGGATTGACCGGCGGGCCCGGGTCAGGCCCAGCGGGGCCCTCCCTCCCCCCGTGGGCCCCCGGGTGTCCCTCCTGGGCCGGGCCCGGTGACGGCGGCATGGTCTGGGACGGCGGCGGAGGCGGTCGCGGATCCACCTCCCCCGACTCCAGATCCGGATCCTCGCCCTCGCCCTCCGCCTCATCCAGTCGTCCGCCGCCCTCGCCCAGCCACACGCCCACCGCCGCACCGCCGTCGGCCGCCCCACCTCCTGCTCCACAGTTCGAGCGACGCTCTCTGGCCGTCGTGGAGCGACCGCCGTCTCCGAAAAACGGAAAGGACGCGGCGGGGGCAGAGGTCGACCCAGCGAGGCTGGCAGCGTCAGCCACACCTCGAGGCGCGACAGAGACGGGTCGCAGCATCAGGTGCGGCTGGGGCTGGGCGTTTGGCTGTTGCGAGCCCGGCTGCGCATAGGGAAGAGGTGCTGAAGCGGAGGGCGCCGCGGGTAGACTCCCGCCAGCGGTGCCGCTGCGGCGGAAGTCCTCGACCATGGGAGCGGCTGAGGCGCTGGGCACCAGGCAGGGCGCGTGGCCGGGGGTGCCCGAGGCGGAGAGTCGGTGGGGCACAGCCGGGGGCCCGACGGGCGCGGGCAAGGGGCGGCCCATCGACAACGCACGCGAGGGCATCCGGCGAGGGCTGACGCCGGCGGCAATGGCGGCCGCTTCGGAGGCGGCGGCGAGGCGGCCGGGCGACCGACGGTCGGCTGAGCCGAGCCGGAGCAGCGGCGGAGGGTACGGCAGAGGCGGCGGCGCCGTCGCGGCGGTGAAGGACCTTGGTGAGGCGGGGCTGTCCCGGACGGCTTTGGCTGTCGCCGCCGCCGTCGTCGCTGACGTTGCTGCCGCTGAAGCTACCGCCAGCGCCGCAGCCTCGATCCCCGTCGCGTGCGGAGGCGGAGGAAGCAGCGCCGGAGACTGAGGCGGCAGCGGCGGCAGAGAAGGGCTGCAGCCGTCGTGGTCCAGCGTCAGCGAGCGCGACGGCGGCGGCAGCGGCGGCAGTGACGGCGCCCCATCGTGATCGAGCGTTAATGAGCGCGACGGCGGCGGCAGCGGCGGCAGCGACGAAGTACCCTCCTGGTCGAGCGAGAAGGAGCGTGACGGCGCAAACGAAGCGGACGGCAGTGACGGCGACGGTGCGCCGCCGTGGCCAAGAATGAAGGAACGCGACGGCGGCAGCGGCAGCGGCGGCGATGGCGGCGGCAGCGGAGGCAGACCCAGGGCTCCGTCATGGCCAAGGTTGATAGAGCGCGAAGGCGGAAGCGAAGCCGGGGGCAGCGGCGGCGGGAAGGGGGGCGGGAGGGGCGGCTTGGTGCCGCGCGGGGGCGTGTTGTTGTTTCCAGGGGAGGCGGCGGCCGGCGACGGTGCGGCAGGTGAGGCCACGGCGGGTGACGGCGCGCCGCTCGTCTGCGGAACGGGACAGGACGGACGTCGTTGAGCCGTGGCAGCAACTACACAGCTAGTCGGCCAAAGCAAGAGCACTTGACATGATAAACAGCAGCCGTTCACTGCGTTCGCGCGTTGACGTTATCCTTACCTCGGTGCTGCCCGCTAGGATGTGCGACAGAGCCAGCTGGAGCCCCGGCGGCGGATTCAGCCCCGAGGGCGCTGGCCCAGGCAACTGCGCATCTCCTTGCGGTGGCCGACCATGCTGCTGTACGGACTGTACGGCACCACGTGAAACGGCCCATTGTCCGGAGGGACCCACGTGCGCCGCTGGGCCCCGTACGGAAGCCGCCGCACTGCCAACGTTGGGCAGGTACGGATGCCCCGGCCGGTACGACGCCGGCGGCGGCCCGGGTACGGCGCGCCGAGCAAAGGCAGCGACATTGCCTACGAATGACGATTGCTGCGCTGCCGTACCCGAGCCCGTGCTGTCGTACGCGGGCGGCACGGTGGCCAATCCAGCTGGCGTGGGCCCCGGCGGCGGCGCCGAGCCGTCACCACTTGAGTGGCGGCTGCTGTTGCCGCCGCCGCTGACTCGGCTGTGGCGGTTGTACGACACCTCGCCGCCCCCGCCGCCACCCCCAGTCACGGCTTCGTGTTCGTAGCTCATGCGGGCACTGCGGGGCCCCACGCCGCTCAATGCCTCCGCCAGGCCGTTCAGCGCAGCGTTTGCACTCATGCCGCTCGTCCCAAGCTTGCTCCTGCCGTACTGGAGCGACACGCCGTACACTGCCTCACCCGCCCCGCCGACCGTGTTAGCGGTGCCGTCGCAGCTGCCTCTCGCGCTGTAGCTACCGCCCAGGCGCCTCCGAGCAGCGGCCTGGAGGGCCTCGGCGCTTGGGGCGGCTGGTAATGACTCATAGACGCCGTTCGGCTTCCAACCGCCGGGGACGTTGCCGTAACCGTAACCGTTGCCGGCGCCGTTGGCGCTGACGCGGCTGCTGCTGCAGCTGCTGGCAGCGGCAGCAGCTTGCTCCTCGATCAAGTCAGCCTTCCATCTGGGGTGCGGGAAGGGTCAGGGACAGGGACAGGGTCGGGGCAGGGCCAGGCGGGGGTCAGGGCCAGTCCCACAGGTTGATACGAGAGCTAGTTGAAGTTGATAGCTAGCTGATGCTCATCACTTCCGCCCTTTCCCGAGCTCCAGTTGGCGCGTTGCCGTACGAAACTTTCAGGCCCTGACGTCTTCCAACCCGGGATGCCCCGCCGACGGACCTTGCGATTGCGGCCATGCGCCCGTCCGCCGCCAAGAGTTCGTCGGCGAGGGCCTCGGGTACCACTGACGGGCTCACCTGCAGGAGGGAAAGCCGGGCACATCAGCATTTGAGTGAGAGAGCAACAGATATTAATGCAGCGATTCTACACCAATATGTACCCTTGCCTGCACTCCGTGGCACGCAGCACCCACCATTGTAAAGAGCCCGGCCAGTCCCGATTCGCCGACAAAGCCGCCACCAGGGGCGCCGCCACCGCCTCCGCCTCCGCCGCCGGGCGTGCCCGGCGGCAGCGAGGCCCCCGTGTGGTAGTCCAACAGCCTCGACTCATGCGCGTGCGCCATGTGGGGCGATGACGGCAGATGCATGTTCATGTGGTGACCGCCCGCCGATCCCATGCCCATGTGCACGCTGCCGGACAGGACATGCGACTCGGGGTCGTACGTAGCCGGGCTAGCGCCTCCGGTGCCGGCGGCGGGCAGGCTCGGGACCAAGACGGGGCCGCTACCCGTGTCAGAGAGGAGGCCGCGCCGGAACCCTGGGCCGCGCCCCAGCGACTGGCCCCGATGCAGGCCCCTGCCGCCGCCGCTGTGGTATGAGTCATCGCCACCGCCGCCGCCCATGCTGCCCGGCCCAGCGTTGCTGTGGGGGCCGCCCAAGCCCGCGCGGCGTATGCCAAAGCTCGAGTGGTGCCCCAGACCGCTGTTTTGAGATTCCATGGCAGCCTGTGGAAGGGTCAGCGCGCCGCCTTGCGTGTAGGACCCCAGCAGGCCTCCGAAGGGCCCGCCCGGGCCCCCGCCATTCCCGCTGACTCGGACGAAGGGCGAGGCCAGCGACCCTGGGTCCATGATCCCGCCCGTACGACCTGCCGTACGGTAGCTGCCGGTGCGCGCCATGGTGAGGTGGGCCAGGTGTACGACAGACGGGTTTCCTGAGTCACCCTTGAGCGCGTTGTTGCTGGTCTGACTCAGCAACGTGTGACTGTCGCGACGGAGCGGCGCAGCAGATCCAGATCCAGATCCGAGTGGGCCCAGCCCGGATCCTGGGCCCATGCCACCCAGCGCCAGCAGCGCCGGCGATGTCATGGGCGATTGGTCTCCATGCAGCTGCCGTGGGAATCGGCTGCTGTAGCTCCTCCGGTCGACGCTGCACCAGCTGGCAATCCCGCCGCCGCCCATCGCGCCCGTGTTTCCGACGAACGAGCCGCCCTCCTCGATGCCGCCGGCGACGCCGAGATTGGCCAGCCCCACGAGGCTCATGGCCCCAGGCACGCCGCCGCCGCCAAAGTGGCTGTTGCGGCGGGAGTGGAAATAGCCCATGCCTTGGTTGCGGCCATGCCCGTGTCCGTGCCCTTGGTGGAAAACGAGCGCCGACGGAAGGATCGCGTCCTTACGTGGCGTCGTCGTCATGATGTCGTCATGCTCGGAGCAGCCGCCGCCGCCGCTGCCGACGGCGCTTCCGCTGGTGCCGCCGCCGCCGCCGCCACCGGCGTCGGGGCGGCCGCTGCCGCCGGTGTGGGGGCGTAGGCGGGGGCTCGACGGAAACAGCGACAGCCCCCTGGCGGATAGAATCCGGCGCAGGCTCCGCCGCCGGATGCCGTTGGCGCTCGTCCTGTACGGCAGGCTGGGCGCGAGTGCGGGGGCGGCTGCCGCCAGCCAGCCTGCTTCGCTGGCGCTGGCACCGCACAGGCTGGGGGGCCGAGCAGAGGTCTGTGATCCGCCCCCCGTCGTATTGCTGCCCGCTTGGCTCGTCCCACCTGCCGTACTGGCCTTCTGGCTGTGGGATCTCAGCCTCAGGATCGACGGCCAGCGGCGGCCGCTGAGGGAAGAGCGGGGCCCGGCGGGGGAGGTGGTGGGCGAGACCGCTCCCGACCGAATGCCGAGCACAATGGCCGGGAGCGTGGAGGAGCGAAGCGGGTGGGGAGGGCCCTGGAGCTCCGGGCTGTTGGCCCTCACGATGGCAGCGGCCACCGCCGCCGTGGCCGTAACGGCGGCGGCGGAAGCCGCCGTCGCGCCGCCGCTCCAGCGGTCCGCGCCGCCGCCGCCACCGTTGTCGTACACGCCGCCGCTGACGGCGTCGTGTGCGTGGGTGCGTGGCGCGTGGTGCGACGGGTCTTGCTCGCTGCCGCCCGCAGCCACGCCGTCAGCACCGGGGCCTCCTGCAGGCTCCTCCTGAAGCCACACCTCCTCCCCAGAGTCGTGCAGCAGCAGAGCCGCCGGCCACGGCGCCAGCAAGCCGTACACCAGCAGCCCGGATGACCACTGTACGGCAGCCGCTGACGTGGGAAAGACCGCCAGCGCGAGCACGTGCTCCCGCGGTTTCTTGGAGGAAACGCTTCGGCCCGACTGAATCCCGCTCGGCCGAACGCCAGGAGCAAGCGGTAACGACGTCGCGACAGATCGAGTTGTCGCGACAAAGCCGCCGAGCTCAGCAGCCATCCGTGCGGCCTCGCGCCAAAGTAGGCTCGCCGACTCTAGCCACACATCCTCGTTCCAAGCCGCGATGGAGCCTGCGCCTGTGACGGTGATCGTCGCGACGGCCAGGGGCCCGACCGGGGCGGCCAGCACGCCAGGGGCTATCATGTCCGCTTTGTCGCCCGCGGCTGGGGGAGGCAGCACCGCCCAACGGGGGACCTGCGGGAAGGGGGAGCAGATAGTTGGCGAGACGTGAGGGGTTGCGTGCCTGGTACAAGGTTGTGGAGCTTGATGACTGCAAGCGTAGGTATGACTCCCTACCGCCCTCGGGACTCGTACCTGCGTGGGCGCCGCCGCCGCGTAGATCTCCAACGGCGCAAGGTGCTCGTCCAGTCCGTACACTCCGCCGTACCAGAACACGCACTTGCCCGTCGTCACTTGCTGGCCCGCCGTACCCGCCACACCCGAGCCGCCGCGACCAGCTCTCAGCACCACGTGCGGCTGTCCTGGCTCGGCCTCGAGCGTTAGCAAGTCGTGCGTGTCGGACGAGCAGACCACCATGCCGCCGGCGGCGGCGCCGGCAACCGCCTTGGCGGTTGCCATGGGCACGCCGGAGTAGATGTACCGCGTCATGCGGGATGAGTAAGCCACGTCAGCCTCCAAGTGGACGCCGGAATGGATCCCCATGCGCACCCTCAGGCCCCGCAGCAGCAGTAACGCCTGCGGTTGGTGGTTGCCGGCGCGCGCGTGGGAGGCCTGGCGGGGCGGGAAGGGCTGGGGCGTGGCGTCGCCCTGCGGCGAGGCCAGGTAGCTCTGGAGGTTGCCGAGGAGCACGGGCGGCGGAGGCACCAAAGCCAAACCCGGCGCGGCCTTTGCGCCGGGCGTGTGGCCCTGCTCCGGGACCTCAGCCGTGGTGGCGCCAGAGCCTGCGGCAGCCGCAGCCGCGGCGGCGGCGGCCACTGCCGTCGCCGCCAGGCCGCTGCTCCGAAACGGGTTGGCCGCGAAGCGAGACGCGATGCCGCGGGGCGTCACGTTCCCGGAAGAGGCGCCCGAACGGCCCGTGCCCGACAGCACTCGTGCGGGTAGCCACCCGGCCAGCCGCGCCGCAAGCGACGGCGACGATGGTCGTACCACGGTCACCGCCCCAGCGCCTGAACCAGCGCCAGAGCCAGCGGGGGCGCCGGTGGAGCCCCTCAGCCGCGCCGCCAGCAGCCGGAGTGGACCGGCCCGCAAGCCCGACGGCGGCCCGGCCGCATGGCTGGACCCGCCCCCCGCCCCGCCGCTGCCGCCGGCGCTGGCGGCGGCGGCTGCCGTGACGGCGCCTGCCGCCGCCGCGTCCATCAGCCACGGCTGCTGCGCGCAGCTATGCGTGCGCCTTAGCATGTCGCCAACGAAGCTTCGGTTGCGGCAGACGAACACCGCACTGGCCGTGCGGGGAACGTCGACGCCGCAGACCGGGGCCGGGCCGCTCGAGTTTGGGCCGGTGCCTGCATGCCGTCGGCCGGTCGCGTGACTGTCCTCCGCCGCTACGTCCACATCCGCCGTTGTGTCGAGCGCGCTCACGTACCCGGCCTCGGGGTTGTTGCCCTGCGGGCCGGTGCTGAGCTCGGGATCAGTCCCGTCCCCAGCTGCGTCCCTGGTTGTGAGGTCGATGCTCAGCCGAGCGTAGCCCGCGGGCAGGCTCCGATTGCTGTTGCTCGCACCCTCCGCCCTCCCCAGCGCTGCCCTCGCCCGGCTGGCATGGTTGGCAGCTTCACTGGCCGCGGCCTGGGAAGCATCGGCCTCGTTCTTGGACCTAGCCGCAGCTTCCGCAGCCGGCACGGGGGTCGGCAGGCTGGGCGGTGCACTCAGGCGCTCGGCTGAGGAGACGCCCAGCGCCGCCTTCGGCCCTGCCAACGTCTGCAGGTGGCGGGGCAGGCCCGGAGCCTGCGGGTCGCTGACGGGCCCAGAGGGCGTGGCACAGTGGGAGCTCGGCCCCTGTGACCCGCCCCTCTCCGCCTGCATCCCCCCCGACAGGCCCCCGCCCACGGACAGAGCGCCATGGGAGCTGCGGTCTGTCGCTACCGCCGCAGCCCCGGGCCCTGTGCCCACAGCCGCTGCCACCGCCGCCAGAACCCCCGCTTCGAGCGTCGCTGGGGCAGAGGTGCGGAAGTCGACCACGGAAGCCGTGTCGGCTGCGACGGAGGCGGCCCCATCGGCGGTGCCGCCGGCGTCAACGGTGCCGACTCCCGCTTCGGAGGGAGCGGCAGGGTGGGCCCAGGCGGGCCCAGGCAGGCCCGGTACGTAGATACCGCTGGCTGCAACCGCCGTGTCCGTTACCCATACGGGTCGGCAGATGTCGATCTGCAGGGACACGGACAATGCAGCAGGCGTGACCAGTCAGCGCAAGCACTCAGGGTTGCCTGAACACGCGATGCGTGGAGCCGTCGCCGACATTGCGGCCGCACGGCGCCCTGCCGTACCCTGTCGTACCTGCAGCAGCGCCTCTGGCCAGTCCATACCCGGAAGCTCCTCCTGCAAGGCGTAACGCGCGCAGGGTGGCGTGGGGCAGGGCGTGCAAGACGTCAAGACGGCTGCTCCCAGCTACTCCTCAGCGCATGCGCTCTCGTTTCCCCGCTACATGGAGCACGGCACTACTCGTTTCCTTGCTGCAGACATTGCTGCCACTAGTCAGTGATAGCACGCGAGGCCAGCCCGAGGCGTCGCTCCGGTCGAGCCCGGTACCTGAGCGGCGAGGCAGAAGAGCATGGCGGCCTGGGCCGAGTGGAACGCAAGAATAAAGGAGTCGCCCTCCGTGGCGCTCTCGTAGCCGCCGCAGGAGGTGGCGCAGCGGCGGATGCAGACGTGGTGGAGCTGGGGTCGGGGGGAAGGGCGGGAAACGGGCGGGGAGCAAGGTTGGCATGGAGTGGGAAAAAGGGTAAAACAGCAAACAAAACCACGAGCCTGGGGCGCTGGGATGCAGGCCGCGCGCAAGTATGGTAACGGCTCTGGAGGCCAAACGCTGGACGCGAACGACTGCGGGCTCAGCAAGTCAGTTTCAACGTGCGGCGTGTGTCACAACTAGCACTCCCAGCCGCGCGCACCTGCACCGATGCGTCCATGACGGCCGCGGGCAGCGTTTCCCATAGCCGCGTCGAGTCCTGCGGAGCGGGCCGCCTCGGCGTCAAAACAAGAGCGCCCACGGCAGCACTTCCACCAATGCAAACAGCTGACCGCTACCGCGGCGCACTTTCTTTGCATATCATTGCAGCGCCAAGCACCACACAGCCCCCCCAGGGTTCTCTCCTTCATTCCCTCCCGCAAAGTTCCCCCCAGGTCGGAAACAGAATCCCCAAGAGGGCCCCGCCCCACCTGGATGTCCGTGACGACCAGGCTGGTGCCCATTCCCACACCGGGAGCCTGGATCCCGCTGGGCGTGCCCCGCCGCCCGGCCCTCCGGCCCTTGCGCCATAGCACATAGCCCACGAGCAGGAGCGCCAGAAGGCCCCCGCCCAGCGCCGCTCCCAGCGCCACAGACTTAGCCGTGTAGGTGTTGTCGTCGCTGCCGCCGGACGTTCTGGGCGCGACGCCGCCGTCCGTGACCGGTGTGGTTGGGCTGGTGCCGACGCCCATGCCTGGCGGCGGCGGTGGCGGCAGCGGCGACCACTGGCGGCCGCCCGTGAAGTTCGTGATGGATGCGATGTACGACGGCCGTAGCATCGCGAGTACGGCAGGCGGGAAAAGGGTGTCGAAGAGCTCGCGTGTGGCGACTGCCACTTGCGGCAGCGGCACAGCCGGGTCCGCAACCTGAGCCGCGGCCGTGAGGAGGACTCGAGTCCAGTTCAGGGCGCCAGCGGATTGCAGGTCGATCGCGACGTTTGGCGAGGAAAGGCTCGCTCGAGTCGCGTTCAGGAACTCGTTGAGGTCGGCCTCGTCGTACCCGCCGTACGACATCCATGTGGCGGCTGTCAGCACCCCAAGGTCCACGTGTTGGGCCCGCGTGGGGCCGTGGAAGGTCTCGGGGGAGGCCGCCAGCTCCCAGCTGCGGGTGGGGTTAACGGCCTGCGGGGGTGGCAGCAATCCGTAGATTGGCATTGCAACTGGCGCGGTGCGGCCTCACTGTGACAGCGGGCCACAAGGACAGGCGCATGGTAGATACCAACGTGGGGGGCAGTTGTAGCGTTGGGGCCGGCAACCCCGGCAGGCTGACTTATCTCGCTAGGAAAGGGCATGTGTGGGGCTTTGGGTTTCCATGGGCGGCCCGTGCCCTGCTGGAAACACGCTCACCTGAGAACCCGCCAGAAACATCGCTAGCCGCTCCGCCTCGCTCTTTGACCCGTTGAGGAGCAGCGTGTAACCGCAGGCGCCGGCAAAGGGTGCGTGGTTGACCCTTTGGAACCCCGTGCCAGCCCCCTCGCTCAGGAGCGCTCGCGCCTGCGGTCCCAGCATCACAAGCGTCCGCTGCACGGCACTTGCGGTCGCCGCCGGTCGCTGTACGGCAACGTACGGGCCCCCGTACGGCAGCACTTCGCTGTCGTGCGCGATGGAAGTTGGGCAGCGGTTGGTGTCGCAGGAGACCATGCGGTTGGTCTTCCAATCGAGCACCTGCGCACGCGAGCAGACCACCTCAGCTCTGAGAAGCAGCGACAAGGCCCCCAAATGCATGGGTCCATGGGCAGGGCCCCAGGCCCACCCCAGGCCCATCCCAGGCCCACCTCGACGCTTCCAGGTAGCATGGCCACTCCAACGCGCCCGCGGACCGAGCGCATGCCTGAGCCCCCAGTGGTTCCGTCTCCACCGGCGCTAGCACCGGCGCTCGCAATGCTGCTGCTGTCACGCTTGAACTGCCCCGCGATCGACACAGCCATAGCGCAACGGCCAGCTGTGAAGCGCGGCTGGTACCAGCATTCGGCTTCGCCCGCTTGCATCCCCCGAGCAGGCGGCGGCGCGAACTCGGACAGAGCGCGCAGCAGAGTCAGCGCTGCGTCCCACGCGACCGTGTCGATAACGGATCGCATTGTGTCGGTGCTGTTGCTGATGTCGAAGTAGAGGCGGGAGTGCCGGCCGCGGGTTTGCACGAGCGACGCCAAGATGGCCGACAGGGGCGCGGCAAAAGTGGGGCAACCCTGCGGGGGGGGCGGGGAATAGGAGGCAGTTGGCCGCGTGACGCGGGTCACGTTTGGGGTACGTGTTTGGACGAGCACGGTGGTGAGCATCAAGCGAGTCGTCCCAACGGCTCGGCCCCGTCTTTGCACGGTGCCCGGCGCCTGTTTCCGGCGCTGTCCCAAGGGTACTTACAACAGGCTGCCACAGGCATATGCCCCAGTCATCGTCCCGCGAGCCATCCCCTGTGTGGGTTAGCGGGGCAGAGAGCGGGTCACTGGTGCGCCTCGTGTCCTCAAGCCGGAAGCCCCAGCTGCTCAGGTGACGAGCTTGCTCGAGAGCCATCCCGGACACGCCCCGCGGCTCCCATGCCCTTCCCCCCGTTCGCCCCACCGTCCAGGTCTGTGCCGTTGAAGCGCGCCGCTGCCGCCACCGCCTCGGCCCACGTGCGGGGGGGCGGCAGGCCCGCAGAAGAGAACACGTCCCGCCTGAGATATGGGCCGAGAGAGACCAAAACTGATCCCACATATCAGTGCGTGCCGGCAAAGCCACCAGTGCTTCCCGCCACCGCCACGTGGCTGGCGTCCCAGGGGTCCCCGACTCTGGGGACTCTGGCCCCTCCGCTGACGGCCCTTGCCCGCCAGCGCCCACCTGTAGTACAGTACGGCCACGCTCCCGTGGGTCGGCACGCCCACCACCTGATCAGCGTGCACCGCCCCCAGCTATCGTACAAGGGGAGGGGCGACGAAGGGCCAGGTTTTGCGTGGTTTAGGAGGCGCAGCTGAGCTAAAGCAAATGCACTAGCAGCACCGGCCCGGCATCAACCGTCAGCGACTCCACCGGCACCCACGAGCCCAGGAGCGTGCCGTCCGCACTTCCCCACACTGAAGCCCCGGAGGGGCCCACTCGCTCCGCCGGTGCAGGCAAGGCAGGACGCAGCCCCCCTGCGCCCACCTCCTTGTAAAGGGGCAGGTAGGTGCTCCAGTTCAGGGTCTGGTCCCGGGCCACAAGCACAGACAGGTCCTGCAAATGAGCGTTGCGGTTGCGGCGGTTGAAGACTTGAAGGCGTCTGTGGCCCGCATAGTATGGGCCTGGCGCGAGTGCGAGCCAAGCCGGGGCGGCCCCACAAAAACAGCTGCCGCGCCGCTCCCTAAACCGCAAAACCCTAAAGTCAGGCCCAATCGTTGCTTGAACTTCTTATGCACCTTCTCAGGCCACGCGCGCAAGCTCCAAGCCCGCGGCCCGCCGTGACGGCGACACCGCGCCTTAACGCTTGACACCAGGCCCTTCCCGCATACACTCGCGGCGGACCCTACCGCCTACCTGCAAGCCTCCTGAGGCAGCCGCCTCGCCCACCCAGTGAGAGGGCACCAGGAAAGCGTGGTAGGAGCCGGTCTCGGTGGCATTGCCGAACACAGCGGCCTAAGGAAACGGAAAGCGGGGAAAGTGAGGGCGACAGCGTTGGATGGAGTGCCACGACCTGGGAACGCAAACTTGGGGGCAGTAGAAGCACCCTCCTTGCCCCGCTTTTTCTATGTTTTGCCCTGTCACCGGCCGTTTTGTATAGTTCACTCCTTCAAACAGCGTGCCGTGCGGTTTCCATGAAAGGCTTGGGCGGCTTGGCGCCCACGTGGTGACTCCATCCCAGCAGCCGAGTTCTCCCACTGCCAGGCCCTGCCTGGCGAGCCGGTTGGTGTCATGCCCCACGCCTCCACTGCCCCTTCACACGCGGTGATGACGGTCTCAATTGAATATTGCAACCCATGACATCCTGGCTTCCCTGCTGTGTGCAAAGGTGTGGCTCTGCGTGGCCCGTCAGGACGACACCGCGCCTCCGTCAGACTCCTACGCGCACCTGCGTAGCCTCCTGGTCCACCAGCGTCCACTCGAGCGCCGGCAAGCCAGCAGCTGCTGCGGCTGCAGTTGACGTGCGTGCGAAGCGGAGCACTGTGGGTGTGCGAGGAGCAACGACGCGCAGAGGCAGCGGCTGCGGCAGAGGGAGGGAGCAGGGGAATGGGGCGGGTGTGACGTCGGGGGGCGTCCATAGTCAGGACAAGGGCCGAGCCGACCCGACAACCCCGTGCCCCGTGATACGTGGGGCTCGTGGGCGTCGACTGCTGCAGGCCATGGTGCGCCAGTGCACGGGCGCTGCTCCATCACCCAGGATTGCGACAAGTCGCTCGTCACGGAACTTCGTATGCTCCAGTATGACGTTTT
Source organism: Edaphochlamys debaryana (assembly GCA_016858145.1). NCBI lineage: Eukaryota > Viridiplantae > Chlorophyta > Chlorophyceae > Chlamydomonadales > Edaphochlamys > Edaphochlamys debaryana. Next base: position 161,450 of record JAEHOE010000109.1, read on the forward strand.
CACCAACGCCAGCAACTTGGAGTAGATGTCCCAGCTTTTACCTTGGTTAGCTCGCCCGGAGCGTTCCCAGAGAGAGTCGCGTCCACAAGGCAGTTCACCAGTCGCCCCGCGAGCAGTCCAGAAGCGCAGCTGAACATTGAAAGCGGCAAGGTGTGATCAGTACTCTTGGAGTCCCCCGTAGAGCCGCAGGTTGGTTGGGGCATCTTCCCTGGACAGCACACATATGCAGCTCACGACTTACCTCTGTTGGCTCACGGTTGATGCACACGCTTTGATGGCCTCCTCCCGTTGCGACGCTGGGGCAGCCTCTTGCCAATCTGCGCTTGCCGCTCTGCCTAGCAATAAGGCCAAGATCAGGGCTAGAAAGCCCTGCATTTCCTCAGCTGGGCCTCTTGGGCAAACGCCCCCAGGTATAGGCTGCCGCTCGCGGCATGGCTGGCGACCCGCTGGCGTTCCCCTGCTATACGTAGATGTTAGATTAAAGCATGCTGGAAAATGATATATGTACTAGAACTGATACTCGCGTGCGTCGCCACTCTTGCCGCTGTGCGGAGTGAACGTCAAGTGTCAGTGTGTTTGTCAAGTGTCCTGCGTTAGTCGCCTACGCCTTGGTCGCTCCAGGGCCACAAAGTAGCATCAACTTCAAGGCTTTCTAAAAAGAGGTTACTCAACACAAGCGCAAATTGGACCCGCGGGACCACGGACTCGTCACTCCTTTGCGACAGCATGTCGCCAGCGCTGGGCTTTGACGTAATACCAGAAGCAACATCCGAGCCCTCACTCATTCTTGCTGCTGTTGCTGCTGAAATTACGTGCAACACATGGCGGCGGCGCTGCGGCGGCCTGTTGTAACCGTCGTCTGGAGGGCGCCTCTGCAGCTGCGGCCGGGGCGCCGGACAGCATTGTACAGGGCCTTACAGGGGAGCTGTTCAGCTTACTTGCCTTCGGGCAGTACGATCTCGGGAGGAAAGGCGCCGGGACTACCAAGACAAGGGCGGGGGAGGCAGAGCTGCAACGCGCCAAGAGCACATCAGACGCCAGCACCCGGCCACTGGTCACCAGCGCCACAGGCCTCAGGAGCAGTGGAGCTGCGCAGCCTCCACTGAGCTGATGAAGACGAAGGTCCTGCACTTGTTCCTACGACGGCTACAATTGATGCGCAAGGATCCTCCTTGCTGCGATCAGAGGCGATACGAGCGAAGAGGGGGATAAGAATTGGGGACACGGGTCGGGGCCTGTCGGGGGCTGGGGCCTCCTGTAACACCACCTAATACCGGTACAGCCTTGCGCATAGTCCCTAGTACAGCAACCACATGCACCGCCTGTTGCCACCCGTGCTCGTGCCACCGTTGCAAACAGTGCACAGCTGTCAACCCCGCTCCCAGGTCACCCCTGCCCGCTCCCAGACCCTGCCCTGGCCCGTGGCGGCATGCATGCACCGTTCACCCCCACAAATCACCCGCATAAAAGGCCAGGCGTCAAACGTGTAAAATGCAACCCTTGCCAGTCCCAACCGGACACCGCAGGCGGGTGCGACATTCCTGTCCTCCAGCCCCGCTACAGCCAGCTCGCCATTCCATGCAACCAGTGAGCCAGCAGCACGCAATTCTTGACTGAGAGGGGCCCGCGCGTGACGCAGCGGACCCCACCCGCCTTCCATATCAGCGCTTGCATGTGATGTCGTGCATGCTCAAGAACGGCCAGCTCGAGAAACCATTTGTGCCAGAAGATCACGATGCAGCAGAGACCACCCACCTTCCCTCACAAATAGCAACCACCAATTCGTCCATTGCGCATCCAGGTTGGAGAGCCCGTAGCATGGCCGCAAGTTCTTTCTTTAGCTCGCCCTTCACCTCACCCACACCGCAAAGACATTTTGTCAATTAAGAAGGCCCTTAGGACTCGAGGCGAGCGGCTCGAGGCACTGCTCCCAAACGCTGGCCCCGCCCTGAGTTCCCATTCCCCAGTTCGCCCTACCGTGCTTACGTGCTAGGATCACCACCACCCCGCCCCGCCAGCCCACCGCAGCTGCCCGCCACCCTCGAACCTCTGACAAGCTAACCGAAAGTACGCATGATGCGCTAAGGAACAGAGCACACGCAGAGTCCATAGGGGACCTCTCCGCCCCATACCTTGAGAGAGCTGGCAAACGCTACCAAACGACGCACCCGCCCTTGAGACGGATCGGCAGCACCCCCCGCACACGGAAGCCGCCCAGAGTGGTGTAAAGGCGGTCACCAAACCAGAGCTAGTTTGCCCGGGCAAGGATTAAAAGAAAGCAGCGATGTCAGCCTCTTGCGGCAACAACTGCTGTTGCTGACGGCCCACACCTAGGGCACCCCCATGGGCCCTGCCAACCGTCCCAGCACCCGACACCCACCCCCGCGAAGCCCGGACCCTTCATGCGCAGAGCGCAGTTCCCCAACAGCCGCGCCCTAACCCATCTAGGAAATGCTCGAGGCCGTTTATGTCTCTCCCTCGCGGCTAGGTTAAAAGAAAGCTATTGTCAGAAGATGCCGATGCTTCATGCGGTGTCTGTCATGCGCCAATCAAGTTTGGCGCGTATCGACCGTACGACCACGCCCCGCGGCGCGCGCGTGCGTCACGGCGCCGTACGGTGCCGCACCGTACGACATCGGGTCACTGCATGTCGTGACTGTACTGCATGGCGGTAGCGCCGGGCTGCACCTCGCCCGACTGGGATGGCGGCTGCATGGGCTGCGCCGAGTGCTGCTGCCCCGCGCCGCCCGATACCTGGGAGAAGCCGCTCTGCCCCTGCCCGACTGCGTAGAGCTTGGGCATGGGCTGTAGCAGGGCCTGGTGTTGGGAGCCGTGGAGCGGGGCCGACCACCTGAGCGAGCGGGGCGGGGCGGGAGGCGGCAGGCGGGGCAGGAGGGCGGACCGTCAGGGCGACGAGGGGCGCGGGCAAGGGGCCAGGAGGGCGGCGCGGCAGGCGGTGCGAGGCCGGGCCGGGCCGTAACTCAGCCCGGCAGCACAAGCTTAGGCAAGAAGCACGGATTTGCATGTGCGTGTACACGTGCTCCACGGGGTGACTGCCGACAGGAGCCACTCGTCCAACGCACGTGCTCTGCTCACCGGCCAAACACGCCGCCTGCTTCGTCAGCACCGGCGCCGTACGCGGCTGGGTGCTGGGCCCGCATGGGCCCCAGAGCGTGAGAGCCCTCGCCGGCCCCCGATTCCCTCTTGACTGCCATGCCCCACTGGCCCTGGGGGGACAGGGCGGTTGTGAGGATTGCGGCGGGGGAGTCAGCGGACGGTGCTCGTGTGCAAGGGAGGTTGACGCTAGTGCCACCCCACGCTGTAATGCGGGCAGGCGACTCGCCCTCGTCGGGATGTAGAGATCCAGGTCACAGGGCAGGAATTCGGACAGAAAACCGAGAGAGTATCTACAAATCCACCTGTCCTGCCCTGTCCTGTCCTGTCGACCGTTACTGACTGCTGTTGTGCAGTTCCCCTCCTGGACCGAACAGCCCGCCCGCACTCGCGCTACATCCGCTCAAACGTCAAGCCGGCTGCTCTATCCCTGCCGCTGTCCTCACCTGCTGGGCACCGCCGGCATACGACCCGCCGCCGTCGCCTCCGCCGCCCGTGTGGCCGTTGCCGCCGCCGCCGCCGCGCCCGGCGCCGGGGTACGCCTCAAAAAGGTCTCCCAGCAGCAGCTGCAGCTGCTCCTCCGTCTCCTCGCCCACGGCCTTCTTGCTGCTGTTGTGGTCGCGCGCGCCAGGGTGTCCCCCGCCGCTGTCGGGGCCCGCGCTGCCGCCGCCGGGCTGCGACACGGTCCGCTGCTGGCCACCGCTGCGAGCCATGCCGGCCCCTGACTGCCAGGCGGCGACGTCAACCGCGCCGCCGCCGCCGCCGCCGCCGCCGCCGCCGGGCCAGCGCTGGCCGGCGCTGGACGGGCCGCCGCCGACGGCTGTCGCCACCACGACCGGCGCGCCGGCGGAGGCGGCGGAGGCCATGGCCGCTCCGTCGCCGCCGCGGCGGGGGCCCAGGGGCGACGAGGTGCGGCCGGGCGCGAGGCCCACGCCGCGACCGTAGACCCCCTGCTGCTGGTAGGACGCCTGCTGCTGGTGCTGCTGAGAGGGCACGTACGGCGCCGGGCCCCGCTCCGCCCACGGAGGCTCACTCTGGGCGCCTCGGTTCAGCTGCGACTGGGACCAGGTAGCGCCGCCGCCCTGGCCCTGCGGCGAAAGCAGCGGCGCGCCGGCCATCTCGGACCCGGACCGGCGGTCAAACACGCCGGCGGCAGGCAGCGACAGCGGCGGCTGCGAGCGCTGGTTGGATTGGTTGGAGTTGGGGCCGTCAGCCGCGCCCATGATGACGTCCGGGCCCGCGCCCTGCCCGCCGTCCGTCTGCCATTGAGCCACCAGCTCCAAGATGCTTGGCTCGTTGACGCTGCCGCCGCCGCCGCCGCCGCCGGGTGCGCGCATGCCGGCGGCGCCGCCGCCCTCCGCCAGGGCGAGCGCGGAGAGGGACAGCGCGGCGTCCAGGCGGGGGGTCAGCGGCCGGCCCGCGCCGGCGCCTGCACCTGCGCCGCCGCCGCCCATGCCGACGGCGCCGTCGCCCGGCCGCGGCGACACGAAGCCGCCGCCGCCGCCGGCGCTGCCGGCGCTGCCGCCGGAGCTATCGACGCTGTCGTTGCGGTTGTGGATGGGCGAGCGGCCGGCGGCGCTGCGGAGCAGGTGCAGCCGCGCGTCCGACATGGGGCCCGACGGCAGCTGCAACAGCTGCAACAGCTGCTGTTGCGGCTGCGACGAGATCTGATGCTGTTGTTGTTGCTGCTGTTGCATGCCCGCGGGCAGCGACCAGGACCGCTCGGCGCCGCCGCCGCCGCCGTCGGCGCCGGCGACGGCAGCTGCCAGCAGGTGCTCGGCGCCGTCGAGGCCTGGGTCCAGCAGGCTCGAGTCGCCGCTGCGGCGGCGCTTGGTCAGGCCGGAAGAGGCACGGTCGAACTCGCCGTGCCCGGCGCTGCCGCCGCCGCCGTCGTACGGATCGGGGCCGCCGACCCTGCTGCCGCCGCGGCGGAGCAGCACCTCGCCCATCGGCGCCGAGGAACGGGCAAACACCCCCGTTCCGCCGCCGCCGCCACCGCCGCCGCCGCCGGCGTACAGCCCGCCGCTGCCGCCGCTGAGGCTGGCGTCGTCGTTACCGCCGCCGGATTGCTGCCTGGCGTACTGGCCGGACGAGCGAGATCGCCGCATGTCGATCAGCCCGATCTGCTGCTGCAGATGCGCCTGCATGCTGTTGCTCTGCTGCTGTACCTGCAGCTGCTGCTGCAGAGATCCGATCTGGATCGGCTGCTGCTGCCTGGATCCCTGCTGCATGGATCTCTGCATGAGGTAGACCTGCTCCTCGATCGAAAGGTTGCCGCCGCCGCCGCCCTGTTGTTGCTGCTGAAGCTGCTGCTGCTGCTGCAACAGCTGCTGCCGCCGCCTCAGCCGCTGCTGCATGAGGAGGGCTGCGGTGACGGACTGGTCCGCGCCGCCGCCGGCCCCGCCGCCGTAGCCGCCGAGGCCACTCGGGCTGTAGCAGAAGTCCGGGGGCGCGGAGCAGCGAGCAAACGGGTTACCGCCACCCCCATTGCCACCGCCGCCGCCACCGCCCAGACCGGCCCCGAACGCTCCGCCGCCCAGGCTCAGCTCAGGGCCGCCTGCCAGCTCGTTGCCCAGGGGGTCCAACAGCGCGTGGCCCTCGGGCGTACCGGGGAGCGCCTGGTGCCCGTGTCTCGAGCCGCCGCCGCCACCGTACAGCCCCTGGCCCGGCAGGCCCTCGTGGGGCCCTGATGCGTGGTGCGGCTGCCCGGGCGAGGCCCGGACGGACGGCGGCGCGGAGGAGGTGCCCCCGGCCCCAAGCACCAGGTCCTGCCGGTCCTGCCCCGCCCCGGCCCCGCCGCGCATGCCGTTCGATGACGCGCCTCCGCTGCGGCGTGTGAAGACCGGGTGCAAGCTCGCCGGCGGCGGCTGGACGCCGCCCCCGTCTGCGCCGCGCTCCACAGGAGGGGAAAGCGGCGGCGTGCCGAAGCCTTCGGAGCGGTTGCGGTTGATGGGGCTGTAGGAGCGGCCTCCTCCGTCACCGGCCCTGCCGCCCCCGGGAAGCATCGAGCGCCCCATGTGGGGCTGCCCTCCGTCCTCGCGCGGGGAGCGGCTGCCGCTGCCGCCGCCGTCGCTGCCGCCGCGGTTGTGGCGCGGGGGCGACGGCCGGTCTCGCTCGCGGCCGCTGCCGCCCCGCTGCCGCAGCCTGTTCTTGGCGAGCATCATACGGCACGTCCTGCGTCGAGGGAAAGCGCCAGGCACGGAAGAGGAGATGGTCAGGTAACCGCAAGTGGATTTGGTTGTGCCCGCAGCGCGGAAGGCTTCCCCGGGGGGTGGCAGGGTCAAGCAAGGTAGGGCAGCGTTGCTGCAGCGTGGAGGCGGGGTTCCAACCGGCGGCCTCTCACCTGTTCGTCCCATTGAACTCGTCCAGCACGTGGAAGCGACTGCACTGTGGGCATGAAGTGGAGAGGGGACGTAATCGGCGAGCCAGCAACATGCAAGGAAAGCTGAGTGGGGTCCGCTACTGACTCAGCGTTGGCGGGACCCGGCCCCTACGTCAAGCCCTCTGGACGGTTTCTCGACCAGCCGCAACTTTGGGCTCAAGTTCGAGAGCAACCGAGGATCGCAAATGCTAGCATGCTCGTGTTCATCGCATGTGCAGCTGCGTTCGCCGTGTTCTCCAGGACTGCGGCGACATGTCAATCCGTTTCACACGAACTGACGCCTGGTCACTCACCTGCTGGCAGAAGCGAGAAGGCACATCGTCAACGAGAACCACCGCGGCCTTGATGTGCGAGTTGCAGAGCCGAAACCTCTGGTGGGTCTTGGGTGCGACGCTGCGACGGAGAGGAACGGCAGCGTTCAAAGCAAGGCACTGGACGAACGAGGTTCTTTCTGCGTGACAGGGGCAATCCCCGCCTCTTTGACCTGCGCCCATTTACTTTACCTCATGTCCGCTGTGCAGCCGATAACCTGCGCGGGAGCAGAGCACAGCGTTCAGAAATGTGTTGCCATTGCTAGGTAGTTTGCGTCGTCGGTGGTCGAGTCGGCCACGCAGAGGATGCCACACGCTCGCTGACCTTGCATCGTAGAGGCGCTGCAGACCGCCTTCCACCCGTCTCCTCCTGGGGCTGATCCCTCCGCGTGTTGATGACCGGAAGCAGGTCATCGGCCATCCTTGCTGGCCCCACTCGTTGAACGTTTGGCCAAGTCTTCTCGGCCCCCGGCCCAGGAGTTTCACCACAGCGCCTTTGCCCTGAGCTTCACAGCCAGTAACATCGCGCTACAGAGGACCCTACGTGAGCGGCGACTTAGCAGAACATCTTGCGTAACTTGACGCACGCCAAGCTCGGTCTGCGAAAAGTGCAGTGTGCCTTCGACGTTGCTCGCTATCAGCAGTATGGGGCTTAACAACGTACAAGTTTTGCTGCCAGCGTGCTCCGTATTCCCCAGCTTCCCCACTTCCCATGTTCGGGATCGTCCCCCCGCATGCCCCATACCCTCCCATACCGCGTGGCGCGTGTATGGGGCCATGCCACCGCGGGGAAACTAGCCCCAACCCCCAAGCCTCAGGCCAGGCGGGGAACGGCACTTGCGGCTGGTGTTGCGGTTACGTTGCACTCGGAGGAGAGGCACGGTTGGCGACCGCTCGACGCGAGCAGGTGAGAGTAGGTGCACGGGCCGTGATGCACGGGCGCTTTGGCCTGGACAGCAGCCTTACATGGCAAGCGTGGTGCGGTCGAAGGGCATAGTCCCAGCAGCCAGGCATCGGGCGAGGGTTATGCAGCAGAGCTAGTGGGGGGGAGCAGGGGGCCAAGGGTGTCCGGGACGCTCGGACGGTTACAAACTAGGAAGCAAGGGAGTGTTGGCCCCATGTTGCCCTCCCTCGCTGCGCTCGCTTTGCTGCCACTTCGACGTTGCTTTCCACGGCACTCCTACCTCCCTTCTTGACGAGCTCTCCCATGCTCCCCGGTACCCCGAGTTCCCAAGCGTGTCCCTGAGACGGGGCATAAGGGTCGGACACGGGGCCAAGCAAGGACGAGGCAGTTCAGATTTCTGCTGCCGTGTGCTGGCTGTGTCGGGGTCGAGGTACTGGGCCTAAGCAATTCCTTACCTGGTCGCCGTCTGACAAGGCTACGGCTGAGGGCGGCAGACGGAGAGGGAGGAACCTCAGGAAGGGATGCACGTCGAGCAGGATAGGGATTGCACAGACTGGGTCCCACAAGGAAAGGGAGGAAGGCGGCGTACATCGCATGTTGTAGCAACGGGCCTGCCGGCAACCGGCTGCGTACCTGGAGGCCCCTCAGCCCCCTGTAACCCCCTCAGCCCTGTCCGGCGAGCCCCACGGGCCAACACGGACTCTAAGGGCACACCGCCGCCCTGAGCCGGGAGGTGGAGACGACGGCGAGGGCCTAGTTGGCTTGCCCCATCCTCCGCTCGGAGAGCGGAGCAGGGGCTACGCCTATGCGATCACGTCGCAGGGTGCCCCGTTGGTGAATTGCGAAAGTTGGAGAATTTGCCTCGTAGGAAGTTCTAGAGTCGTTGACGCGCTCACGCGCTGACGCCGCCAGGCGGTGCCCCAGCGTAGAAGCAGAGTACTGTCTGAAGCAATGTTCAGGACGCAGGGGCCGCGGGAAGCCCTGGCGAGGGACGCGGGCGCACCGTTGCGTTTGCTTCGCCTTCCCGAGGCACGCTAGAGCTGCTGCGACGAGCCGCGCGTGCCCCGCATGCTGCATTCGGCGTGTCGCCTACACAACGCGCCTCAGTGCGTGTTGGAGTGCGGCGGGGTGCACGTGCCGTGCCGCGCCCAAGCGGCCTCCCTCCCCCCGCGGCCCCCTGCGCAGCCCGCGACCCACCGGCGACCCACCGGGCATGCACACCCAACCAAGTCCCACTCCCAAAAAAGGGGGGGCAAGCCCGGACTGCTGCGCAGCTCAGTGGTTTGGCAGGCGGGACTGGCGTTGTCGACCGGGGCTAGCTGAGCGAGGGGTTTTCGCTAGGTGGTTTTGGGTCCTCGGTGGTCAGTGTCTCTAGCGTGGGGCGTGGGGTTCGCTGCCGGTGGCTCCTTCCTTCTGGAGCTTTTCCCTGTGGTTTTCCTTTGGTTCTTGGCCTGTGCCTCTGCCTGTTCCCTTTCCTTTCTCTTTGCCTGTTCGGTTGGCCTGATCTCTGGTGCCTGGGCTGTTGCATGCCTGACGGTGGCTGAACTTCGATCTTGCTACACGGGCCCCTGTTGTCAGGGTTCCCCGCGCCTCTGCACCCCCTTGCATCGTGTACATCCGAATGTAGAAAAAAACCAAACAGGCTTCCACGTGCAGCCCGCTGCCAGCTGCAGCCCAGGGCCACTCTCTGCCACTCCACTGCCAGCACAGCTAGCGGAGCCCTTTACAAGCCGAAGTGTAGGCGTGTAGCCCGGTAGCCCTTGTCCCCAAAGCTCCCCATTCGCAGGGCACACGTCACCAACGCTTGGCGTCACTGCGTGCCTCCCCACCAGCCTTCAGAAACCCCATCTGCACACCCTTGCGCCCGGCAAGCACGCCAGGCCGCTCCTTGCGCGGGCGGCAAGCCAGCACAGTGAGGTAGGGTGCCATCCCCTCAGCGCCTGAGGGGACCCCCCGTCGTGTGCCTTCAGCCCCGCTGCCCGCACAAACCGACCACCGTCACCCCGGCCCCCACCTTCGCAACCTCTCTCAGCAAACCGTGCGTGGTGGGACCTCAAGTCCAGCTGCCAACAGGCGCACAACCAGACCGCCCGCGCCACCGCTTGTGCAGCCAACAGCCTGCGGTGAGGGCCCTTGAGGGGATAGAACCTCGCCAGAGATGTTGTAAGCCGGGATTGCACTTTGCTGGCCCTGCTTATCGCGTAACCTCGTCCCCGTTTCCCATTCGCCCTTGAGGGCCCCCGCTGGCAGACCAGCCCCGGCTGGGTGCTGGCGAGCGTTGCCAGCGGAGTGCCAGGCCGCAACCAGGCAAGGAGGCAAGTTCCGTGCAAGCACACTGCCCGGCACGTGCGTCCTGTCGTGCCCCTCCACTTCCACGGTGGTGGGAGTCGATGCGAGCAGGGTCTGGTCCTCCAGCCGGCAGGGCCTGGTCCTCCAGCAGTCCCGCCTCAGCTACCGTGACGGTGGTATGAGTGCCGCGAGCTGAATGTGCGCACAGGTGCATTGCTGCCGGGGGGGGGGGCGATTGTGGGAAGCAAAGCCGGGGGGGAGGGTGAGAAGAAGCGAGGGTGCACGCAGGAAGCTGGTAAGCTGCCGGGAGTTTCACCACAGCGCCTTTGCCCTGAGCTTCACAGCCAGTAACATCGCGCTACAGAGGACCCTACGTGAGCGGCGACTTAGCAGAACATCTTGCGTAACTTGACGCACGCCAAGCTCGGTCTGCGAAAAGTGCAGTGTGCCTTCGACGTTGCTCGCTATCAGCAGTATGGGGCTTAACAACGTACAAGTTTTGCTGCCAGCGTGCTCCGTATTCCCCAGCTTCCCCACTTCCCATGTTCGGGATCGTCCCCCCGCATGCCCCATACCCTCCCATACCGCGTGGCGCGTGTATGGAGTTATGCCACCGCGGGGAAGCTAGCCCCAACCCCCAAGCCTCAGGCCAGGTGGGGAACGGCACTTGCGGCTGGTGTTGCGGTTACGTTGCACTCGGAGGGGAGGCACGGTTGGCGACGGCTCGACGCGAGCAGGTGAGAGCAGGTGCACGGCAGCACGGGCCGTGATGCACGGGGGCTTTGGCCTGGACAGCAGCCTTAGATGGCAAGCGTGGTTCGGTCGAAGGGCATAGTCCCAGCAGCCAGGCATCGGGCGAGGGTTATGCAGCAGAGCTAGTGGGGAGGAGCAGGGGGCCAAGGGTGTCTGGGACGCTCGGACGGTTACAAACTAGGAAGCAAGTAAGTGTTGGTTCCATGTTGCCCTCCCTTCCTGCGTTCGCTTTGCTGCCACTTCGACGTTGCTTTCCACGGCACACCTACCTCCCTTCTTGACGAGCTCTCCCATGCTCCCCGGTACCCCGAGTTCCCAAGCGTGTCCCTGAGATGGGGCAAGAGGGTCGGACAAGGGTGGGCCGCGAAAGGATGAGGCACTTGAGAATTTAGGGGTGACGTGTGCTACGTGACGTGAGCTACCTGCACCCGCGTCCTGCCGTGCCCCACCACTGCGATGACTGAACTGTTGCAGGTCGCTTGCTGGGGAGAGGTTGAGAGGGGGGGAAAGGTACAAGCAGGGATCAGAAGACATCCAAGTAGGGAGCTGGGAAGGCTGGGATGTCAAGATGCGGGGGAGAAGCTGCTGGACGTCCCGCCGTCCCCCCCCCCTCCTACTCCGTTGTAGGCTGGGATTGCACTTGACTGGCCCTGCTTTCCCCCAACTCCCCCATTGCCCATTCCCCCCACCTCCGCGCCTGTAGTATTGCTCACCTGTTAACATGTGGTGTTCTGTGGGCCTTTGAGGTTCCCTCACCGCCCAGGTTGGCCTAGTCCTTACAGTGGCATAGACATACCCGTGTGCTGTGCGTCGTGTCACGTACCTATGGTCACTATGTGTGCTCGCCAGGTTGAGCTATGAGCTGGTCTAGGGCCGGTAGAGTCCTCCTCCTCTTGCCTTGTCCCGCCACCGTGGCGCGGATCACCTTGCGCCCCACCGAGAGTAGCATGCCCCCCTCAACCCCTTCTCTCACCCTCCCGCTTTCAGTTCAGCGCTTCGCCCTGGCAGAGGTAGGTCCGGATCTTCTTCGGGCCGTCGGCCGCGGCATGTCCACGCCAACGACATGTTCGACCCTCACGAGCTGCGAGGGCGTCGCAAGACGATACAAGCGTTAGAGGCAAGCATCCTCTGCCTTGTCCATGCTAGCAGTGCCGTCCTCTCCTCGGAACGCGAGTTAGGGCTTGCAACATTCATGCCCCGGCGACCTCGCGTCCTGGGCAGGTGGCGCGCGGGCATGATGAATGCGTTGCTGTTCTATGCGAATTGGGTGGCGGGGCAGCTCGCTGGCCGGTTGCTGCGTGGACCACAAAGGCTGGCTGGTGCCGCATCGGCGAGGCACCAGCCAAGATTCATAAGCCGCGTTTCGCCACAAACAAGCACTCTTTAGCCGATTTTGGCACCATACACACCTGTACAGGCAGTTTTTGCCTCAGGTTCAGAGCGCAGGCTTCAAGCCCGCTCAACAGAATGCAGGTCCTCAAGGCGTCTCAGCGCCAGGCCTGCCGGCCGGCCCGGAACAACGCCGTCGTGCGTCCGGACGTCCCGGTGGTCGTCGCTGCCTCGGCTGCCGCTCCCTGCGCTGCCGGTGAGCACTGTCTGGTGAACGCTTCTGGTGCAGATAGCCTGGTCCGGCTGGCACTTGCTGCCTGCTGCCCCACACGCTCTAGCAGTCGAAAGGGAGATACAGTGTCCCTCCATAAGGGGTGATAAGGCAATTGGGTGCGCCGGCGGCGAACGCGAGGTCAATGGGCAATGGGCATACCAAGCCGAGCAGGCGCCGATAGCGCAGCGGGCACCTGCTCTTGATAGCCTGGTGCGGTACCTTGCTGAAACAGCGTCGTGGCGTTCCAGAGGCGGAGGATCACAGACCCCTGCTGCCGCCAGACGTCGCCACGCCGGTCCTTCCTTGTGTGGCAGCGCCGACTCGACTTCCAGCCACCCACCCCTATCACCTTGCCACCCCACAAGCCCCTGGTCCCTTGTCGAAGACCCCTTCCCTCGAATCCCCTATAACCCACATCAAGCTCCTTCGCAGCTCCTTCGTTTTCCACATCCTGATCCCTTTACCGTTGACCGCAATCCGGCTTACTCAGCCTCTTCCACCCCCCTCCACCCTTCCACCCCCGCAGGCCTGCTGACCCCCCTGCCGGCTGTGGCCGCCGCCGCGCCCCACCGCGCCGCTGCCCGCCGCTCCGCCGCCGTGTGCCGCACCGCCACCGTCGATGGTGAGCGAGGCCCTGTTCACCCAACCAAACTAGGGGGGCAGGGGCAGCAGGGTATGCGTTGTTCCCCGCATCACTAGCCTCACTCCCGCACGCCTCTGCCCCCACCTCCTCAGCGCCCCCCACGGCCGCCACGGGCGGCGAGACGGTCCGCGAGGACATTCGCAACATCGCCATCATTGCCCACGTCGACCACGGCAAGACCACTCTGGTGGACGCCATGCTCAAGCAGTCCAAGGTCTTCCGCGACAACCAGGTGAGAGGGCGGTTGGTTGGTTGCAGTTGGCGGTTTCGGTGGTCGAGGCCATCGAGGTTGGCATTTTTCGGTGCCTTCCCGACACCAACACCATCCCCCCCCTCCCCCCAGGCCACCGCCGAGCGCATCATGGACTCGAACGACCTGGAGCGCGAGCGCGGCATCACCATCCTGGCCAAGAACACGGCCGTGCGGTACAAGGGCATCAAGGTGGGTGTGAGGGGGTGGGGGAGGCGGTTTTTTTGGGAGGGTGCGTGGATGGGAGGGGTGCTCGGGCGCCGGAAGTCTGCGGTTCCCGGCCGGCTCTGCGTACCCCCCCTGGGCGCCCGAAACCCGGTCCTGCCCCACCCTCCTCAGCCGCTCATCTCCCCACATCGCTCCCTTCACCCCAGGTGAACATCATTGACACCCCCGGCCACGCTGACTTCGGTGGCGAGGTGGAGCGCGTGATCAACATGTGCGACGGTGAGAAGGGGGTGGGGGGGCAGAGGGGGCGGGGAAAGGGGTGAGCGTGGAAGGGGGGCGGGGGCTTGCCGCTGGCTGGGGGCCGGGTCGTGGGCAGCCGCTGATCGCCATCCTGAACCGCTCTCCCCCCCCTCCTCCCCCTTCCTCCCAGGCGTGCTGCTGCTGGTGGACTCCGTGGAGGGCCCCATGCCGCAGACGCGCTTCGTGCTGCGCAAGGCCCTGGCGCTGAACAAGCGCGTGGTGGTGGTGGTGAACAAGATCGACCGCCCCGCGGCCCGGTGAGATGGGGGAGGAGACGAGAGAGCGGGCCGGGTTCCAGGGGGTTCAGGCCCAGAGAGGAAGGCGGAGGCGCTGTGCGTGCACGCGTACGGGTGTGATGGGGCAGAGCTGGAGGGCGACGGGAAGGCGGTGGAGGCCTCATTCGCCTGTGTTGCCTCCCTCGGTTGCCTCCCCCAAGCCACCCTACCCTCTCCACACCCTCACCACACCCACCCACCACGCACCCTCTACCTCCCCTCAGCCCCGACTGGGTCATCGACTCGACCTTCGAGCTCTTCATGGACCTGGGCGCCAGCGACGAGCTGTGCGAGTTCCCCGTGGTCTACGCCTCGGGTGAGGACCGGGGCTGAAGGGGGGGGGGCGGAGGAGGAGGGGGGAGCGGGGGGGGGGGGGCGTGTTGCAGAGAGGGGCCCTTGGGGATGGGTCAAGGGGGGACGGGTCGCGGGACGCCGGGGATGGGTCGGTTGGACATGGGTGGCTGTGGGGATGCGAGCTTGGCTTGCGAATCACGGAAAGGGTCTCGGTGAGGAGCCATGGGCTTCGGGGGCGTAGGACCGGGACCGTCAGCGCGTCCTGAACCGCCCTCCTCCCCCCTCCCTCCCCCTCTGTTTTCCTCTCAGGCGTGCAGGGCATTGCCGGCATGACCCCCGACGGCCTGATGGAGAACCTGGAGCCGCTGTTCGAGACCATCGTGCGCGAGATCCGCCCCCCCACGGTGCTGCCCGCGGCGCCCCTGCAGGTGCGCTGGGGTGGGGACCGGAAGAGAAGCGGGAGGAGGGGGCGCGGGCTAGCACTGAATCACGTGAGGGGGCCTGGGGAGAGAGAAACCGAGCGCGGTCTCTACCTCAATCTCAGCACCTCTTCTGACCCCCTGCCCCTCCCCACCCGCCCACTAGATGCTGTGCGCCAACATTGACTATGACGAGCACAAGGGCCGCATTGCCATTGGCCGCGTCACCTCGGGCACCATCAAGCGCGGACAGACCATCAGCATCTGCAGGTGTGGGGTCGGGTTGTTTCCGTGGGGAGGGGGTGGAGGAAGAAGAAGCTTGAAGCTCCTTTGGGGCTGGGGCTGGGGAAGGGAGGGAAGGGGTGGGAGGGAGGGAGCTGAGGCGGTCCTTGCGGGGCGGCAATGGGATGAAGCAAATCGGCGTCCTGAACCGGTGTTTGCCTCCCCATGCTGACCCCCGTCAGCTCCCTGGAGCCGGGCAAGACCCGCACGGGCAAGATCGCTGAGCTGTTCGTGTACGACAACTTCGCCCGCTCGCCCGTGGACGAGGTGAGGGGGTGGGGATGGGTTTTGGAAGGATCGGACGGGGTTTGGGGGACTCGGGCGTTAGGGAGTGGGCCAGGAGCTGAGGTGCGGACCCCCTCTCACCATGATTTGTCCCCCCCCTCGTTCTCCCCCCAAAGGTCGAGGCCGGTGACATCTGCGCTCTGTCGGGCATTGCCGACATCAAGATCGGCGAGACCATTTGCCAGCGCGATGCGCCCAACGCCCTGCCCACCATCAAGGTGGGGGCGGTGCTGGGGGCCACGAAGGAGGGGGGGGCCTAGTCTAGGGCGCCGTGTTTTTGAGCCGGCCGGGCGCCGAGCAGCGGCAGGAGGTGCCGGAGCCCGCTACCTCGGCCCCCACTGAAGCACCGCCAACCCTAAACCCCACACCCTCCATCCCCCTACCCCCAGGTGGAGGACCCCACCGTGTCGATGACGTTCAAGGTGAACACCTCTCCCTTCGCCGGCAAGGAGGGCAAGTTCGTGACCTCCCGCAACGTCAAGGAGCGCCTGGACCGCGAGCTGGAGCGCAACCTGGCCATGCGGTGAGGGGGGGAAAACGCTGGGGAACGGGGGGGGAAAAGCGTGTGTGTATGGGCGTGTTGATGGGGGGAAGAGGGGGCGGGGCCTGGACCGCTGGGGGGCCCGCTGCACACGTTGCTAACTCTTTGCCTAACCTTCTGATCCCTTTTCAGTGTGGAGCCCGGTGAGACGTCTGACTCGTTCGTGGTGTCGGGCCGCGGCACGCTGCACCTGGGCATCCTCATCGAGAACATGCGCCGCGAGGGGTGAGAGCGGGGCCGCGTCGAGGCTGTGGAGGAGGAATCCGACGTGGGCGGAAGGGGTAGAGGTCGGGGGTGGAACGGCGGGGCGAGTCGGTTCGAGGCGGGGTGGGTTTTGGGCTTGAGAGGTAACGGCCTGGCAAGCATCACGCCGTGGACCCCGGCCTGTCATTGTCCTGTCTGCCGTACTGTCGTACAGGTACGAGTTCGAGATTGGCCCCCCGAAGGTCATTACCCGCGAGGTGGACGGCAAGAACTGCGAGCCGTTCGAGGAGGCCATCGTGGACGTGAGTGCCGTAGGCTGGGGATTGGGAGCCGTACAGTCTCGAGGGGAAGTTGTCTGGCTGGGGCTGCGGAGGGAGTGGTCTTGAGCCGAAGGGCAGGTTGCATGCGCTCAACCCCTTCCCTCTCCCTTGCCTCCCCCTCTCTCGCCCCCTCAGGTCCCCGAGCAGTACGTGGGCGCCGTGGTGGAGCTGTTCGCTCAGCGCAAGGGCGAGATGGTGGACCTGGTGCCCTCGATCCAGGTGCGGGAGGGAGGGTCGTCGGGGGTGCTGCCGTGCACTTCTACCGGCGCGACAGTCTGTAACGTGTCTCCTATGAGCGGGGCCTTCGTCCCTTCTAACGCCCAGTGAGCTTTAACCCTCAGCAATGCCCCCCGCGAGGCGAAAAACACTGGCCCGCGGGCGGTTACAGGGTGCAGGGGACTGCCAAATCCACCTGTGCCCGAAATACTGATCAGCAGTGCGCCGATCCCTCCTCTCTCACCCCAGGGCGCCTCGCGCATCAAGTTCCGCATCGCCACCCGCGGCCTGCTGGGCCTGAAGAACGCGCTGCTCACGGCCACCCGCGGCCTGGGCGTCATGAACACGCTCTTCCTGGAGTACGCCCCGGTGGCGGGCGAGATCCAGATGCGCGAGAACGGCTCGCTGGTGGCGCACGAGACGGGCCAGGTGGGGGCGTTGGGGACAGGGCGGGGAGGGGACGGAGGGGGGTGCCGGGTGTGTATGGCCCGCGTGCGTGTGTGAGGCGGCGGGAGGCTCGCTCAGGGCTGTATGCATCATAGGCCGGGCCAGGGTTCAAGACGGCGACCCGACTGCGCAGCCTTCTCCTCCCCGCCGCTCACTGCTCTTCCTTCCCCTCGCAACCCTTCCCCCCAGGTGACGGCCTACGCCCTGGAGACGGCGCAGGAGCGCGGGCAGATGTTCGTCCGCCCGGGCGACCAGGTGTACGAGGGCCAGTGCGTGGGCATGCACTCCAAGGCCGGCGACCTCAAGATCAACGTGTGCAAGGCCAAGGCGCTCACCAACATGCGCGCCGCCGGCAAGGACATCCGGGTGAGTGTGGGGCCGCCTCGGAAGGAAGGACGGTTCTTGGCCATGTGGAGGACGCTTGATTTGGGGCGGAGCCGGGCTGACCCCATCCAGCACGTGTGACCCCAACCTGCTTGTGCTGACGTGGGTTTGATCTGCCGTACAGGTGGGCCTGGACGAGCCCCGCATCATGGGCCTGGACGACGCCCTCGAGTACATCAACGACGACGAGCAGGTCGAGGTGAGGCGGTTGGCACGCGGTTGGCGACTGTGCACGCATCCCTGTTGCACGCTTGCACTCGTGTCCCCGTGCACTGCGCTGCATTGCGCCCTGCTTTGAACCCCCGCCCTCTCCTCACCCCCCCCCACCCCCACCCCCCCAGGTGACCCCCAAGTCCGTGCGCATCCGCAAGGACCCCTCGGCCCAGGTCCGCGGCGGCAAGGGCCGCAAGTAGGCGGTTGGCCGTTGCCGTTGTGGACGTTTGACCGTTACCTGCGCGGCTCGTACGAGCCATGTGCGGAGCGGTTGGCCGTTGCCGGCGGGAGGGATTCCGGTTGGAGCGGTGTCGCTGGGTGGTGGGTTCGGACGGGGGCGGTGGCTCTTAAGGGACGAGGAGAGGAGCGGGGTGAAGCGACTGAGATTGATGAGCGGAGCGGTGCACACTGAGAGGGTGAGCGACCTCGTCTTGTGAGTTGGTGTTTGAGAGTCGACGGATGCTTGTGCTTTGCTTTCGATGACGGTTTCGCGTTATTGAGACGGATGGCTTGCTTGGTTTTGGCTGCTGCTTCGCTGCTGGGCATCCAGGCCCATGCACGTAGATCTAGATTGGGCCGCATGCCCAGAGCTGCGGGGCCCTAGCGCTTGTCGCAGGGCAACCCGAGGCGCTTGGTCCGAAGGGGACTCCACTAACGGGGCCCGAATGGAGGCGCAATGACGACGTGTGTTTCGCTTCCAAGCCGCCGTTGGGTATGTTGCCGCCGGGCGGTGGCAAAAGAAGTTGTAACTACACGTGCTGATTGTGAGAGGCCCGCCCGCACGCGTGATGTGTGCCTGCACCGTGTCCAGTCTGAGAAGACCACTGATGCGCAGCTAGGGCGCCGTCGACTTGTGCTCACGAAGCATGCAGCATGGGCGAGAAGGGGAGACGCCAATGCCAGGAGTGCCAGCAGCCAGCAGGCAGGCACTGGTGAGAGCAAGAGCACGTCCGGGCGGAGACTCGACCGCATTGCCCCTGTGCTGCCTGCTTGGATACAGCCCCGACCCCTTCGTCTGCAAATGTCATGGGTCTATGCGCTTCTGCCAAGCCTGCGGCCTCCTGCGAGGGACCTTCTCCTGGGTCCTGGATTAGAGACGGGGCATGCGCCCGGCTCAGACACCTGGGTCCGAAGAGGGTAATATCCTGCCCGCGCCCCTTACAGCAGCGCCGTGCTGTAGATGCGGCGGCTGGCCGCATGCGACCGGCGATATCAGTTGAATAACCCTAAGCCGCCCCCAAACATCCGAAGCGCATTGATGTGAATGCCGTTCTCTGCTTTCCCTGGACTCCATCCTCCGTCCTCACCCCCCCACGGCGTGGTCATGGCAGGCTTACGGTAGCAACAGAGCCAGCGCCTGAACCCCACACAACAACGAAAGTCACGTGCAGCTTTGGCAGCCTTTCCATGGCGTTGCAAGCCATGGCGTACGTCACACAGTCCTAGGGAGTCCTGTGGTCATGCAATGGGGGCGTACCCCTGTCCCGCGCAGTGCCAGTACGCAAACATATGATGGCATCACTATACACGATTTGCTTTGTATATGCCGACAGCTCCCAACATGGGAACAATTGAGGACGCGTGCGATTAGCCAGCGCCAAGCCTGCAGGCCAACCTGCAGAGCCTGGCGTTGGCGTGGAAAGGGCAAAGGCCCGCAAAGGCCCCATCAACAATACTAATGAGTAAGTCTGCAACAGCGTCAAAGTGCAACACACAAAGAAGGCTTCGTCCCGGTTCTAACTCAGGCGCATGTGTGCGGCGCTCTTGATGCGTTCGGCAAAAGCCGGATCTCACTCACAGCATCCAAACCCAATCCCTTGCAGTAGCGCGTGCCACTCATCCTCCTGCGCCCCAAAGCCTGGGCGGGGCTTCTTTGCTCACAACCAACGCTCATCGTTCCGTCCATCCTGCGTGCGCCTACGAGCAGGCGCTGTGTGTGGGCCCCAGGGCCCAAGCGGGCCCACAGATTGGGCCCGTGCTTCTCTGTCAGGCACTGCGGTCAATTCGTCTGACGGTATGCAACCGACGTTACCAGCTCCCCTTCGTCTCTCGCCTTCGTCCCCAGCACCCGCACGCAGCGTCACAGCCCCAGTCATACCCAGCCTGGGATCCCTTAGTCTGCCGTGCATGGGGCATCCCTCCCAAGCTCATCCCATATGCCCTCCTCCAGATGACCTGCATGGGCGCAGTCCTGTCCTGCCAGTCCGTGTCCGCTCCAGTCCAGTCCGTTGTTATAAGCTTTGTAAGCCAAGCGCCTGAAGCTTCATAAACTGGATCCAGTAGAATTGTCAGCCGCTGGTGCCCATGGATTCCTCAAGCAGGCCGCCGCGGGCGCAGCTCCGCCGGTGCCATGGCCGCAGGCACATACACTCCATCCCCCCCCCAGCTGCTCCTGCTATGCCCGCCTTCGCCGTCCCGCGAGCCTCCGTAGCCGTTACGGCTGGGCGGCAAAACGCGGCCCAGCTCCTGCCACCGGGCCCCATACGGGCCCGGGCCTGGGCCTGGGCCTGGCCCGGGGCCCTTGCCCGCCTCGCCGCCAACGTACCGCCCGCCGATGTAGGCGGGGGGCATGGGGGCAGACGCCCTGAGCGAAGTCCGCGCGGAGAAGAGGCTGGCGCCGGCGGTGTAGGCTGCGTTGACTGCCCAGCCGGGATCCGATGCGTGCCGCTTTGAGGGCTGGCCTGCCGCCGCCGCGGCCGCGGCCACCTCTAGGGCCTTTTGCTCCGCCAGGCGCCGGCGCAGAGCGCTGATATCCGCAATGGGCGGCAGGGGCGCTGGCGGCCAGATCGGATGGATCGGAACCAGCCGCGGATCGGGAGCGGCCACTGGTGACTCAGCCTCATCATCTGCGTCGCCGTACTGGTCGGTTCGATGACGCAGCTTGCCGAACGTCGCCGCCGTAGTCCCCGGTGGGAGCCCGAGGATCTGGTCGCGAGCGGCCTCGAACTCCCGGGTTTGCTGTACGGAAGCGTCGTACGCACCGCCATCGACACCAATTGCCATGACCTCGTCGTGGACATCTGCCGATGGCGGAACGTACGGCTCACCGTACAGGGCCGCGTACGGTGCGTTGTACTCTCCGGCGTAGCATGTCGCGTACGTGTGCGTGTTGTTTAGTTCAGTCACGTCGCGGCCCGCCGCCATGACCATGCTGGGCGTGGCGTACATTGGGAGCGCCGTACCAACCGTTGCGGCGACAATGGCGGCGGCTTGCCCCCCGTTGGCTCCCAACGGGGTGCCGGGTAGCGGCGCGCCCAAAGTGGGGGAGCGTGCGTGCATCTCCGATTGAGGGTAGGGCGGTTGGTAGACCCTGCGTGGGTGGCAGGTCCAGGGTGGGAGTACACAGTCAGCTCAATCGTTGTGGGGCCCTTGCACAAGCACGTGGAAAGATGGAGGGGTGTCAGTCGCAGCCAGTTTCCGGCGTTTGTGATGGCAGCCTCGTCCATCGTGCCTCGCTTCTTGGCTTTCCACTGAACCGTGTCAGTCTCTCAAGACGAAGTTGGCATTACTGGGACATGTTCTGGCGGTCGCAACGTTGAGGCGAGAGAGCTTGGCAAGCGGCGTTTCACGCCTAGCCGTGACTTTCGGGCTTGTTGGCCTGTGTACCGTTTCCAAATGCTGTGAAGCGGCTGTGTGGCTTCAGGCTCATCATTCGGCAGGGATGCAATGCCCTTCCAAGAGTTAATCTTAGTTTTGGCGTTCGGGCGCGCGCGCGGCTGTCACTACTACCGGTACGTTTATCCGGCCGCAACCGCAGCCCCGCTTCGCCGAGTTCCAGGACGCGGCTGCAGCGCATAAGGATGCAGATTGCGGCCCAACTCTTCACTGCGGCAGGCCCTTCCTATTGCGTAAGCGTGGCTCGCAGTTCCCACCCCCGTGTTTACACAGACGTGCCAAACGGATCCCGGCGCCGAGCGTCGAAGGGTGTACGGCAGGGTGTGTGCAACGCCCTACGTTGCAGACGTTCTCGCCAGGACGCCAGGACCAGGAAGGTCTTCAATTGCCCAATTGCAGGCGGTCAAACGAAGGCCGTTATGCGCCCGGCACTTACGGGTTAAATTCGTGCCACACGCTGTTGGGCGTGCCCTGGGCCGTGGGGCGCTGCGGGGAGGAGGGGGCAGAAGGTTGGGCGTGCTTAGATGGTTTAGAGCTTCCCAGCTCCAGGGTTCCTCCTGAAGCAGTCAACTATTATCGACGGTACGGAGGTGCCCTGCCACTCACTGGCGCCCGCGACCCACCTCAGGCATCAACATCTCCGGAGGAAGGCCGAACGCGTTCGGCTGCACGCCAGGCGCGCGAATCGTGTCGCCCCAGGGGCCCGCCACAACGGCCGGCCCCGCTCCACCAGGGCCTGCGTCGCTCCATGCGTACAGCGGGTTGCGACCGCGACCGGCCGTCGCATTCTGGATGACCATGTCGGCAATGCCGATCCGGTTGCGACCGGGTCGTCTTGCGTTGAGCACAACGGCCGCGACCACCACCGCGACCAACAGCGCGCAGCCGACCGCGACGCCCACGATAGCGCCGATCGCAGCTCCGTTGCACAGGCTGCCGAAACTCACGTCGCAGTTCTCCTTGTCAGAGTTCGCTGGGCCTCCGGAACTAGCGCTGCTGCTGCTGCTGCTGCTAGTGTCGTCAGCGACGGCGCCAGCGTTGGTATTGGCGGTCGCCTTCCCGGCGGTCGACGGAGCGGGCGCATTGGGCGTGGGGAGGACCACATCGGCGGAGCCGTCCGGGAGCACGGGCACGACTTGGACCTGGGTCGGGGGTTCATGATGACGGAGGATTACTGCCAGCACAGTTAAGGTGTGGGGTGGCAGCATCAAATGGGGGTGCGTGCGCAGCTCAGGCAGCTGCTCAGGCTGGCGGGGGCTGCACACCCTTAACCCCGGCCCATCAGCCCTCGTGTTCGGGTCTGCATGCGTGTGCGACAACCCGCGGCCCCCTGCCCCTACGCACC
Source organism: Edaphochlamys debaryana (assembly GCA_016858145.1). Lineage (NCBI taxonomy): Eukaryota > Viridiplantae > Chlorophyta > Chlorophyceae > Chlamydomonadales > Edaphochlamys > Edaphochlamys debaryana. The sequence continues at coordinate 184,007 of JAEHOE010000109.1, forward strand.
TTGTCACGCGGCAGACCAGCGCCGGTCGCCACTCCGCCCGCCACGGTCCAAGCGCTGACAACGAGGTCCCAAGGCGCAGAGGCTGCAGAGAGAGGCGCGCACAGCAGGTAAGTCGAAGAGAGCAGCGTCCGTTTGCTGTTTAGGCAATCCTGCTCCCCGTGGCCTCTGCACTTTGACGGTACTCACTGTCTGGAATGAAGCCTTTGCCCGTGTTCTGGACCATGGTCTTGATCAGCATCGACACGGCAAGATCCGTGGCGTCAGCCGAGGGAGGTGTGGCAGTCCCAAAGCCGGGGACGGTGACCTGTGGAGGGACAGCACCATGCATGGGGGTAAACGCGCCTGTCCATTCCAGACCTGGGCGCGCGCCTAAGCAGGCGCCTAACTCCATGGCCTCGGCTGATGACCAGGTACCATGCCCCGAGTACCGTACATGCTCCCCACTGGCATGCTGCCTCACCGGCTTGCCCATCAGAGCCTTGGCCATGGAAGCCTGCGCAAGGGACCCCAGGAGGTTTGCTCAGTTGCAAGTAAGAGGCATCAGCGAGGTTGTGCGGGGTGCATCCTGGATAGGGCTGCCCCGACCCGTGCCCTGACCACCCTCCTCCAGTCCACGGCCTGCTCAGACCCCTCTCACCGCCTGCCCCGCATCCGCCAGCTTTAGGAACGCCGTCATCACCGCCACACAGCTTCCGGCGGCCGCAGCAGCGGGCCCGGCAGCGGCCGGCTGCAGCGGGTAGACTCCGGGGTCCACGCTTGGGTCCACACAGGTCACGGCCACCGGGCTGCAATGCAAAGGAGCCATTGGACACAAAGGGCGTACAGCTCAACGGTTCAGTCGGCAAACATCCCTCGCCATGTAACCCCTGAATGGAGGAGTCTGTTCATACCAAGCCATGAAACTTCCAACAAAGTGGCGCCCACGAGCAGCATGCCGGCGCGCACCTGCAGTCGGTGAGGCCCAGCTGCTCACACAGCGCTGCCGCCAGCGCCGACGCCACCTCGCTGGTACAGGGGATGCACGCAAAGCCCGCCGACGCGCCCGTGCCGGCATCACCCTGCAAGGCCCGAGCCCCACCACCGCCGGCGTGCCCCGGCCCCAGCCACGAAGTCACCACGTCCTCCTCCTGTCCCGCAGGCACGCCGCCAACCCCGCCTCGACCCCCACCAGCCGCAGTGCTGCCCGCAGCGCCATGGGCTGCGCTTGCAACCCGGCTGCCGCCCGACAACGCGCCAGCATTGGCTGACAGGGACCGCCGTCTGGCGCCGGCGCCTCCAGGCGGGGGGGGCGCGGGGGAGGAGGTGCCGTCCACAGTGTAGAGTGCAGCGAGGTAAGCCGAGTCCTGGGTTGAGTCCACGGAGGCAGTCGAGAGGCCCAGCATTTGGGCGACGGCTAGGCTGACGGCCTGCAGTTGTATGGGTGGTTTGGGGGTTTGCGTCAGCAGGCCGTGGGGGGTTGGATCAGGCCGAGCATGGCATGGGTGCAAGGAGCATCAGGCGCTGGGTGTGCGTCAGCTCATGGTATCAGTGCGGCGAGAGGGGTAGGTCAGGGCTGACAGGGTGCTAGGGAGCGAGAGGGGGACTGGTCCGAGGGCAAAGCGCTTGGGTCCAGTCGCGTCCCTGTGCGCACCTTGAGCCCCGCTGCATCCTTGACCGCGGGGATGGCGCTGAACGTCACGAACTTGCTGCCCACAGGCAGTTGGTCCCGCATGGGGGGTGGCGCTGCACGCGTCACTGCCTGGGAGGTCACGGAGGAGCCGTAAGGAGGCGCTGGTGGGGGTGGGTAGGCGGGTGGCAGTGGCAGTTCCGGTGGGGGCAGCGGTGGGTACGGTGGGTAGGGGGAAGGCGGACTGGGGCGGGTTGGGTGGCCGGCAGGCGTTGGGTACGGTGGGTAGGGGGAAGGCGGACTGGGGCGGGTCGGGTGGCCGGCAGGCGGTGGGTACGGTGGGTAGGGGGAAGGCGGACTGGGGCGGGTCGGGTGGCCGGTAGGCGGTGGTCGCGTAGCTGCTGGAACCAGTGGGGTGGAGGGGGGAGCATATGTCGGAGAGAGGGGTGATGGCGGGACCGGGTGCGAGGGCGGAACTGGTGGTGGCGCTGTCGGGGTTGGCTGAGAAGGAGGGAGTGGAGGACTTGGCAGTGGTGGGCTGGGAAGCGTGGGGGTGGGGGGCTGCGGCGGTGGATGCGGGGGAGACGGCGGCTGGAGTGGGGGCGAGGGTTGGAGGGGAGCGGGCGAGGGAGGATCTGGTGACGTTAACGGACCAGGGTTTAGTGGATCAGGCGACGCCGGTGGCGGACGAGGCGACCCCGGAGGAAGGGGAATGAGCGACGGAGAGGGGGAGGGAGGCGACGGAGGAGGCGAGGGCGGCTCTGGGACAGGCGAGGGCGGACGAGGCGACCCCGGAGGAAGGGGAATGAGCGACGGAGAGGGGGAGGGAGGCGACGGAGGAGGCGAGGGCGGCTCTGGGGCAGGCGAGGGCGGATGAGGCGACCCCGGAGGAAGGGGAATGAGCGAAGGAGAGGGGGAGGGAGGCGACGGAGGAGGAGAGGGCGGCTCTGGGGCAGGCGAGGGCGGATGAGGCGACCCCGGAGGCAGGGGAATGAGGGAAGGAGAGGGGGAGGGAGGCGACGGAGGAGGAGAGGGCGGCTCTGGGGCAGGCGAGGGCGGATGAGGCGACCCCGGAGGAAGGGGAATGAGCGAAGGAGAGGGGGAGGGAGGCGACGGAGGAGGAGAGGGCGGCTCTGGGGCAGGCGAGGGCGGATGAGGCGACCCCGGAGGCAGGGGAATGAGCGAAGGAGAGGGGGAGGGAGGCGACGGAGGAGGCGAGGGCGGCTCTGCAGCAGGCGAGGGCGGATGGGGCGACCCCGGAGGAAGGGGAATGAGCGAAGGAGAGGGGGAGGGAGGCGACGGAGGAGGCGAGGGCGGCTCTGGGGCAGGCGAGGGCGGATGAGGCGACCCCGGAGGCAGGGGAATGAGCGAAGGAGAGGGGGAGGGAGGCGACGGAGGAGGAGAGGGCGGCTCTGGGGCAGGCGAGGGCGGATGAGGCGACCCCGGAGGCAGGGGAATGAGCGAAGGAGAGGGGGAGGGAGGCGACGGAGGAGGAGAGGGCGGCTCTGGGGCAGGCGAGGGCGGATGAGGCGACCCCGGAGGAAGGGGAATGAGGGAAGGAGAGGGGGAGGGAGGCGACGGAGGAGGCGAGGGCGGCTCTGCAGCAGGCGAGGGCGGATGAGGCGACCCCGGAGGAAGGGGAATGAGCGAAGGAGAGGGGGAGGGAGGCGACGGAGGAGGAGAGGGCGGCTCTGGGGCAGGCGAGGGCGGATGAGGCGACCCCGGAGGACGGGGAATGAGGGAAGGAGAGGGGGAGGGAGGCGACGGAGGAGGAGAGGGCGGCTCTGGGGTAGGCGAGGGCGGATGGGGCGACCCTGGAGGCAGGGGAATGAGCGAGGGAGAGGGGGAGGGAGGCGACGGAGGAGGCGAGGGCGGCTCTGGGGCAGGCGAGGGCGGATGGGGCGACCCCGGAGGAAGGGGAATGAGCGAAGGAGAGGGGGAGGGAGGCGACGGAGGAGGAGAGGGCGGCTCTGGGGCAGGCGAGGGCGGATGAGGCGACCCCGGAGGAAGGGGAATGAGCGAAGGAGAGGGGGAGGGAGGCGACGGAGGAGGCGAGGGCGGCTCTGGGGCAGGCGAGGGCGGATGAGGCGACCCCGGAGGAAGGGGAATGAGCGAAGGAGAGGGGGAGGGAGGCGACGGAGGAGGCGAGGGCGGCTCTGGGGCAGGCGAGGGCGGATGAGGCGACCCCGGAGGCAGGGGAATGAGCGAAGGAGAGGGGGAGGGAGGCGACGGAGGAGGAGAGGGCGGCTCTGGGGCAGGCGAGGGCGGATGAGGCGACCCCGGAGGAAGGGGAATGAGCGAAGGAGAGGGGGAGGGAGGCGACGGAGGAGGAGAGGGCGGCTCTGGGGCAGGCGAGGGCGGATGAGGCGACCCCGGAGGAAGGGGAATGAGCGAAGGAGAGGGGGAGGGAGGCGACGGAGGAGGCGAGGGCGGCTCTGGGGCAGGCGAGGGCGGATGGGGCGACCCTGGAGGAAGGGGAATGAGCGAAGGAGAGGGGGAGGGAGGCGACGGAGGAGGAGAGGGCGGCTCTGGGGCAGGCGAGGGCGGATGGGGCGACCCTGGAGGCAGGGGAATGAGCGAAGGAGAGGGGGAGGGAGGCGACGGAGGAGGCGAGGGCGGCTCTGGGGCAGGCGAGGGCGGATGAGGCGACCCCGGAGGAAGGGGAATGAGGGAAGGAGAGGGGGAGGGAGGCGACGGAGGAGGAGAGGGCGGCTCTGGGGCAGGCGAGGGCGGATGGGGCGACCCCGGAGGAAGGGGAATGAGCGAAGGAGAGGGGGAGGGAGGCGACGGAGGAGGAGAGGGCGGCTCTGGGGCAGGCGAGGGCGGATGAGGCGACCCCGGAGGCAGGGGAATGAGCGAAGGAGAGGGGGAGGGAGGCGACGGAGGAGGCGAGGGCGGCTCTGGGGCAGGCGAGGGCGGATGAGGCGACCCCGGAGGCAGGGGAATGAGCGAAGGAGAGGGGGAGGGAGGCGACGGAGGAGGCGAGGGCGGCTCTGGGGCAGGCGAGGGTCGATGAGGCGACCCCGGAGGCAGGGGAATGAGCGAAGGAGAGGGGGAGGGAGGCGACGGAGGAGGAGAGGGCGGCTCTGGGGCAGGCGAGGGCGGATGAGGCGACCCCGGAGGAAGGGGAATGAGCGAAGGAGAGGGGGAGGGAGGCGACGGAGGAGGAGAGGGCGGCTCTGGGGCAGGCGAGGGCGGATGAGGCGACCCCGGAGGAAGGGGAATGAGCGAAGGAGAGGGGGAGGGAGGCGACGGAGGAGGCGAGGGCGGCTCTGGGGCAGGCGAGGGCGGATGGGGCGACCCTGGAGGCAGGGGAATGAGCGAAGGAGAGGGGGAGGGAGGCGACGGAGGAGGAGAGGGCGGCTCTGGGGCAGGCGAGGGCGGATGGGGCGACCCTGGAGGCAGGGGAATGAGCGAAGGAGAGGGGGGAGGGAGGCGACGGAGGAGGAGAGGGCGGCTCTGGGGCAGGCGAGGGCGGATGAGGCGACCCCGGAGGAAGGGGAATGAGCGAGGGAGAGGGGGAGGGAGGCGACGGAGGAGGAGAGGGCGGCTCTGGGGCAGGCGAGGGCGGATGAGGCGACCCCGGAGGAAGGGGAATGAGCGAAGGAGAGGGGGAGGGAGGCGACGGAGGAGGCGAGGGCGGCTCTGGGGCAGGCGAGGGCGGATGAGGCGACCCCGGAGGAAGGGGAATGAGCGAAGGAGAGGGGGAGGGAGGCGACGGAGGAGGCGAGGGCGGCTCTGGGGCAGGCGAGGGCGGATGAGGCGACCCCGGAGGAAGGGGAATGAGCGAAGGAGAGGGGGAGGGAGGCGACGGAGGAGGCGAGGGCGGCTCTGGGGCAGGCGAGGGTGGACGAGGCGACCCCGGAGGAAGGGGAATGAGCGAAGGAGAGGGGGAGGGAGGCGACGGAGGAGGCGAGGGCGGCTCTGGGGCAGGCGAGGGCGGATGAGGCGACCCCGGAGGAAGGGGAATGAGCGAAGGAGAGGGGGAGGGAGGCGACGGAGGAGGCGAGGGCGGCTCTGGGGCAGGCGAGGGCGGATGAGGCGACCCCGGAGGCAGGGGAATGAGCGAAGGAGAGGGGGAGGGAGGCGATGGAGGAGGAGAGGGCGGCTCTGGGGCAGGCGAGGGCGGATGAGGCGACCCCGGAGGCAGGGGAATGAGCGAAGGAGAGGGGGAGGGAGGCGACGGAGGAGGAGAGGGCGGCTCTGGGGCAGGCGAGGGCGGATGAGGCGACCCCGGAGGCAGGGGAATGAGGGAAGGAGAGGGGGAGGGAGGCGACGGAGGAGGAGAGGGCGGCTCTGGGGCAGGCGAGGGCGGATGGGGCGACCCTGGAGGCAGGGGAATGAGCGAAGGAGAGGGGGAGGGAGGCGACGGAGGAGGAGAGGGCGGCTCTGGGGCAGGCGAGGGCGGATGAGGCGACCCCGGAGGAAGGGGAATGAGCGAAGGAGAGGGGGAGGGAGGCGACGGAGGAGGCGAGGGCGGCTCTGGGGCAGGCGAGGGCGGATGAGGCGACCCCGGAGGAAGGGGAATGAGCGAAGGAGAGGGGGAGGGAGGCGACGGAGGAGGCGAGGGCGGCTCTGGGGCAGGCGAGGGCGGATGAGGCGACCCCGGAGGAAGGGGAATGAGCGAAGGAGAGGGGGAGGGAGGCGACGGAGGAGGAGAGGGCGGCTCTGGGGCAGGCGAGGGCGGATGAGGCGACCCCGGAGGAAGGGGAATGAGCGAAGGAGAGGGGGAGGGAGGCGACGGAGGAGGCGAGGGCGGCTCTGGGGCAGGCGAGGGTGGATGAGGCGACCCCGGAGGAAGGGGAATGAGCGAAGGAGAGGGGGAGGGAGGCGACGGAGGAGGCGAGGGCGGCTCTGGGGCAGGCGAGGGCGGATGAGGCGACCCCGGAGGCAGGGGAATGAGCGAAGGAGAGGGGGAGGGAGGCGACGGAGGAGGAGAGGGCGGCTCTGGGGCAGGCGAGGGCGGATGAGGCGACCCCGGAGGAAGGGGAATGAGCGAAGGAGAGGGGGAGGGAGGCGACGGAGGAGGAGAGGGCGGCTCTGGGGCAAGCGAGGGCGGATGAGGCGACCCCGGAGGCAGGGGAATGAGCGAAGGAGAGGGGGAGGGAGGCGACGGAGGAGGAGAGGGCGGCTCTGGGGCAGGCGAGGGTCGATGAGGCGACCCCGGAGGAAGGGGAATGAGCGAAGGAGAGGGGGAGGGAGGCGACGGAGGAGGCGAGGGCGGCTCTGGGGCAGGCGAGGGCGGATGAGGCGACCCCGGAGGAAGGGGAATGAGCGAAGGAGAGGGGGAGGGAGGCGACGGAGGAGGCGAGGGCGGCTCTGGGGCAGGCGAGGGCGGATGAGGCGACCCCGGAGGCAGGGGAATGAGCGAAGGAGAGGGGGAGGGAGGCGACGGAGGAGGCGAGGGCGGCTCTGGGGCAGGCGAGGGCGGATGAGGCGACCCCGGAGGAAGGGGAATGAGCGAAGGAGAGGGGGAGGGAGGCGACGGAGGAGGCGAGGGCGGCTCTGGGGCAGGCGAGGGCGGACGAGGCGACCCCGGAGGAAGGGGAATGAGCGAGGGAGAGGGGGAGGGAGGCGACGGAGGAGGCGAGGGCGGCTCTGGGGCAGGCGAGGGTGGACGAGGCGACCCCGGAGGAAGGGGAATGAGCGAAGGAGAGGGGGAGGGAGGCGACGGAGGAGGAGAGGGCGGCTCTGGGGCAGGCGAGGGCGGACGAGGCGACCCCGGAGGAAGGGGAATGAGCGAGGGAGAGGGGGAGGGAGGCGACGGAGGAGGAGAGGGCGGCTCTGGGGCAGGCGAGGGCGGATGAGGCGACCCCGGAGGAAGGGGAATGAGCGACGGAGAGGGGGAGGGAGGCGACGGAGGAGGAGAGGGCGGCTCTGGGGCAGGCGAGGGCGGATGAGGCGACCCCGGAGGAAGGGGAATGAGCGAAGGAGAGGGGGAGGGGGGCGACGGAGGAGGAGAGGGGCGGCTCTGGGGCAGGCGAGGGTGGATGAGGCGACCCCGGAGGAAGGGGAATGAGCGAAGGAGAGGGGGAGGGAGGCGACGGAGGAGGAGAGGGCGGCTCTGGGGCAGGCGAGGGCGGATGAGGCGACCCCGGAGGAAGGGGAATGAGCGAAGGAGAGGGGGAGGGAGGCGACGGAGGAGGCGAGGGCGGCTCTGGGGCAGGCGAGGGTGGATGAGGCGACCCCGGAGGAAGGGGAATGAGCGAAGGAGAGGGGGAGGGAGGCGACGGAGGAGGCGAGGGCGGCTCTGGGGCAGGCGAGGGCGGATGAGGCGACCCCGGAGGCAGGGGAATAAGCGAAGGAGAGGGGGAGGGAGGAGAGGGTGGAGGGAAGGGAGGGAGCGGAGGTGGAGAGGGCGTGGGTGGCGGGGCGAGTGGTAGCCGCGGCGATGGGGATGCGGGCGGCGAGGTTGGCTTGCGAGGTGGGCTCTTGTTCCTGTCCAGCACGTTCCCCCCGGGGGGCACGGGCGGGCGCGGTATGGACGGCGGCCTCGGCGGGGGCCGGGGCGGCCGGGGCTGCGGAGGCACAGACGGAGGCAGCGGCGAGGTTTGCTCCGGCCGTGGGCTATCTGGCTCCAGAGGGGGCGGTGGGCTGGGCGGCGGCGAGCGGAAGCCCCTGGGAGCATACGGTGGTCGGTCGGGCGGGGGCGGCGGAGGCGAGGCCCGCTGTCTCAGTGGGTAGTTGGGCCGGCCCGGCGGCGGCGGGTCCGGCGGAGGGCTCCACTGCCGCGGTGGATACGGCGCTTGCTCGGGGGGCGGGGTGAGGGGCGGGGGTGGGGGCGAGCTTGTTCCCCCCAGTCCCCCGGCGGGTGCTCGCGCGGGGGGCGGGGGGCTCGGCGGCGGTGAGTGGAAGTCTCGCGGGGCGTAGGGCGGCCGGTCGGGCGGGGGTGGCGGGGGCGAAGCGCGCTCGGCCCGGGGTGCGTAGGGAGGGCGGTCGGGTGGTGGGGGCGGGGGGGGGAGGCCCGCTCAGCCCGGGGCACGTAGGGGGGCCGGGAGGGCGGGGGCGGGGGCGGCGGGACGGTGGGCGAGCGAGGCGGCTGGGGAGGAGGGGGGCGCGGCGGGGGCGGCGGTGGTGGGCTCGGGGGTATGGGCGGGGGTGGCCCAGGTGGCGGCGGGCTGGGGCTGGGGCTGGGTGGCGGGGGGGGGGAGGCGCGCCTGGAGGAGGGGGTGACGGCCGTGGGCTCGGTGGGAGCAGAGGCCCGTTCGGCGCATGGGGCTCATTCCGGATCTGGCCAGGGGGTGATGGAGACGGCGGCTTGGGCGGTGAGGGCAGGGGCGGGCTGGGATGGGGGGGCAGTGGCTGGGGCTGGGGCTGAGGCGGACTGGGGTCGGCGGGTGGCGCGGGGGGTGGGTGTGGCGGCTGGGGCTTGGATGGCGGAGCCGGCTCAGGAAGGGGAGGGCTGGGGTGCGCTGGCAGCGACGGGATAGGCGCAGGCGGCGCTGGGGGACTGGGCGGCGAGGGCTGAGGGCTGGGTGGAGAGGGCACAAGAGGTGGAGTTGAGGGCGACGTCAGCGGGGATGGGGGTGAGGGCGATGGAGGGCCGGGGAGGGGAGGCGGCACGGGTTGCGGCTGTGGGGGGGACGGCTCCGGGCTGGGTGGAGCGGGGGCCCTTGGGGGTGATGGCTCTGGGATCGGCGGGGCGGGGGGCGATGGCTCGGGGCTGGGTGGAGGTGGCGGCTCGGGAGGTGAGGGCTCCGGGCTGGGAGGGTGTGGCTGGGCCGGTGGCGACGGCGGGGCAGGCGGGGGGGTAGGCGGCCGGGGAGGAGATGGGGGCGAGGACTGGCCGTTGTTGGGAGGCGGCCGGGTCCCCGAATGCGGGGGTGACGGCGGGGGGCTGGGAGGTGCTGGGGGGCTTGGGGGTGAGGGTTCAGGACTGGGCGGGGCGGGGGGCGATGGCTCGGGGCTGGGAGGAGACGGCGGCACAGGAGGTGAGGGCTCCGGGCTGGGAGGATGCGGTGGCGACGGCGGGGTAGGCGGCGGGGTAGGCGGCAGGGGAGGAGATGGGGGAGAAGAGGGAGAGGGAGGGAGGACGGGAGGGTCCGAAGGCGGGTGTGGGGGTGACGGGGGCGGCTTGGGAGGGGTCGGGGGGGACGGCACTGGACTCGGCGGCTGCGGTTCGTCCGGTGGAGAAGGCGGCGAGGGCGGTGGGTGCGGTGGCTTGGGCGGCTTTGGCGCCGGGCTGGGCGGGCGAGGGCCCCCAGGCGGTTCCGGCTCAGGGCTGGGGGGCCGGGGAGGAGACGGAGGTCGCGGCGCCGGGCTGGGCGGGCGAGGGCCCCCAGGCGGTTCCGGCTCAGGGCTGGGGGGCCGGGGAGGAGAGGGAGGTCGCGGCGCCGGGCTGGGCGGGCGAGGGCCCCCAGGCGGTTCCGGCTCAGGGCTGGGGGGCCGGGGAGGAGAGGAAGGTCGCGGCGCCGGGCTGGGCGGGCGAGGGTCCCCAGGCGGTTCCGGCTCAGGGCTGGGGGGCCGGGGAGGAGAGGGAGGTCGCGGCGCCGGGCTGGGCGGGCGAGGGCCCCCAGGCGGTTCCGGCTCAGGGCTGGGGGGCCGGGGAGGAGAGGGAGGTCGCGGCGCCGGGCTGGGCGGGCGAGGGCCCCCAGGCGGTTCCGGCTCAGGGCTGGGGGCCGGGGAGGAGAGGGAGGTCGCGGCGCCGGGCTGGGCGGGCGAGGGCCCCCAGGCGGTTCCGGCTCAGGGCTGGGGGGCCGGGGAGGAGAGGGAGGGTCGCGGCGCCGGGCTGGGCGGGCGAGGGCCCCCAGGCGGTTCCGGCTCAGGGCTGGGGGGCCGGGGAGGAGAGGGAGGTCGCGGCGCCGGGCTGGGCGGGCGAGGGCCCCCAGGCGGTTCCGGCTCAGGGCTGGGGGGCCGGGGAGGAGAGGGAGGTCGCGGCGCCGGGCTGGGCGGGCGAGGGTCCCCGGGCGGTTCTGGCTCGGGGCTGGGGGGCCGGGGAGGAGAGGGAGGTCGCGGCGCCGGGCTGGGCGGGCGAGGGCCCCCGGGCGGTTCTGGCTCGGGGCTGGGGGGCCGGGGAGGTCGCGGCCGGGGGCTAGGCAGCGACGGCTCCTCAGGCGGCGAGGGTGGCGGGTGTGGCGGGGGGTTGGAGGGAGACAACGGCGTCGTAGTAGGAGGGCTGACGTGCGTCAGAGGCGGCGAACCCTGCGTCTCCTGCGAAACGCGGCGCGCTGCCCACGCTCCACCTTCCCCTGCTCCGGAATCCGCCCGGCTTGCTCCCAACAACAGCGTTCCCAGGTAATCTGAGGCCCCGGACGCTGCACGCCTGCCCTTGCCTAACGTGGCTGCGGCTTCGGCGGAGGGCGCCAACCCAGCCTGCACCTCTAACAGAGAGCGCGCGGGCCCTCTCCCGGGGCCGCCAGCCCAGGCCCCCGCTCCGGCCCCAACCAGGGCTGCGGCCTCAGCCAGAGCCACTGCGTCGAGCTCTCCAGCTCCAGCGCCCTTGCCGACCCCGTCCGCCCCCGCTGCCGCCCCTGCTGCAGCCGCTGCTGCTATGCATGGCCCAGAGAGCGGACCAAGCGGGAGCAGCAGCGGCAGGAGGAGGAGCAGAAGCAGGCGTGGCCCGGGCGCCCAAGCGCCGACGCCAGCGGGTGGCGCTAGGGCCAGCCCAATCCTATCCCCTCTTCGCAAGACGTGCCCCGCATCGCGAATGTATCTAAGGTTTAACATCGTCAAGGCCTCCGTCAAGCGCCGGAGGCTTTCTCGGCTCAAGGCGCCGATGCCGATGCTGTCGAGCACGGCCGAGGCCCTTGCGGCGAGCGCGGCATTGTTAACGCTGAAGTTTGTACACCTAAATTGAGGGTGCCAAGAGCTGCGTATCGGGTGAGAGAGACGGCCCAGGCCAGCTATGCCGAGTGTTGCTGCGTTGGCCTAATTCAACGCTAACGTCACTCTGCTCGGCAGCTATCTATGTGCCACGGGTAGTAGTCCCGGCCCAGCGCCGGGCAGTTGAGTTGAGGGATGGAGGGCGCACTTGCGCAGCTGCCTCGAGCGTGCGCTGGAGCGCAGGTATATGCAACCGGGCTGTCGGACCTTACTGCTATGTGGCTGCAGAGCCGCTGGGGGGCCAGGTTTGAATTAGTCCGCGAACTGCCTTAACGCGATTGGGCGCGCGAAGAGTGAGGCAGGTGACGGCGCTATCGCTGCATGCATATGAAGGACACACACACGCGAGCCCTCGTGGAGGGGGTAGGGGCACGGCGGTGCTGGACGAATCGATCGTGCGCCCAGGTAGGGGCGTGTAGTCGAGCGTGGCGCGTGGGGCCCTCGGGGCCCTCAGTCCTGGGGCCGGGCGATTCACGTGTCCTCCGTTAGGCTCCTGCCCCTAGCGAGGCATAGCAAGGCGCCAGCTGTGCCAATCTCCCGCTGTGCGCGGCGGAGGGGGCCCGCGATCGGCTGCACTCATTAGTCTATCTGCGCTTGCACCCTCGCCGCGAATCCGCGCCCTGCCCCCCGGCTCCCCCCCAGGAGCCAGGACTCAGAGCGCACAGGACGGGGTGACACGCTGGCCTGGGCACCTTGCATAACCAAGTGCTTGTCGGCAATCGGGTGCAGGGCAGCAAGGGTCAAAGCAATGTGCAGCGAGGCTGCCAGGGCGCGCCGGTTCGACAGGACGACACCCCAGGGATGAAATGCGACGCCACGACTCCGCGTTGCTCAACTCGTCGCATTACCGCCTGGGGGTCAGACGCGCAGACTCGGCTAGTTGCAACTGGTTGCACTGACCCCAGGGACGCTGGGGGCTGGGGGGGTTGTGGGGGTCGGGCGGCGCCTATCGACCTCGACGTCCAGCGCCCCTACTTCCCCACTTATAACTGACGACGTAGATCACGCAATCAGCATTGAAGTGCAGTCGCCGGGCTTCGTGATGCTGCGCGACGTCTCGCATTCCAGGGCTTTCCAGGCACACTAGTCGGCGCACGCAGGGGCTCGCCATCCGGCACTCCTTACATTCTGGCCAAGCTGGCATACAGCATTGGTCGTGGAACGGCCCGGAGCAGAGCGGCCTTACCCCGTGTCTCCCAGAGCGCGCAGCTCTCGCCCCACCGCGTCCCCTACTTCCCAAGCCTTCTCAACCCTTCAATACATATAATAGATGCTTGCAAGGGGGATGGCGGGCTTGGAACGGCCCGGAGCAGAGCGGGCTGATTTTGCGCAGTACGAGGCGCCAGTGCTCGAGCCCCTCGAATGGAAGAGGCCGGTCCCCGGTATCCGCGTGCTGGCCTGATTGCTTGCTTGCTGCAGCTTGCCGCAGTGACGGATCACCTCTGGGCTCTGGCTCGTGCCCCCTGGTCCTGGCTTTGCTCCAACATGGTGAGGGGCTTGGGCGTTGGGCCTCTCTGCGCTGAACCAGGCTGCATACGACAGTAGCAATGAAGAAGTGAACGTAGCCTCGTCGCAACTGGCGCTTACAGCGGGGGCCACCAAACCAGCGGGCCTCCCCATGCCCACTGCAAACACGGTCCACCCACAGGCCCACTCCAACATCCAACTGCGTCTCGAGCGGGTCCTTCACCTGTTTCTCCTCCCAGCTCCTCCCATGCACACACACTTTCCCCTGCCTTCCCTGCACCACCCTGCCTTCCCCGAACCGGTGACCAGCACTCGCGAAGTGCATTGCACTTCACCAGGCATTCCCACTCTGCACTATACCTGGCCGGTGATTTCAGGTGGGGGCGCCCCGCTTGTCTCATGCTATCCCCGCCCGCCGGGGGCCCAACGCATCCCTCCAGATGCTCAAACACACACGCAGCCCGCGGAAGACCACGGCTTGCCTTACCTAATGCCCAGGATATCAACGGTATCAAAACAGTCCAACAAGGTGTGTCTGTCCTCCTCAGGACAGGGAAAAGGGCTGAGCCCCAAACCCCGCGAGGCCGGGCAGCACTGGGGCCGCGCAATCAAGCACTACGCCCCACAGCGCACGGACTGAACCCACGCCGCCATAAGTTAGGGGCCTTCGCAACCCCGCAATGCCGGACTTGGCCGGTTGGGTTGGGCGCACAAACACATGCACCCCAGAAGATAGAAAGAGAAGATGTCCGTCTCCAATCCGCTACTGCCCACACGCCACCCGCTACATCTCTCCCTCCGCCGCCGCCGCTGCTTTTGGGCGCTCAGCCCGGGTCCACGGCCGGCGGCCGCTCCAGCGCGGCCGGCCGGCTGAAGCCCAGCAGCTTCAGCAGGAGGAGGATGCGGATCACGTTGGCAGCGCGCAGCACAGCGCACCTTCATCACTGTCCTCATCGACCATCGTGACTGGTCCGGGCGCCTCGCAAGGCTAGCGCCCGGACCGGGCGAGGCGGCACTAGCCGCGAGCGCTGGGACCAGCGACAGGACAGAGACCAGCACCAGGCACGTTTTGGTGAACAGAAGTAGAGTTTGAGGCTAGCAGCGGAGCAGGTAGAGTGCCTGGCCTAGACTGGGGGGCCTGATACTGGTCTCGTCGATCACATACATACAGCCGTACGCACGCCGACACGGGGTAATCCCGGGGGGCTTCGCCGCCCGAAGAGCCTAACGCTCAGTCCCAAAATGCATGAACTTGCGTTCCCAATCTGCGACCGACAGTGCGACGCCTTTCACCACACGCTGGCAGAGGCACAGCGGTTAAGCAAAGTACGACAGGCACACACGCAACGCCCTCTGTTCCCTGCTCGACGGAGAATGCCACCCCACGCGCGAGCGTATCTTAACGCATGCGTCCATTGGACGCCGTCCACCACATCCTTGACCTCGAGGCACAGCCTATGCTTGAACACAAACCAGCCCCCCCCACCGTTGCCCCAAGCAGGGGTCCTACTGCCTTCGCCCTCCGACCAGAGCCCTCCGACCTAACCGGCCCACACCACGGCGCAAGGGCTACCCCCAACACAGTGTCACGACCCAGAAGTCAGGCAAATCGCAAGCAGCTTGCATGCATTTCTGCACTTGCTGAGTAACTTTCGCAAGTGTCCCCCACCCCCAAGCCAACCCCAGCCGCTCCTTCCCAAGCAGCCTGACCCGAACCAGCGACTATCAATCTAATGTGCATGCTTTGTCCAGCCCCCGACGCCTGCGCACACGTCGACATCGGTGGGGTTGGAACAGCTTAGGTAGGTACCGGTATACGGGCTCAGAGCCACAAACGTAACTGCATGAGTTCCAGATAAAGAAACGGAAAGCTGCCCAAGTTGGGCGCACTAAAACCCACGACGCAAGACTGGCTGATCAACCATGCCTGCCATCTGTGACCGAAGCACACGGGATGGTGCCAACCCCATGGCCAACCGGCCCGGGCTGCGCTCGAGCCTCTCGCAAGCCATCCCGCGCGGCGCAGGGGCACCGACTCCCATCAACCGGCCCCCATCAGGGTTCTTCCTGCCTTCACCCAACGTTCCACATTTAGGTGTTCTTCACTTCTACTACCCCGCGACCCGTACCGGCGCCCAGCATCCACTCCGGTCAGCGCGGGCTTACGACTCACAAAGCGGGTCTCATCGCACAGGCCACACCGTCTGGCCAACAGGACCACGCTGCCCGCGCTAGCCCCCAAGATCTTTCTCCCTGCGCTGGCCGAGTGCCCAGCACAGCCGGGTAGGCAGCTGTGCCCGGCCCCCGTCAAGGAACACACCGGCCGCCCTACACGCGCCAGAAACATTGTAACCCATAAGCCATGAGCATGCGAGCGGACGGGAGGCCAGAAGGCGCCCCACCGTTGAGCGATGCACCCATTCGCCTGCCGCAACCTGCCCGCTTCGTGGACAAGCCGGCATCGCCCCAACAACCACTGCCTGAGAAGCAAGGCAAGGGTGGTACCCTGGCTGCCTGAAAGCCTCATCAACACAACACCTCCCGTGTGGAACTATCGGCCCAGAACGGCTGCAATCAAGATTCACAGACGTCTGAGGACGACAGACACCCTTGTTGCCAATCATGCTGTAAATCCACATCCAGACCGGGGTCACTGGACTCCCTGCCATCAACGCTGAGACCCGTGGCCTCGGATAAATGATGCTTCGCGCCGCCCGGGCAGGCAAAGCCCCTGCGACTTGCCGCCTCGCTGCGATCAGGAGTCCCCCAACCGGAGTAGAACATGCGCAGTCTACCCAGCCAATACCGCCTCGACATGCGTGCTTTGTGCGGTGCGCCATGGGAGCACAGAGGGCCCCACGGTCGCACGCAGCCCACCCAATCAACAATACGTACACGACACCCGTGCACGAAAGCACAACCGTCGCTGCCTTCGTGGGCGCTCGCTCAGGGAGTGCAAGCTGAGCCTTTGTGCCAACCCCTTGCTCCTGTCCGTCGACCCCCAACTGCCGGCCCTCAAGGGCGGCCCGCACCCACCGTGCGCAACCACGTATGCGGCGCACAGCGGCAAAGGCATACCATGATTGCCCATACTGCCACGAAAGAAGTGCCGGGCCTTTTGCCCCACGACCCTGAAGCACTAAGTATTTTCAACGTTTCTAACAATCCCCCGCCGCCTTCGAGGGTTACTGCTCAGGGTTGGTGCAATCCCAGCAGCAGTTTGTTTGTAAACAGACCTTCCTGTGCCACCTCATCCCAACGCCCTAGCCAGGCCACGCGCAGAGCGCACACCGAGCGGGGCTCGGCGGGCACCCACTAGCCTTAGAGACCGCTAGCTAGAAGCGCTGTCGGAAACCTCATCATAAGGAACTCGTTGCATTGTCATCGATGCTCGTTGCGTTGTGTGCGCAGTGCTACGCGCTAAGCCGATGGCGGCAGAGGTGCGGCAGAGTTCGTCAGGGAACCCAGCCGCGACCGCGCCTTCCACGGCACGACGCATACAGTCATATGTCATCAGTACAGTAACGCCAGCATGCCGTACGCAGCGACCACAGGCGCAGTACCCAGTAACTGCCGCATGTGATGCCCATGCTGTCTTTATTGATCCTTGAGCAGGCATTCCGTGAGCGCGCGGCTCAACTCGTGTGTACTTTCTCCCCCCGTAGGAATTGCTTGTACAGCATCAGTAACCGCAGCACAACCGCAGCTCACCGTGCAAATCCAAGCTCGGTGGCCCTATGCTCGGCGGACCGCCAGTCAAGGCCCGCTTCCCTGTCATCCGTACAAGTACCGCCGACTCCCGCCGCGGAGCTCTTGAGAGGGAGCTCCGCGGCGTTGCGGCGGACTGTGCCGGCGAAAGGTCACGGTCCCGTCTAGGCACCACCACACGCGGTGCAATCACAGGTTGAAGGAGGCGAGGGCCATGCTGAGGGCCTGGGGAAGGGGGCGCGAGGCGAGGACAGGCGGCATGGGTTGGCACGGGGCTGCTAGGCCGCGGCTTTCGCGTCCGAGGCGAGAAGCTGCGTTGCTCGTCGCAAGAAGGACAGTACGGCGGGCCGTACGAGGAGATTGCCGTACCTGTACGATGTCGTCCATCTGGTTGAGTGTCTGCGGCACAGGCAGCTCCTGCCGCAGCGCGTTGCCGCGTACGAAGAGGTCGCACGTGCCAGAGCACATGGCACAGCCGGTGTTCTGGGGGCCATAGCGAAAGAGACGTTTGCTTGTGCGTAACGTGGCGGCAGCGCACGCATCAGCATTACTTGGTGCAGCCACACGCCCAACAGGCCCGCGTTGTTCGTCATCTTAAACCCGCACCCGCACCACAGAACTTGGGCCCCCGGCGCGCGTACATACCCGGCACGTGAGACGATGGTGCAGCAGCCGCTGACCCGCGGACGGCTGCGGGGCCGCCTGGGGCCAGGGCAGCGGACCCGTGGCCCCGGCGCCGTTGCCGGCTGCCAAGCCGTCTCCGAGCATGCCCAGCCAGAACGCCACGCCCGGTGCACGGGACGGCAGGTCCTGCAAATGCAAACCCCCACAGGTCGGCAACGCAGGCATGAGGGGCTCCAGGCGGTGAGCATGCGGGCACCGTCCGGCACACTGCACCCATCGTCGCCAAGGTCCGAGGCCCCGCGATTGGCCCACGCACCCTGGCCGTACGGCACATGAGGCTGTGCAGTATGTACTTGAGGTACGACGTGGCCTCCTGCGCGGCAGCACAGGCATGCTGATCAGGCAGGCATGTGCATTGACAAGAGCAGGAGTGAGGGCTTGGCGGCATATATGGCTAGGCCCGTGTTACAGCTGGCTGTCAACATGCGCCCGGTAACGGCTGGCGTACCGCGCGAACGAAAGAGAGAAATGTCAGAGAGCGCAGGCCTTTGCTCACCTGTAGCTGCTGCGAGGCTCTTGCAGCTGCCGCGCCCGCCACTGGAGAGCTAGCCACGGCAGGTGCGAGTCCGTTTGAAGGGCCTGTCAGGATTGGGCCCAGGCGCACAGCAGCACATGCAGCCGTCTCGAACCTGCCTAATAGCAACGCCAATTCTGGCGCTATCGGGGAGAGCCAAACCGCAACCGAGCCCCCGCTGCTCAGCATGCAGCCCACGTGTCCCCGGTTAAAACCCCAAAACGGCCGGGTGCCGTCGTAACTCTGACGTAACGCAGACGCACGGCCTTCCTTGCAGGCCCGGTTTGCGGTCAGCAGCCGCATCTCTGCCGGAAAGCCAGCGTTCTCACCTGGCGTCGTCGGGCTGGCAAACGACCCGCCCGACAGCCGGGGCTCCAGAGCCGCGCCGCCCCCCGAGTAGGAGGGGCTCGCGGCAGAGCCCGGGTGCAGCTCGGGTGGTGGGGCCCGCTCGGGCGTGCCGGGGTGCTCCGGCTGCTCTGGCGAGCCGGGGGCTTGCGGCTGCGGCGGCCCTGGTGCGCCTTGTCCGGCGGGGTGGAAGGACGACAGGTCACTCCACACGCCGGAGCACAGCCTGCAGGCTGGGTCCTGTGCACGTGTGGAGGAGGGCGCGGGGGCACGTGGCGTGGTAAGCGTGTGGTACGGGTTGCGGGTGGGCGGCGGGGGCCGGCAGTACCACCGTGTCAGTGCGGAAAAAAGTCGGTCAGAAGTCGGGAACGCGTAGGCAATACACGAACCCACAATCCGTAAAAACTACGCGCGCAGCACCAGCAGCGCTCACATCCTTTTGCTCACCTGGCACACGAGCCAGTGGCGCAAGAGCCGCTTGACGGACGTGCAAGCGGGAAGTGTGCAAGCCCCGCCACTGCACGTCACTATGTGCGCCAGCAGCTCCTTCCCGGCCCCGCATCTATCCCCCAGCTGGCAAGGCGCCAGGTTGCACGTCGCAACATGGAAGCTCAGCCGCAGCCAGTTGCCGGCGTTTGCGATGGCAGCCTCGTCCATCGCGCCTCGCTTCTTGGCTTTCCACTGAGCCGTGTCAGTCTCTCAGGACCAAGTTGGCATCATTGGGACATGTTCGGGCGGTCGCAACGTTGAGGCGAGAGAGTTCGGTAAGGGGCGCTTCACGCCTGGCCGTAATTTATAAGCTTTTTGGCCTGTGTACCGTTTCAAGTTGCTGTCTAGCGGCTGTATGGCTTCAGGCTGATCATCCGGTGTCAGGCCGGGTCTAGGTACGTTGGACGCACCAAGCCCGCTGAGCGCTTGCACAGACACCCAATGGATGGTGCCACCGATGAGTGCACAAGAAGTGTCTTTCTGTGTTGTATCTGTATGGAGAACCGAGTACACGCAACGGTTGTGCATTAGGACTCGTCCAGTCGACATGTCGACCCCGCAGCCGCGCGCCAGCTCAGGCGCACACAGTCACCCGTGCACCGGAACAATACGAGGCATTCATGTAGGGATTCAGTGCGCTTCCAAGGGTTAACCTCAGTTTTAGCGTTCAGGCGCGCGCGCGGGTGACTTGTATACGTTTATATTTGGCCGCGACCGCAGCCCCGCTTCGCCGAGTTCCAGGACGCGTCTGCAGCGCATAAGGACGCAAGTTGCCATCCAACTCTTCACTGCGGCATGAGCCTTGAGCTGCGGGAGGTCCTTCCTATTGCGTAAGCGTGGCTCGCAGTTCCCACCCCCGTGTTCCCAGATACGTTCCCAAACGGATCCCGGCGCGGAGTGTCGAAGGGTGTACGGCAGGGCACGGCAGGGGTTGAGGCGCTGCTACGCTGCAATTTCTCACGCCAGGACGCCGAAGGTCTAAGAAGGTCTGCAACCACGCACCCCAGTGCAGGCGGTCAAACGAAAGCCGGTGTGCGCCCGGCACTAGCAAGTTGAAATTCGTGCCACACGCTGTGGGCCGTGCGGCGTTGTGGGGCGCTGCAGGGAGGAGGGGCAGAAGGCTGGACGTACTTAGAAGGTTTCCCACCCAGCTCCTGAAGCAGTCGATGATGTAGGTGGCAATGCTGGAAAGGGCTCTGAAAGCCTCGGAACCTTACATGGCCTCAGTCGTCCCCAACAGTCACACACGCCCCGCACGCGCCGTAACCCAACCGGGCCAGTTGTCGTGAGCAAGCTACGGCAAGCTCTTCCTGCCCTACTGCCAGGTTGCACACTGCCTTGACTGCTTTGCCGCCAGCACTGCTCTCCAGGTATCTGTACCCAATCCTCTACACGCCTCTACCTCACCCACGGCCGGCCACTGGCTCGACCCCTAGCGTGTAGTGAGGTATAACTCCTGGCAGGTGTGGCCGATGTCCGTTCAAGTGCGACGGCCGCCTCCAAGACTTCGTCCGTCCAGATGCTGCACGGGCGACTCTACGGTAACGGGCAAAACCGTGCCTGTACATAACCTGGATGCCCCTACGTACCTGGCCATGAGCTGAGTGAGAAGTCGACTTGTTTAGATGCTGCAGGGGGAATGAGAAACGGGGACGAGGTTACGCGAAAGGCAAGGCCAGCAGAGCGCAATGGTTCCTACAACTCTAGGGGGGCTAGGGGGGAGGAGGGCGGGGGGCTTCGCCGCCCGCAGAGCCTGACGGCGGCGGCTCAGCCCAAATTCGTTTGCTTCCTACACCACCAAGGAGGGGTAGGTTGGCTCGCCCATTCACGATGGGACAGAGCCTTACGGATCGGCCCGAATACCGACCCCCCAGTACGAGTTAAAAACAGTTCACACTTTGACGACCGTTCTTAGAGGCAGCCCTGTGAAACGAAGGAGAGGACGCAACACGACGCGGACATCACGCGATCGAATACTGCAGCGCGCGAGGCAGGCCGAGGAGTGCCAAATCGAGGATGTCCAGGCCTTGTCGGCAAACTCATCGCAACTCAGTCGCTCACAGCAGCACATCATCAGCGTGCGGCGGACAAAAAAGCCGGGGAAGCGCGTGGGGCCCGAGCGCAAAAGCGACCGAGTGCGACAAAGTCTTCGGGCTTCAACAGCCCTTCAACACGACATACTACACATAGTAGATAGCGAGGAGCACAAGCCGGGGCGCAGCGCTGCGAGTGGGCATCGAGCGGCTCGCGACCGAAACTGGAGGCACATGGCGCGACTTGACGCCAGCCCCAGCACACCAAGTAACGCATCACGCGATACGTAGACAAGGCATCTCATGGCAACTTGGACACCACAAGTCAGGATGCACCCATGCTCGGCACGCGTGGCAGCGACGCCACCTCGCGCGACGGCTGCGTGCTCGCGCAGTGAAAGCGATAACAGACCGGGCTACGGGCAGTCGGGCACGCGGCTCCGGACACCACCGAGCTCGGTGGCATCCTGGCATCATCGCCCCTTCGCCGTCGCCCCTTCCCCCCTCGCCCAAGGCGCACGGGAAGCAAGTCCGCATAGTCCAGAGCTGACAGGACAACAAACCGACACGCCAGTTGGCAGCTCTGGCCCCCAGCAAGCTGGCGGACACGCAGGCTGTCACCTGGCGCCTCTGGCTTGCTCGGCCAACATGCCAGTCGGCACCCGAAAGCCCCTCACCCTCCCGGAGCTGAGCGAGTTGTCTATAATAACCCTCCCCGAGCCCCTGCGCCCCTCCGCGCGCCCCTCCGTGTCCCCCTTGATTCAGCATCTTGCGGTCAACTGCTTGTGCCCACCGCGCTCCTTGCACCCCGCCTTGGCCCTTGCCCGGAACCCAGCACCTGCCGGCACCCTCCCCTCAGCCCTCACCCCCACTGCACCCACAGCGCCCCCTTCCACCCCCGCGAAGCTTGATCCAGTCACCTACTCCGGCTGCTCTTGTGCCACCCTCGCCCCTCTGGCCCCCCTGTCGGCTTGCCCTCCGCGCCCCACCCCCCGCGCCCCGCACCCCTTAGCGTCCCCCTGCTCCCCGTGGCCCCCACACCACCCCCTCGCATGCTCTGCGCCCCTTCACCCCCCCTCCCCCCACGGCTCCGACCGCGGCCCTCGCCCTGTGCCCCGAACCCCTCAACCAAGCCGAGCTCCCTGCGCCCCTCGCGTGCACTGTGCCCCCCACACCGCCCATGCCCCACACGCGGCTCATGCCTCCACACTCCTCGCGCCCCTGCCCTGCATCGCTGGGGGGCGTTGGGGGCATGGGGGGCGTGGGTTTGCCCGTTCCACGGCTCACTAGGAGCCCTGCGCCCTCAGTCCAGCCCTGCAGTGCCGTTTCCTACTCCGCTGGGGGCCTGGGCTGCCTGTTTCGACCTGCAGCGCCCTGGCCCGACGCCCGGTGGTGTGAGGCCTGCGTGTCGCGCTCATGTGCCTGCGCTGCTGCCTGGGACCACCCGGACGCCTCCGCCGTTGCCCCTACATCAGCCTGGCGACCGTGCGCCCCCCAGCCGGACCCCGCATCCGCCGCCGCTTCACCCCTGAATTCCTGTGTACACCTCGCACATGCCCCACCACTGGTGTGCAACCGCGCAGCACATGGGAGCCTGGATTCAGCAGCATCCCTGATGGGCGAGCTCAATCTCTGCGAAGTAGAGGGGTTCGTCCCAGACATACACCACGCCTCAAGTGGACAGAGCTTGGCAAGAGGATCTTTCATACTTGTTGCAAAGTTCTGCATCCCCAAAATATGGAGTAGGTAGTAGGTCGGGGGGGCCCCGGGGATTTCGTCAACGTGTGTTCGCGGGTTTCGTCAGGAGGCCCTGCATGCCGTTCTGGCCCCTCCGAAGGCTTTCTCCAGCATGTGCTGCCTCTATTATGGCAGTATACAGCGGTAGCAGGGTAGCAGCGGACCCAGACGGCCAGTTGGGGTCATCAGTTGGGGCCAAACACGTCGGCATGCTGCTCCCCTGCCGCACAAGGACCGTTCCCCCTTTGTTACCAACCGCTGCCAGTCTCTGCCGCACCCATGTCGAGGCTAGTATGTGCCCTTCACTGGTTGTGAGGTGCCATTGGTGGTCGAAGGTTGGGGTTGTTTTAGACAACGGGGCGTCGTGCCGCGGAGTCGTGGCGTAGGCCGATGCAAAATGCCTGTGAAGCGTAGCCGCCTATGAACGGGGGGCCCTTCTCAGTTTGAATGTTGTTATGGCTGGCGGAGGTCCCGGGCTGTGCAAAAGCGCCGAAGGCTGTCGGTGCACGAGAGGGCGGGCCTGCAGCTGCTCCGCTGTCGGAAGGCGGTTGGGGTCGGAGTCCATGACATGGTCAATGCCAAGACACGATCTTCGGGGTTCCCGTAGCCGTAGCTGCGGGTGGGTCCGGCCGGCTATGTATGTCCAGGCCGAGGCGGCTAGACGCCTGACGAGCGCATCGTGTAGTGCGGGGTTAAAACGGATTTATGGCCGGGTGCGAGCCCGCGTGCCGTGGTGCGGGCTGGTGGTGCAGAGGGTTAGAGGGCTCCACGGAGCCACACTCGAACATTGGGCCCCCTGGGGGGGACCACGGGGCTCAGCCCTTTTCCTGCCTTCGGGCAGCCACCCTTAGAGGTTGCTGGGTCCGGGGGTGTTGCGGCATGATGTCTGGGGGTTTCGTTCCTACTCCCTCCCTCACACCACCCCACAAAAGTTCCGGCCCCCCGACCCCCCCCCCTTGCCGTACACTACAGACAGTGCCGTACACGGTCAAAAAGACACGGCCAGTCGACATTGTGCCTCTTGACCGGCTTGCGTGTTGAACCGGGAGCGTCGACAAGGCTTGGGTCCTGTCCATTAACCGTTCCCGCGTCCATGGACCACTCTCCGGTACCTTGCATCTGCGATAGTCATGCCCGAGGCCTTCTGTGCGACGAGCTTTGACCAGTATATTTTACCCTTTGCACGTACGCCTGGTAGCGGCGGCAGCGGCGGTCGTCAAGTGTCCGGCGCAAGGACATGCCGACTTGTGCCCCCCGGAGCGCCCCTTGACCAACACACCTGCTGTCGGTGGTGCTCATGCATCTCCAGGGTTCAGAACTAACTTCAAACCCTGCCTTCGACCACGGGGAATGCCGTGGGGCTGCGTCAGACCGCTGTAACAAACGTTCGGACGGGACGGGAGCTGGACAAAAGTCCGGGACCCCCCTCCCCCCCCACCCTTCGTTGTTTTCTTCTACACCCCCACCCCTTTGCAGTGCTCTGGCGAAAGCCCTGGCCGCAAGGTCACCGCGTCACTGCGGGTTGCACCTCGCCAGTCCCCGATTGTTCGGAAAGGAACCTGAGTCTGCACCAGCGTTGCTATCTTCCCTGGGCCGAAATGCGGGAGGTCCCGCACTCGGACCTCGGGTCCAAGCCCAAGAGTGCGAAAGCGGGCCGCACTTCGTGGCCCTTGGCGGCCCAAAACGTGCGACCGCACTTGGCAAGCGCTTGCCGCCCAGAAGTGCGGGAGAGTGCGGTGGAGTGTAGCGGAGGGCGCGGCGTTCTGGAGGCCTGTTTCAAGCGGATGAGTCTGCCTGGCTCTCGCCCTAGTGCATGAGCTGATGTAGGCGGGCAACTGGGGGTCTTGAATTCCAGCAGCAACCCCGTAGTGTATGCTGCAAGTGCATGTGATGCGGGCTGGACGGTGGGGGTGGGAAGGGGACTGCCTGCCCGGCTGGCCGCGCCCGTTCGGTGGGCCCCCCAGGGGTTGAGGGGCCCCCGCACCTGAGCCGCCAGAAGGCTCAAAAATGTGCCGGCGCGGGCCGCACTCGCAACCAAACTTTGCTACAAAAGTGCGGGAGCTTCCGCACATGAGGCTCTTTCCGTCACCGAAAGTGCGGGATGGCCTCACTCCCCCGCACTTCCGCACTAAGATAGCAACACTGGTCTGCACTTTGCTGGCCTTGCTTTTCGCGTAACCTCGTCCCCCAGTTCCCCTTCCCACCCTCCCCCCCACCCCCCCTCCCAACTTTGAGGGCCCATGTCTTGCACTTTGATCTCCGCTCTTCATTCTGAAAGCGGATGTGGCGTCGTCTCGGCAAGTTCTGCATGAATACCGGTAAAGCATGGTGTGTGAAATGCACTTCCTATCTCCCCCTGGATGCGGAGCTAGGAGCGAGGGGTGGAGAACTCGGAGTGTAACAGGCCAGCCCTGTGATGTTGGGGCGAAGCCCCCTCAGCCGTCCGGGCCGGGACAGGCCGTGTTGGCGTCAGCTTAAAACAGACCCCGCTTCCTTTGGGCACCATACGGTGAGCTCAGGTCCTCAGGCCTGGTCCCAGGTTCTCAGCTCGGCCTGTCCACAACAGCTTCGCGCAACAAACGTGCCCAGGTGTCCACTTGTGCTCGGCGTACCCGCTACCAGCCAAGCGGTCAGTAGGACCCTGTCGGCAGCTGCGCGGGGACGCGCCGCCGTGGCTTCACTGCTGGCGCCAGACACGGCGACCAGCAGACTGTCACTCGGCTAATTGAGGGGTTTGGGAGCTTCAGCCGGGTATGGTTCAGCTGCCAACGGGGCCACTGGCGACGTGAGCTGCGCACTGACATGTGCTGCCAGCGGGACCCGCAGGCGGGCCCCTGCCGCCGCGCCGGCCGCCGGTGGCGGCGTCTGCGTCGAGGGTGGCCGCAGAGGCGAGGGCGCAGGCTGGCGGCAGGCTGGCGCCATGTATAGCTCGTCCGGCCGCAGACGCGGTGAGCAGGGTGCTGCGGCGCCTGCCATGGCGCGCTCGGCAGGCCTCCGGCTGGCAGAACAGCCACGGATGCAGGGCGTGGGCGTGGAGGCCGGTCAGAGTCGTCATGCTTGTCGTCATCCCCTCTTTCAGACAGGTTGGCGCGTCGCCTTACCGCGCCACTGTCCGCCCATGCGAGCGAAGCCCGCGCATGGCGTGGGTGATGGAGGAGGGCTGGGGCCGGGGCAAAGGGGCCGGGGCCGGGGCGGCAGGGGGGCGGGTCCCAGTGAGAGGCACCACTGCCATGTGGGTCGGGCCGGCGCCGCCGGAGCATGCCGGGACCCCAGCGGCAGCAGTGGCAGCGGCGAGAAGGGGGCTGCTTCGCCGCCCTTCCACCTCGCCACCTCGCCGCCGTGACAGCACGGCATGACCGGTACCTCAAGACGGGCGACTCGATCACCGCTCATTAAGGTGCAACCACGCACCCTCCCCCCCCGAGCCCCTCCCCCACCCCCGTAGTCCTTGCCAGGGAGCGGAATAGGTGCCTGCCATTGTCAGCGGGCCCAATGTTGCGCGCTGTACCGTAATCCCAATGGCTGGCGCCATTGTTGCCAGCCCGCCAGTCCAGTTCGTTGCCGCGCATTGGCCCCTCCTCGCAGGCCGCCGTTCCGGTGTCTCCCCGGTGGAATAAGCTTGGCCTGCTGCCTTTGACAGCCTGGACAACTCAGCATGCGCCAAGAGCGCAGAGAGGGTGACCAACACCACTACCCACAGTTGACCCCTGCCCAGCACCATCCTAATCCACGCCGCAAGCACCGGACGCGGCTCAGTCCCGGACCCGTCCCCCGCCCCGAACCCAACCAGACTCATCCTTGGGCGCCCCGAAGAACCGTCCTCTTACAGCAAGAGCCCTGGAGGGCAATGCCGGGGATGCTGGCGTTTCATCAGGCTGTGTGGCACCTAACCCTGTCCGCACACACCGTTTGGGCACTGTCGTGAGGGCCTCCACCCCATACGGTCTCCTCGACGCAAGTGCCTGGGTCAACATGGCCTTGGGCATGGTTTCGCTTCCACCATACTCAACGCTCACCACGTGGTCCTTCGTCCCTCGGGCCTGGGACCGCTAGTGGTTTCAGGCGCCGCGCCGTCCCCCTCCACGCAGGCCGAACGCGCAGGAGGGGCGCACGGGGTATGCGGTGCTGGACCCCGTTGCTGTCCAACGCCACCGTGGCCCACTCCCAGCAGGCTGACCCTGTTTATCAACACTGAACAACCTGGCTTACGTCCGTTGTCTTCGTCCATGTGGGGAAACCGGCAATTGGGTATGCGCGAGGACGCGTGTCATCGCCTGACCATCAAGGCAATTCAGGTTGCCTTGCTACGGCTCAAGGTCAAGTAAGGAGGAGCGGCACGCGCTGCAGCTTGGTGATCGACATGTGTGCAACACACGTACGCTCGCAGGCGCAACGTAGCAAATGTGCATCCTTGCTGTGCGATTGCACAACGCCTAGAGCTGTGCTCGAGCAGCGCGTGTGGCTGTGGATGGCGAGGAAGCTGCGTCGCGTGAATGGCCGATCCGCCAGGTGCAATTGCGCTGGCACTTGGATAAGCAAGCGCGCGCGACGACCTTCAGGCGTTACACTCCACTTGCGCAAACACAGCAAAGGGGCGTGGCCAACGACGCCCAAGCCGAATCCTCCTACACAACTGAGCTGACCTGCGCGCGAACGGGGTCCATAGAGGGCTGCGACTAACGTAGACCATCTGCAATGCCTGGCGCAGCTGCCGGCTTGCCGCGCGCTGCGGGCACGGCCGCAAGCAAGGCGACGGGCGTGCATTCGGGCCCCAGGAGCTCGCGCCCGGCGCCTCACTCGCAGGAAAAGCAGAAGCATGTTCGCCGAGGAGTTCGTGCAGACGCGCAGCCGGTTGATCGTGAGGGGTCGGACGGTCGCGAAGCAAGCGGGGGCTCGCTGCCCGCCGTTGCTCGCAAAACCGTGGCCGTCTCAACACTTGCATCACTGCTTGTGACTTCGGCCACACCCAGCTTCGCGACGGCGTCGGTGGAGGCAGCAATTCAGGGCACGTCCGCCACGAGCACCAAGCCGGCTGCCCCCGGTAAGCCCGATGTATGGAGGACGACTGCTACTATAGTGACTGGGGTCTGGGTCGGTGCCATGAACGGGGACGTGCCCGAGCTCAGTCACATGTCCATGTCTAGGGGCTCCTCTCGTGCCACCAGCGCTGGCCGGCCTCGCCTCGCCGCGCATTGCCCCTTGCACGACACAACACGATCACATCAGCACTGCTAACATTGACCATGAACTGTCTCACCGGCACAACGCCTCCGCCCCCGCCGCCCCCCCCTCCCCCTCGCCACCGACGCAGGCTCAGGCACGGCCGGCACGTCCTTCCTCTCGGCGCCCCCGGTGGCCGGGCAGGTGAGCAGCCCTGCTGGCCGTCTGGCCCCCATTGCTCCAGCCCTCATAGCGTGCGGCAGCCGAGCGGGCTCCGCCCCGCCAGGCCAGGCCAAGCTATTCAAGCAGCCGTCCCGGGCACCCCAACCCCGGCGCACGCTCAACCGCCCACCCGGCCACCCGCCAACCGCCAAACCGCCACCGCAGGACGATCGTGAGCTGGTGGACGAGCTGCTCCGTCAGCTGATTTCCAACGAGCGCCTGATCGCTCGCCTGGTGCGCAGCGACATGTTCCTGGACCGAATGGCCGCCGATGCGCCTCTGATGTCGGAGCTGGGGCGGCGGAGGGAGCTGCTGGCGCAGGTGGGGGGAGGTGGAGGGGCTGGAGGGGGGCAGAGGGGGGTGCTGGGTGCGTGCCGGGCTGTGTTTTGGCGCGGCGTGCCGTGTCACGCCCGGGTTCGCGGGCGGGCGCTGCTGGCCTGGGCCCCGCGCCGCGGGGTGGGTCGGGGGATGCCGGGTGTGTACACAGGTGTACGGCAGGCACGGTGCTTGTACGGCGTTCAGGTCGCGGCTGCAGGGTTCGGGCCTCCCTTGCGGGGGCGGAGCAGAGGATCCCGGTGCGGGGTAGGGCGTGCCTGGGAAAGAGAGTGCGCAGACCCCCGCCTCACACACGCCGCCTCCGCGCCCCCTCCCCTCCCTTGCCAGCTGGCCCCGTTCGGCGAAACGGCGGTGGTGGCCGTAGCGGACGCAGCGCGTGCCGCCGCCGCCGAGGCCAAGGCGGAGGAGGACGCGGGCTTCACGCCCAAGGCCGTGCCCCCGCCCGTTGCGGTGGTGGCGTCGGCCCCCGGCGGCACCACCAAGGCCCAGGCAGCGGCGGCGGCCGGCGAGGCGGCGGCGGCGGCGGCGGTGGCGGAGGCGGTGACGGCGGCGCCGACGTCTCTGGTGGTGGCGGCGGAGCTGCTGGAGGACTGCGAGGAGCTGCTGGCGGCCATGGGTGGGAGGCTGGGGGGATGGGGGGATGGGGGGGTAGAGGGAAGGGGGGTAGAGGGAAGGGGGGTAGAGGGGACAAGGGGAGGGGGAGGGTGTGGTGCGAGGTCCTGCTGGCAGCCGTGGGTGGGGCAGGGGGGATTTCGAGGAGGAGGAGGGATGGTGGGATGTGTCTGGTGTTAGAGGGGGCGGTGGAGGTGAGGAGTGGGCGGGGAGGATGTGGAGCGCTTAGGCTAAGGAAGGGCTGGGTGACACAGGCAGGGAGGCGCAGCCGAGGGCGGCTGGGGCGGCGCCGTGGGGCGGATGCGCGGCCCCGCTGGCGGCCGTGGGTTCGTTTCGGGCGGGGTGAGCAGCGGCGTGCAGAG
Organism: Edaphochlamys debaryana; assembly: GCA_016858145.1. NCBI lineage: Eukaryota > Viridiplantae > Chlorophyta > Chlorophyceae > Chlamydomonadales > Edaphochlamys > Edaphochlamys debaryana. The sequence continues at coordinate 213,104 of JAEHOE010000109.1, forward strand.
ACGGACGTGGGGTTGTGAGGTGCACTGACTCCTGGCGAGGGCTGTGTCGAACTGTGAGACACTGGGGCCTAGGAGACACGTGAGTTGAAGGGGGACCGCCCGGTGAGCCGTGCGCTCGGTCCCCCAACGGCCTGCCCGCTCCAACCCGGCCTCCTGCAGAGGCTGGCACCAGCAACAGCGGCAGTGCGCCCGCCGCCGTCGTGGCGGCCACGCCCGCGCCTGCGCCGGCGGAGGCCAAGGCTAAGCCGGCGGAGGTGGCGGAGGTGGCGGAGGCCAAGCCCAAGGAGGCCAAGCCCGTGGCGGAGGTGGCGGAGGCCCCTGCCGCCGCGGCCAAGGCGGAGGCGAAGGCCGAGGCGCCCGCAGCGGTGCCCGTGGCTGAGCTGGCGGAGGCCCCGGCGGCCAAGAAGGACTCCTCCCGGTGAGCGTTGCATTGTGTGCGCCAACGCGTGTGTGTGCCGTACTTGTGCGCCGTACTTGTCCTGAACACACGTCAGTATGATTGCGGCGAGAGCTCAAGCTCCGCGGACCCCTATCTCTACTGTACCTTTCTACTTTACCACACACCCGAACCCAACCTGCCCCGCACCCACGCCCAACGCAGCGGCGAGGACGGCCCCCTGCCGCTGGACGCCACTGCGTCGGCGGAGGCTCCCAAGCCCCTGGCGCCGCCGGCGGCCTCGGTGCTGGCGGCGGCGGTGCCCCTGGTCAACACGTCCTTCGTGGAGGGTGGGTTCGCGACGCAGGGTGGGTGGCGGGGCCGGGGTGGGCCCGTGATTGCAGGGTGGTGGAAGCAGGGTGGGTGGGTGGGGGGCTGGGCGAGCGCGCACGGCCGGGTGGGGTGTGTGGTGGAAGCAACGTGGGCAGCGGGGGGAGGCGTGCTGGGTAGTGGGGTCGACCAGGCGAGGCGGGAAGCGAAGGCAGGGGGTTGCGGACCGCTGCACACACCGATGTGGGTCGGAGGGCTCCTGCCAGGGCCTGGGGTCCTTCTCAGTGCAGTGCGGAGGCAGGGCGCGGGTTTTGGTGCAGGCCCTCACCCGCTCCCTCTCCCTCATTCCCCCCCAGGCGCTGTTCGGGAGGCCGAAAAGGTGGTGTCTCAGGCGGCTGACGATGGGCCCGAGCCCCTGTCAGCGGTGCAGGTGGGGCGGGGGGGATAGGCGGGGCGCGGGTGGGAGGGGGGAAAGAGGAAACGTGTGTGAGGGGCATGTGTGTTTGGGCGGCAGCATTTCAGAGCAGAACTGGGGCTTAGTTCAGGCTCAAGAGGCCTCGCAAGGGCGGAGCGAGAGTGAGGCACGCGGCGAGGCGGGGGCAGCCCGTTGGGGCCCGCGGTGCCGGTCCGCGGGTCTGCATCACGGGGGCATGCACTCGCGTGCTGCTTGGGGAGGGGCAGGCGCCTGAAGCGCCGCCCCGCATCTATGGCGAAGAGTGTTGAGTGATCTCGGCAGCACTGGTGGACCTGGTCGCCTCAGCCGCACCAAGGAATTCGTCATCACATGTAGCAAGCTCTCGACTGCATGGGCCAACAGACCGCTCTGACCCTCCCCTCCGCCAGGCCGCCCTCACGGCCGTCTACAATCTGGCTGAGGCCCCGGCGGCCGAGGCTGCCGCCGTGGCCAAGCCGTACGGCAAGCCCGTGACGGCGGCGGCGGTCATTGCTGACGTGGCGGCGGCCGCGGCGGCGGAGGCGGAGCAGTCGTCCGGGGCCGTGGCGGTGGCACAGCAGGTGGGGGCGGAGGGGGCTGCCGGGTGTGTATGGCACGTGGGGGGGTCCGCGGTGGGGCCGCGGTGGGGCCTGTAGCCTATCCCGGTTGCGTTTGGTGGTGGCACAATAACACACTGGCTGCCCCTCCCTTCGCTCTCCAATACTCCGAAGACCACCCCCCTGCCCCGGCTTCCCTGGCGTCGGCGCGATCCCGCTCAGCAACCAACACCCCCCTTCCCTTGCCCCCTAGGCCGTGGAGGACATGATGGCGGCAATGGAGGACCTCTCCAACGCAGCGGTGGGCGCAGGGGGCGGGGCAGGGGGGTCAGGGTCGTGAGCGGGAGCGTGGACCGGAGGGCAGCGGCTTGCGAGCGGGCTTCAGCCGTCGGGGCCTTTCACGGGCGGTGGGCGGGCAGGACTGGGCCGAGGGGATGGCTGGGGCGCTGCAAGGCCGAGTGGGGTGGGGTGCACGCGGGCGCGTGGGGCAGCACGGCAGGGGAGCACGGTGGCGCGAACGGTAGTCCCACGAGCCTGTTGGATAGTCAGCAGACGAGCTTGGTATGCTGTAGTCTGTTGTCCGAACGGGAGCTCGTCCTTGGGATCTCGTCCTCACGCGTGCCCGCGTGCCCCGTCGTACGCGCGTAGGTGGAGGCGGTGGAGGCGGCGGCTGCCGTGGAGGCGGCGGAGGGGGTTGCTGGCGGCGCCAAGGCCGCCGACGGCCCCTTCTCCTCGCCGGCCAAGGTGGCGGCGGCGGCGGAGGCGGCGGCGGTGGTGACTAAGGCCGCCGAGATGGACTCGCTGGCGGTTGCGGATCTGGCGGTTGCCGTGTCCGACATGGCGGCGGCGGTGGTTGAGATTGCTGACGCGGCGGCGGCGGCGGTGCCCGCGGCGGCGGCGGCCGTGGAGACGGCGGAGGCGGTCAACTCCTCCGCTCCGGCGGTGGCGGAGGCTGTCGATGTGGGTCACGTGGGCTTGGGCTGGGTGGGGTGGGGTGGGGTCCGTAATGGGTGTCCACAAGGGCTGCTGTCGCTTTGCTGGCAGCGGCGGCGGATGGCAAACCCTTGAGTGCGTTGAGGGGGAGGTAGCGGGATCGTGGCACGGCTCCTGAGCGACCTCGCAAGCGACCTCTTCCCGTCATCCGCACGAGCATCGCAAGCACGCAGCTACCCTTGTGAGTTGTGACGAGGCAAACCCTCGGCCCGGCCATGCCCCTGCGCCCTCTCCAAACCTCCTCCACCCCCCCTCCCTTCCCCTCCCCTTCCCCTTTCCCTTTGCCCTCCCCAGGAGCTGCCCACCACCCAGGAGGCCGCCAACCTGGTGGCGGAGGCGGACGCTGTCGAGGTGATCGCCACCGCCGTCGCCGACCGGGCCGACGCGGCGGCGGAGGCGGCGGAGGTTGCGCTGGAGGCGGCGGAGAAGGCCGAGGCGGCGGCGGAGCTGGCGGCGGACAGCGGCAGGGCCGCCGACGCCCGCTCCGCCAAGGACGCACTGCTGGTGGCGGCCAAGGCGGCGCGCGAGGCGGCGGCGGCGCCAACCGTCGAGCTGGAGACGCTGGCTGACGTGGCGCGTGACGTGGCGGACGTGAGTCATGGCGCACGGGCGGGGCGGGCGGGGCTGCCGGCATGCGTATGGCTGAGGTGGCGCGAGGGACGCTGACGTGGCTCGGAGTACCGCGGACGCGGTCAGTTGGATCATGACCTCTGATCTGGTTTGCACTTGGAACCCGAATCCAGGTGGCCGCGGAGGTGGCGGAGCTGGCCGCTAACAACGCCAAGGCCGCCGAGGCGGCGGCCGCCACCGTCGCCGCCATGGCGCCGCCGGGAAAGCCCGTGCCGGTGGGTGGCTGCCGGGGTCGGCGGGGCCGCCTCTACGGCCACTTGCCCGTTCTTGTCGTAGCTGCCGCATAAGCCGTTTGTACCGGCGATGCGGAGGGACCTGGGGGATTCCGCGCGTGCTGCACGTCGACTGCTTCGCGGCATGGCGGTTTGAGCCGGGGAGGCAAGAGACATGGCCCTGTCGTGCTCCAATGTCGTGGGCTGAGCCCTAACCGTGCTGTGCCCCGGCCTGCGCAACCCGCCCCCTTCCAAGCAGACCAAGGGCCCCGAGGCCACCGCCTTTGAGGAGCTCAAGATGGAGGCCGCAGAGACCGCCGCGGCGGCTGCGGCGGCGCAGGTGGTGGCGGACGATGCGCAGGTGGGCACCAGAGCGCAGCGGCCCGTTTAGATGTCGTGCTGGGATGTCGTACCGGTGTGTCGTAGTGATTTCCGAAGGGGGGCCTGCGGCAGGGATGGAGGTGCGGGCTGTGGGTTTAGGCGGTGGCGGATGATGCGCCGGGGTGGGCCGGAGGACTGCATGTGGTTGCAGTCGTTCGCGACTCATCGGAATGCGTTGGGCTGGGGTGGGGTACAGCAATGATTCATGGGCCTGCGCGGCTGTCGGGCCGCGGAAGGTGCCCATGCCTTGGGCCGCAGCACGCGGGGCCATGTGTGTGTTCGTTGCCGCTGTCCCTCGAAGCGCTGCCCTTCAGTTCACAGCCAAGGCGCAATCGCTGACGACCGCTGTGCCCCTGCCCTTGTCTGCTGCCCCCCTCACAGGCCATCGCGGAGGCCGCCAAGACCGCCGCTGCGGTGGTGGCAGAGCTCGCTGGCCAGGTGCGATCCGAGTGCGGTACACAGTACAGTACAGTTTGGGTTCGGGCTTTGGCTTTAAAGTCACGGGGCTGGTTGTGAGCTTTGGGTGAAGCTTTGGGGTTCGATGTCTGTGCCAGGTGGGTGGCAGGAACACCGGGTTCGTAGCATGTGCATGGCGGTGGTGGAGTCAGTCGAGGCTGCGAGGATGCAATCCGAGAGGCTGGTGTGGGCGTTGGGGGTTGGGACTCTTTCTGCGGGCGGGCTGGGCCGTCACGGCCGGGCTCGGGAAGTTGCCCCCTTACAGGTCACGTGGGCCAACAGGACGTGTGTCAAGCTCACAGGCGTTTACCTGTATCCTCAAACCCGCTACTGTGCCTGGCGCCCGCCCGCCCCAGGAGCCGGCCGTGGAGGAGGAGGAGGCGCCGGCGCCGGCCAAGGCCGTGGTGGCCAAGGCCGAGGCCAAGGCGGCGCCCAAGGTGGAGGAGGAGGAGGACGACATCGCCCTGCCCGTGCCGTCGTTCAGGTGCGATAGCGCTGGTTGGCTGCCCGCGGGCTTTAGGGGGTGGCGTGGACGTGCAACTGACTGATGTATGAAGGTTTGGAGATGAGTTGGGGTATTGGCGTCTGGCCAAAAGAGCTAAGCATTCCGAAGCAGCGTGGGCTCAATTGTTAGAGCAGCTGCTGCCTCTCCCGTCCTTCTTGCTGTGCACTTGGCGCTCGGCATTGCCTGCCTTGTTTGCCTCAAGCCATGGCTCTGACCGCGGTGCTCCCAACCCTGCCCCGCAGCTTCTTCGGCGCTGCCAAGGTCGCGGAGCCCCCGGCGGCCCCGGCTGTCGTGGCGGCGCCCGCAGCCTCTGGCGCCAAGGCGGAGGCTGACGACAAGGCCGCCGCCGCGGAGGCCAAGGCCAAGGCGGCGGAGGCCAAGGCGGCGGAGGCCAAGGCGGCGGAGGCCAAGGCGGCGGAGGCCAAGGCGGCCGAGGAGAAGGCCGCCGCTGAGGCTAAGGCCAAGGCGGAAGCCGAGGCGAAGGCCAAGGCGGAAGCCAAGGCTAAGGCCGAGGCGGAAGCCAAGGCTAAGGCCGAGGCGGAAGCCAAGGCTAAGGCCGAGGCGGAAGCCAAGGCTAAGGCGGAGGCCGAGACCAAGGCGAAGGCGGAGGCGGAGGCCAAGGCGGCGGAGGCCAAGGCGGCGGAGGAGAAGGCTGCTGCCGAGGCCAAGGCCAAGGCAGAGGCAGAGGCCAAGGCCAAGGCGGCGGAGGCGGAAGCAAAGGCAGCGGAGGAGAAGGCCGCCGCTGAGGCCAAGGCAGAAGCCGAGGCTAAGGCCAAGGCGGCGGAGGCGGAAGCCAAGGCCAAGGCGGAGGCCGAGGCTAAGGCAGCGGAGGCTAAGGCGGCGGAGGCCAAGGCAGCGGAGGCCAAGGCGGCAGAGGAGAAGGCCGCCGCTGAGGCCAAGGCAGAAGCCGAGGCGAAGGCCAAGGCGGCGGAGGCGGAAGCCAAGGCCAAGGCGGAGGCCGAGGCTAAGGCAGCGGAGGCTAAGGCAGCGGAGGAGAAGGCCGCTGCTGAGACCAAGGCCAAGGCGGAGGCCGAGGCTAAGGCAGCGGAGGCCAAGGCGGCGGAGGCCAAGGCGGCAGAGGAGAAGGCCGCCGCTGAGGCCAAGGCAGAAGCCGAGGCGAAGGCGAAGGCAGAGGCTGAGGCGAAGGCGAAGGCAGAGGCTGAGGCGAAGGCGGCTGAGGCCAAGGCCGCTGCTGAGGCCAAGGCAAAGGCCGAGGCGGCGGAGGCGAAGGCGGCAGCAGAGGCGAAGGCGGCCGCCGAGGCGAAGGCCAAGGCGGAGGCGGAGGCCAAGGCCGCTGAGGCTAAGGCCAAGGCGGCCGAGGAGAAGGCTCCGGTGACGGCTGAGTTCAAGGCGGAGGCGCCCGCCGCCTCAACGTCCGCCCCCGCACCGGCGCCCGCACTCAAGGCCGAGGCGCCTAAGGTCGAGGCACCTAAGGCTGAGGCACCTAAGGCCTCCTCCTCCTCCTCGGACGCAAAGCCCGCCGCCGGCAACGAGGCCAAGGCCAAGGAGGCCAAGAGCTCGAACGAGAAGCTGCAGGAGGTTGCGCCCGAGTTGATTGGCGCCACGGTGCTGATCGCTGCGGCGGTGCTGGGCCCCAAGTACTACCGGGACGTGGTGGAGCCGGAGCTGGAGGCGGAGAAGGTGGGGAGCGGGGGAGAGAGAGGGGAGGGGAGGGGGTGTTTGTTGGGGAGGGGAGGGGAAGGAGGGTGAGGCGAGGGAAAGGACAGACAGATTGAGGCTGGGAGGAGGTGCGGTGCAGGGGCGGGGGGCCATGGCGGGCAGCCAGCCAAGGGGAACTCGGCGGAAAGAGGCCCAGGCGGGCGGCGGGCAGCAGGCAGCAGGCTTGCCGCTGTCCCCTTGGGCCCGGGCCTGGCCATGCCATTGAACTCACAGCGCCCCGCCCTTCTGGCCCACCGTCCCTGGTCCCCCGCTGCAGGTCCGCAAGCGGGTGCAGGAGCAGCGCGAGGCCGAGCTGCGGCGTGCGGCGCGTGAGGCGCTGCTGCAGCGCGCGCGCGACAACGCCTCGCGCCGGCGGTGAGCCGCCGACTGAGGCTGAGGCGGCGCCTGAGCCAACACCGCCTGAGCCCGCAATCTGCGTGAGCAGCGCTGGCACCGGGCAGGGCAGGGGCACCGCTGGGGCGCTGAGGGGAGCCTGAGCCTTCCGTGGGCGCTAGCGGCGGCGCCGCGCGGGCAGCGCTGTGGGCGCTCCGCCGGGGCGAGGCGTAGGCTACATCCAGTGCTTTGCATCTGCAGAGCAAGCGCCCCAGCGCGCAGGTTGGTCCGGGCGCTGACGTGAGGCGCGATGGCGGACTCAGGGCCCCGCTCGGGCTGAGGATTGCCAGGCAGGGTGTTGGGAGCCAGGAGGTTTCGGGTTCCGCGCCGAGCCTTGCCTTGGAAGGTCTCGTGGCTTGGCAGCGAACCACAATAAACTGAGAGAGTGAGAGCTTGGGACGCCGGGTGCAAGTCAGGGCGGGCCTGGTGCGGACCCGCGCATGCGTTGGGTGAGGTGGCATGAGTGCGGGGAGTCGAGAAGAGTTCATCTGGACTGGCAATACGTGGGGACCATTCGTGCGTTTGCAGCGGTTCGGTGCACGTCTGAAGTGAAGCATGACCGGAGAGGTTGACGCCTGTTGACGGTTGGGGTTGGGAGTTGTGTGGGTCGGTGCGGAGTGGTGTTGCGGCTGTGGTTGTGTTCCTTGCAGTGGAGGATGGATGCTTGAAGGAAGAGGCAGAAGACGGATACTTCATTGTAGCTGGGCGCGGGGCCACATGCCCTATGCGCAGCGGGGGGCGGGGCATTGGGTGGTCAATGGCATGGCTCGTGCGATTCAGGGGCTCGCGTAGGGGCTTGCTGCAGGCAGGGGTGCGGGTTCGGAGCCAGTACAGCGAGTGATGACGGCTGAGAACGGTAGATCGGATGTTTGAACAGGCGTAGGTTTTGCTCGTGTGAATTGCGGTGCACTTGCGCGCCAGTTTTGATGTGAGAGGCGGCCAGCACTGCTGCTGCCTGAAGCCTGGGTGAGAGGCAACTCGAGAGTAATGGCTGAAGTACGGATGCTGCTGCGCAGACTAAGCGTGGGAGACGGTGTGAGCAGGGTCGAGCACGCGGAATGCTTTGCGGCCTATTACAACTCAATCCGAGCTGTCTATGCCTCATGACACCCGCCTGCTCCAGTGCCCTTAGAACTGCGCAGCAATGCCAGAGAGCTGCGAGTAAGCACATGCCCGCATCCCGCATCCATCCAATTTGCGTTCCCTTTCGTTCCTCCACCTTCGTCCACGCGTCTGCAGCTCAGCAAGGACCCCTGCACAGAGCTCAGGCGACCGCCCACAACCTTCTCCCCTCCACGTGTTCGCACAGCATATGCTGCCTCCTCAATCCACGCTTTCGTCCATAGTACATGTGGCTCTGGTGAGCGCACGTGCCACCGCCGTGCGCGCTGCTTCAAGCGGCCGCGGCCCGTAGCGCTCCCTCGTCACTCCATCAACGTCGCCCTCCCCACATTACGCCCCTCCTCCGCGTCCACCTCGCTCAGGCCGTCCCCACGCTCAAGCTCGCCCTCTGAAGGGGAGTGAGCGCGCCTACCCGCCCCCAAAACTGTGCCTGGCGCAACCTCCAACTGGGCATTGCACTGTCAGCCAAATGCCGCGCACGCCGTGCGCCTTGCTGTCTGGTAATGTCGTACAGATCTGCTCCGTACGGAAGTGCTTACTGGCTGGTCATGAGCTGCAGATCCAGGAGCTCATCCTGCACAGGTGGGGACGATATGCAACACAGCGTTTAGGACGAGGGCTGGAGGAACGTGTAGCTCTCGTCTGGGGCGCCCCAGTGCGGTGTGCTGACGCCTGCCAGGCCCCCTCCCACCGGCCTGGCTGCACACCACTGCTCCACAACCCCAGACCATCCCGCCCCAGTCCCCACCCAAGCCGCGCAAACGCGCCCCGAACTGGGCTCTCCCCAAACGTCCGCCCAGCCCTCATGGCTTGCCACAGCCCCCGGCCTTTCGCCTGTTGAGGCGTTCCTGCTCCCCGCCCGTATCCGTGCTCCGCATACGCACTCGGCGCCGCCCACGCACCTCCGAGATGGTCGTGATCTTGCAGTCGGACCTGGGCGTCGCCACGCACAGCAGCGTGTAGCCCTTCTCCGCCACGTCGTCAGACAGCATGGAGCCGGTCTGGTCCACCTGGCCAGAGATCTGGGGGGCGCAAGGATTGCGCAGGGCGGCGCAGTGCGCGGTAAGCCGTCGCAGTTACGAGCTCGTAGGCTAGAGGGCCGTCCGCTCTGGGTCTTGAGGATAACCCGCAGGAGCGGCTACAACCCAACCAGCGCGCGCCTCGTCGGTCGCAGACTTGGCCAGGCCTAAGCAGACGTCCAACTCAGCCCAAACCCATCCTGCAGCTCCGTCACGCCTGGGCCTCTGCAACCCTCGCCCCAGGTGGAAGGCGCAACGAGAGGTGACACTGCATCGCACCGCACCCTCGCAAGTGCTGGCCCCTGGACTAGCCCCCAGCATCAAGTGTGTCCCTTTGTACCACATCTGTCCTTCACCCCCGGCACGCTAGCACCCCCCCAGGCTTTGCTCTAGCAGACCCCGACCCCGAGTCACTTCAGGCGGCCGGGTGTGCAGGTGCAAGCGCCCCGGCGCTCACCAGCTTGGCGGGGCAGGTCATGCAGACGCCGAGCTTGCAGTCGTGGGGCAGGTCGTGGCCCTTGTCCAGCGCCGTAAGCAGGATGGACTCGCCCTCGGGAACTTGGAGGTCGATGTTCTTGCCCTGGTGCTCGATCGAGATCTGCGCGGGGGTGGCGGGCGTCAGGTTCGCCGACAGGGCCCTACACGCAGGTCGACGTGGCCGTGGCGACCGAGCCGTGCAAGTCGCGGCGCAGCAAGGTGCAATATCCACAGCCCGCACAGAACGTGCGACTCTGGCCGGGGTTTGCGAGGTCACTATGCTCTAGGTGACGCCGAACTCGGCGCGCAAGCCATGCTTCAGGCAAGTGGACGTTTGCGCTGCTTTTCTAGATCTTCCACCATCCATTTGACACTTATGGTCCCCGTAACGATGCAAAGGCGCGCTGGGACCGTGGCCCTGGCGATAGGCGAGCGAACAGGGTGCGGCCGATTGCGACTCGCCTTGTAGGTCGTCCGCACAGCCATCGCGCGGATGGTGGAGGCGCGTGGTGCGCGACGACCGAAGACCGGGGCGCGGCAGCGAGCAGCGAGGGCGGACATCCTTGCGATTTGGGGACTGGGGCTGCTACGGTGCTAGGGGCACGATGCGCTGTGGCAAGATCTAAAAGCGCAGCGAGCTCGAAGCAGCGACTGGACAGCGAAATTCCCTGAAAGAGTGCCTGAAAGAAGCGACCAATCCCCTTCCTTCCAAAGCTGCCGTACTGCATGGGGAAGAAGCTTTGGGGTGGCGACTGCACGCGACAGAAATAGTTGCCGCATCAAGGAAACTGAAAAGCATCCAACAGGGTGAACGGGCAGCTAGGCCCGAGGTCCCAGCATCCGCATTGCCCTCGCCGTGCTCCCCGCGCCTGGGCCCTGAGCGCGCAATGGCAGCCCGTCGCGAGCTCGTGGCGGCCATCAGGCAGCAAGCGGAGCCGCTTTCCTCTCGGCTCGCCAGCTTCAGCCGTGCGATCCTCGCCGACGGAACCCAGCTAGTGGAAGGGAGCTTCGGGCACTCTGCCACACGGACCGTCTCGTCAGGTTGCAGTTGCAGTCATCGCGACTGCCACGCCGTGAACGTGCTGCCGCCACGTCGCCCTGCCGGCGTCATCAGCTCCGGTGGGTGGGGGACCGGGCTGGGTGGGGCCAAAACGCCTTTGACGGTCTGTAAGGCCTTCGATCCTGGACTCCTCTCGGCCCGTGAAGCCCGTGACGCCTTGCGCTGGGCGCCCCACAAGGATACGGGCTACCCCTGCGCTCTGATACACCCACCAAACTTGGCCAAACGCATCCTCTTCTTGCCTCCGCCAGGTCAACGCGACAGCCCGGCAGCCGCATTCCTCTCCACCGGCGCCCATGCCTCGAGCGCCTGCGGCCTCCCCTGGAGCTTGACAGCGGCGGCGGGGCCAGGGCGGCGGGGCACGGGCAGAGAGGTGCCAACGTGGCCGCCCGCAGCGGCGGCAGCCTCCGCCAGCCGACGGACACTGGCCACCGCCGCCAGCGGCGGCGGCGGCGACGGGCGCCAAGAGGCCGACGGCGGCGCTTCAAGCGCTGGCACTAGCACAAGCGGCGGCGGCGGTGCCGTCGGCCAGATCCAGCCGCGGCTGTTGATGACCTTTACGTGCTCCAAGTGTGACACTCGGAGCACCAAGGGCTTCAGCAAGTAGGGCTCCCTCGGTTGGGGGGTGACGCAGGAGGGCAGGGGGCAGAAACGGAGGGCGTCCGGGGTGCATGCAGGGTGTCACGGCCCTTGCTGTAACTGTGTAACGGTCTGGTGCCTAGGGCGGGTGGCCTGGAACAGTCATGCGGTTGTGCCCCTCGCCTTCTATCCTGGTCTAACCGCTTGGTTGCCCGCGTTTGCCGCGGTCGCAGGCAGTCGTACACGCAGGGCGTGGTGCTCGTGCGGTGCCCGGGCTGCAAGAAGCTGCACCTCATCGCGGTGAGCCGCGGGGCAGGGCACAGCACACAGCGCACAGCACGCAAGCGAGCGAAGCCTTCCGCCTGGGATGGGCCTCTGCCTCCGCCCTTGAGCAAACCTTGTGGCCAGACCCAACGCCACTCACCCATGCCCCCACGCCCCCACGCCCCCAGGACCACCTGGGGTGGTTCGGTGAGGAGCCCTTCATGGTGCACCAGCACCTGCAGCAGACGGGTGGGCCGCGTGTGGGTGGGGGTGGGGGGAAGGGGCGGCAGGGAAGGGGTATTGTGTGGTGGGACGCGTGGCCTCAGGCCTGTCGGCTGGGAGGGATGTCTGGCTGTGTCTGGGCTCATGGCTCTGCGTCATAGGTTGGGCTCGTGGCGTGCGCCATGGAGCCATGCGCGGTCGGGTGTACGCTTGGGGGATGGGTGAAGTGGGCGTGGGATGCTTGGGGCCTAGCGGGGTGTGTGTTGTGGTGCGCTTGCAGCGTTACGCGCGGCAGGCAGGACTGTGCGGGCTGTACGCCGGTTCGGGGACGGTGGTGGGTGCCCCCCCGTTCCATGCCGAGCGCTTGAGACTTACACCCGCTGTGGCGCGAATCGTCCCCAAAGCTCTGAAGCTCTGCGTTATGCGGTACAGCCACCCCTCGCCAGCTCATCTTCCCACGCACCGCACGTCCGTGCCTTCCAGGCGGCAACGTGGTGGTCGTTACGGCCGAAGAGGGCCGGTCCGCGGCACCGCAGGAGGCCGGAGCGGGCGGCGAGGGCAGCGGCGGCGCTGGGGCGGACCCCGGTGTTGCGGCCCGGTCGGCTGCTGCGGCCGCCGCCGCGCAGGCGTCCACGGATGGCGTGTTCGAGCTGGGCACGGAGCAGCAGGTGAGGGTTATTGCTAGGTGATTGCTTGGTTCTAGAGCAGCAGGTGAGGGTTATTGCTTGGTTCCAGACAGACAGATGCTACTAGCGTTGACAAAAACCGCACGCTCTGACGGGCCAAGACGGGGCAGCGGGCTGGTGCCACCAGTGGTGGATTGGGTGGCGGGGGCGTGCGGTATGCAGTGTAACGCTGCGGGGGGGGCGCTTGTGGCAGTGCGTTGCGACGGGGTCATCCAGGAGAGAGGCGCAGGCAGGGGAGCCGAGCGCACGGGGGCGCTGAGCTGGTGCGGCGCTGCTCGCGGCTGCGCTTGCCAGGCCTGGGAGGGCAATCGGGGCATGCACTTGACACCCGCGCGTGAGGAAATGCGCGATGCGCCAATGCTTGGCCCCCGCTCCTCCTCCCTCCCCGCAGCGCCATCTGCCCCCGGCCTCGCATGCCGGCGCCCCCCAACTGTGTGCTGATCCTGCTCGCTGACCGCCTCTGCGGGCTCACTCGCCGCATGGCCCCAATCCCTCCCGGCCCGCAGGTCCTGGGGGCGCTGGAGGACGCCCGTGCGCTGGCCCGCCGTGCCAAGCCCGGGCAACCGGGGCAACCGGGCAGCCAGTGAGCTAGGAGCGCGCTGGGGCTGGGGTTACGAGGGAAATCAACGAAGCGGAGGTTGCGTTGCTGGAGCTGCGGCACGTGGCAAGTGGATATGAGGACAGCGCTTGGCGCCAGGCCGTTGAGGCGCGCTGGCGATGGAGCGCGCATGGTTGGGCCGGTGCAGGCTGTGACGGTGTGGCGCCAGGTGTAGGCCATTGCAACAAAGCATTTAAGGGTGTGGAACAGTGGGGCGCAGCCGCGCAGGGTCTTGGCGGGGAGTTGCTGCCATGCAGAGTTTAGATATGCAGGTCTTGCTCGAGGGAAGTGCTGGAGGCTTGTGTGCCGCTTACGTGAACGGGTCAAGGCAGGGTCAAGGGGTCGGCCTAAGCCCATGGCGAAGCGAGGAAGCAGGCGGGGCAGGGTGATGTGGTGTGCATGCGAGGCATGTGTAGCTCTCGGGCTCACCGGCTCGCGCGCGCCGGCTTGGTGACGACCGGCGGTGGCCGGCCTTTGCTGGCCTTGGCTGGCATGTGATGAACCCAGGCCCCAGTCATCACCCTCTCGCGCGCTAGCATGGGCTAGCAGCATTCAACAGGTGTGAGCCTCTGCTGTGAGGCAGACCCAAGGCAGACTGAGGTGCCCCCGTGGTTACACAGCACCAATCACTAGGCGAGCACACGGAGGTTGCCGTACGCATTCTGTATCAATCACGTCGGAGTCCAGGAGCACTCTCGACCTGTCTGCGACCTGTCCCGCACGAGGATGGGCGCCCCAACGTGAATGCCCAGCATGACGCGCGTCCATCATAAGGGCAGCTCAATGGCACCGCCCCCCACCTCACTATCACACCATCCAGCGTTCCAGCCTACAACTTCAAACATGCGCATCCACAGCAGAGGCAAAGTTAAGGGCCCCACCGCGCCCTCTCTATCATTTGCTTATTGCCCACCCCAGGTCCGCAAAACGCGCAAAGACACACGACACTAAAACACTTCGCAAGCGGCTCAGCTCAACATGACACGGCCGTCTAACCCAGGCACTGAGAGCAGCCCGATAGACTCGGTGTGCCCCCCAGGCCGGCGGGGCCCATATCAGGAGGGTTCACGGGGCATGGCGTTGGCAGCCATTGTGCGACATGGGGCATTAGCAACTGCGCAAGGCTTCTTCCGCAACCATCGCTCTTGATCGTGGCCAACGACAAAACCACCCCTTAGTAAGCACCATCTAATGGAAAGATAATAGTGCAACGGCCCAGGTCGAACCCACAGAGGGCGCCCAGTCTCAGAGACCCCGAGCTCCCCCTAGCAACGAGTCTGCACTTCACTACACTTCACTACACTGTGATAGACAACCCGCCCGCGACGGCGGAACCGGTGTAAGTTTCTTCTAGGTGGTTGGAAACAGAGAGCACCACTGCCCCTCGCGCCCCAAGGAACCGACGGGATTGCCTCCACTCGAGAGCTCCCAGCCTTCGGGGTCCATTATTGTCATGCATAGGTTGCTACCGGCCCAAGCGGCGTCATATGCTACCGGGACGGCATGCTTTGGCGGTAGCAAGGCAGCCGCCTTCGTCTGTGGCAGACCGTACCAGCAATGCTGGAACCCACACTCATGTCCACCCAAGGAAAGGGGCAGCGCCTAGCGCAACACCAAATTGACGTATGAGAGTAAAGGATGCAGGTCAGCTTCTAGGCCGACACGAGGGGGACCGCTGACGGCAACGCTAAGAGGCGGTGCTCCCATGACCCAACGAAAGCAGCGCCCTTCCAAGCAGAACATATGCCGTTCCTTACACGTGATGCCAGAGCTCCTGCAGCGCCTCATGAAGTTATTGAACAACCACAAAGGCAAGCCCCCCGCCCGCCTGCAGATTGCAGCGCTAAGCGCTCATGCTCTCCACAGTGAGCGGCGGGGTCATAAAAGGTCATGGATTCTACAAGCGTGCTAGGCAGCACGGCCACCAAGAATTATGTGCATGCGCGTAGCTTTGTCAAATTATGGGCTGCAGGCGTTGGCTGCGAGCCAGCAAGCCCCCAAAGCCCGCAGGCAACAGGTGACGCATGCTCCCACGGCCATGCACTGCAGCAAACCAGGATGCCCCCTCAGTGCAACCACAGCCCCAAGTTCAATGACACGAAGCGTCCGCCCGGCGGCATCCCCCAACCAAAGCAGAACAGCAGAGTGTTAAGGAGGAAAGCTCCAGTGCCCATGCTGTGCACCCTGTGCACTATGACTGCTGGTAGCCATCGAACTACAAAAGCCCAGAAAGAAGGCGTTTGCTCCTTTTGAATTATACGAAACCCATTGCCCAGTAAGCAAAAGCACCAAGCGTCCAGTCCCCCAGCACCCCTAAACACAAGGAGCCAGGCCGCGTGGAAGCCACCCCTGCGCCTTCGCTTGACCAAACACACCCCATAAGTAACCACATGTTGCACCCGTCTTGTTAGTGCGCGTGATCCCCAACAAGTGCTGGCCAGAAGCCCAGCGTGATCCAAAGCCCACAGGATGCTTGGGCACGGTTCCGCCCGTGTCCCACTACAAAGCAGTCTTATGATATGGTCCGGCTGACCGGTTATTGGACCATGGCCACAGAGTCCGAGCATTATTAATGGAGCTCCAACAGCCCTGCTGGTGTCGCCCCTCTCGGCTCGCGCCTCTACTCCGCCCAGTATAATCTCTCCCAACCCAATATAACCTATCTCCGCCCAGTATCACCCATGCCTTATACGAAGCCCTATTTACTTGACCTTAAACCGAAAGCCCCAAAGCGTGCTTAGTATGTATCAAGGGAGTACTGCGAATCGGAACGAGGAAACCGCCCATCTGTACTTGACAGTGGCCCGTAGCCCAAAAGACTACAGCCAACCGGGCGGAGCCGCTCCGGACGTGCGCGTATGAAGGATGCTAATACCACTCATGTCAGTATCCGTGTCCCAGCCAAAACTGCGGACAACCGCTTATCACACTTTTCGTGGCATGTGGGACAGAGTCCGTTAGCCTTATTGTGGCGCACAGGGAACGGCTCATGCATACTTGCCGCTAGGCTCCTCCGCCGGGGCGGGGTCCCGCAGCGGACGGGGCTTGCGGCCCAGGCTCCTCCGCGCCAGGCTGTGTGTTGTCTTCGACTCCAAGCACAATCAGGCCCTGCCGCATAAGCTGCGGTAAGGCCAGTGACGGATCGGAACCAAACATGCGGAGCCCTCTGGCCGGCGGCTGGGAAGGCGCCGGTCCTGGTCCCGGCTCCCCTCCCGCAGCACCTTCCCCCGCTGCCAGCGGCTGCGGCTGGACGGCCCGAGTCACGCGGGGCAGCTGAGGCCCCCCTGCCCGCGGCAGCAGGGGCCAAGCGGCGGTAACCTGGTCAACCCGGCCCCACAGGTCGTTGCCGCCGCTGTCAGTTCCGGTGCCGGTGCCCGTGCCTGCTGTGCCGCCGCTTGTACGGCTGCCGCGGCTGCCGGCAGGGCCGCCGCTGGTACGGCTGCTCGTCCTATCGGTCACGGCTCCGCTTGCACTTGTTGAGGGCGCGCCAGGGTTGCTAGCCACGAAGGGCTGAGTGAAGGCGCTGCTCAGCGGGTTCAAGAGCACGCCGCTCACTGCTTCGCGGCTGCTACCGCCGGCGCCCGAGAACCCGTACGCGCCGCCAAAGCTGCTGCCCCCAAAGCTCGCCAGGTGCGCACCCGACTGGGGCTCCTCCCGGATGGGGGGCAGCAGTGCGGCCGCCAGGCCAGCCCCGCCTACTCCGCCACCGAGCGAGCCGGCTGTGGGCGTGCCAGCACCCGTGGCCGCACCAAACACGGCGCTGAGAGTGGACGGCGGGGCATGTGGTGATCGCTCCTCCAGGCTATGGCGCCTGCCCAGGGCGTCGCCGAAGTCGATTGCGTGCACGGCTTGGTAGCGGGGCCGCGGCGAGGGCGAGGCGCCAGTGGCACTGCCGCGTTGCGATTGCGAGCTGGGGCCCAGGCGGTCTCCACTGATGGGGCCTCCCATGGCCTCCTGCGAGGGTGGGGCACAAAGGGGCAGCATGCAAGTGTTGGCAGCGCTCCAGGAGCAGCAGCAGGAAGCGCTCAGAAGAGACCTTAGGGAACCGGGCACTTGGCGGCAATCCTGCTGGCTCCCAAGGCATGGGGCCGCCACCACCCAGCAGCCATGCCTCCGCAGACGCCTCACCCGAAACACCTGAGAGTCGGCCGAGCTCGAGATGCCCTCCATGGTGGTGGACGTAGCGCCCGCCAGGCCCGATTGCCGGTGGCCCGTGCCGCCGTAGTCGAGAGTGCCCAGTAGGCTTGTCTGGCGGCTGCGACCCTGCGGCTGAGGCGACAAGCCGCTGCTCGAGCCACCGCCAGTCCGCGGTGCGGCCTGCATGTGCGCAGCGGT
Source organism: Edaphochlamys debaryana (assembly GCA_016858145.1). Lineage (NCBI taxonomy): Eukaryota > Viridiplantae > Chlorophyta > Chlorophyceae > Chlamydomonadales > Edaphochlamys > Edaphochlamys debaryana. The sequence goes on from JAEHOE010000109.1 coordinate 230,391, forward strand.
GCTGTCCCACGGGCCTCCGGTGCTGCTGCGCCACAGGGACCCGGGGCCGCCTCCTCCAGCACCACTTCCGGCGGGGAAGGCAGCCGCGGGTGAGGCAAGGAGTGCCGCGCGCGTGTCGCTGGGCCGGCTCGAGGTAAGCGAGCCGGGGTTGAAGCCCGCGGGCAGGAGCATGGATGCCGAGTGCTGGAGCAGAGCCGATGTGTGCACGTTGGCTGAAGTGGATGCGCCCCACGACGACTGGCGCGTCAGCCGGCTGAACATGCTGCCGGCCATTGTGGAGGCCATGGAAGACCGCCCCATGGAGGAATGCGTTTGCGACTCGCGCTGGCCCTGGTGTGCAGCGGACGCTCGCGTGGATTGCAGCTCGTCCACTTCGTCCTCGCCGCGAGCCTCGATGTCCTCGTCATGGTCGTCGACGAGCGCGTGCTCCTCGAGCAACTCGGAGACAACATTCGGGGGCACTGCCACTGCAACCGTCACGCCGCGTCCCTCGACGTCTGCAGGGGCCTGGACGTCCTCGGCGTCCTCCTCGTCCCACAAGGCTGGGGGCCGCTGCTGCGACTCCTGGCGCACCTGCTCCTGGGGAACCGACTCCGCAGCACTGATGCCCTCGCCAGCGCCACGCGCCTCTGCTGCCACGGAGTACACCCCGGCTGCCAGCCTGTCATACAGCAGCAGGTCGTGGTGTGAGCTGGCCATGGTGGGTGCAAGGCCCCACGGCTGGCTCAGCACCTGCTCCTCCAAGGCAGCGGTCTGCAACGGCGTGCCCAGCAGAGCAGTCGCAGGGGTGGCAGCAGGCATGGCTGCAGCAGCGGTGATCTCCATGTCGTCGAGGGTTGTGGTGGCCGTTGTGGCGGCAGCTGCTGCCATGACCGCAAAGGCCGTGGTGCTGGCGGCCACTGACTGCGTGGCGGTGGTGCTGTAGTTGGAGCTCATGGCGATGCTGAACTGCGCTGGCAGCTGAGCGGAGGGTGCAGCCGACGCAGCGCCTTCGTCATAGACGTCCTTGAGCATGGTCTGCAGCATAAGGGGAAGGCCAAGATAGGGCATGTCAGGGCGTAAAATGGGGCTTGGTTGGTGTGCGCAATGCTCCAAGCTCCGACACAGCACCTTGGTGTGCAGCCTCACCGTGAGCTCAGCCTCAATGGCCACAAAGGATGGCCGCGCGGTGTGGTCGTGGGCCAGGCAGCGGGCCAGCAGAGCGGCCAGGCTGGGGTGCAGGTTGTCGGGGATGGGCAGCGACAGCTCCCCGTGCATGACGCCCATCATGACCTGGCAAGAGGCGAGGTTGCAGGAAGGAGCAGCGTCACACCGCGTGCCTGGCAGTGGGCACACACACACACAACCCCAGCTGCTGGCCGGCTCTCAGCCGCGCCCTGTTTCTCTGGTTTACACGAGCAGCCCTGAACACAACCCCAGCTGCTGATGGGCCCACGGCTCCGACCTGCATGTTCCTCAGGCGTGGCCAGGGCTCAGAGCCGGTCGCCAGTTGCCACAGCACCACACCGTACGACCACACATCCGAACTGGGATAGCGGTTGCCAGCAATCACCTCCGGCGCCATGAAGCTCACCTGCAAGCCAAGGAGAGCTCAATCAGTCGGGAACTTCAAGCACTAATAGGGATGGGCAGTCAGGTATGTTGCGGACCAGGACACATATCCATGAGAGGAGATCCCTCCGCTACCCCCCATGCTTAGCCGCTGCTGTCAACGCCACTTTCAAGCCTCAGCCTTCGGTGGACGACACTTCACGGCGGCGTGGAGCTCTTCTGGACTTCTCGGTGGTATGTACCATCGCAAGCAAAGCTTTCCTGGCGCAGGCCTAAAGACGCTCTCCCGCCCTCAGCTTCAAACATTCCCATGCTTACCGTCCCAATGGGCTCGGGGGTCTCAATAGAGCCGTGCGGCGCGATGCGGCTCAGCCCAAAGTCCGACACCTGGAGGCCAGGGCAATCGCAAGACCTTGGGTAGGCATGCTGGGGGCCGAGGGTTGACTGCCAGGTGTGCAGTGGCACCCTGCAACCGCCTCGGCACATTGCAACCCATTCCTTTGGGCCCACAGATGCTGGCACCCAAGTGCTCCAACTGCCGCAGCGCTCAGCCGGCAACGTGCCCTTGTTGCTTGAGCCCCACTCGAAGCCCCACCCCACCCCACCATGGCCACGTAGCCGCGCGGGTCCGCGGCGTCGCTCCGCAGCAGCACGTTGGAGGGCTTGACGTCGCCGTGGATGACGGCATGGGCGTGCAGGTGCGCCAGGCCCCGGGCCACGTCCCGCGCAGTCAGGAGCAGCGCGGCCAGGGGCGGCAGCGGCGGTGGGGGCGGGGCCAGGAGCGGGGGCGGGGCCGAGCTGCTTGAGCCGGGCGTGGCGGAAGAAGTGCTGGGCCCAGTCGCCAGCTGGCCCGGCGCTGCGCCGGCGCTGGGCATGGGGCCGAGCGTGGACTCGTCTGTGTATGCTGCGCCCTGGAAGACGCCTGTGGGAGGGTGAGAGGCGGGCAGCACGGCGGCATGCACGTTTGGACAAGGACGGAGCGGGAAGGGCCGCCAAGTGCTTGTGGCTCCAGCCCTCCAGGGCCCCAGTGTCGTTGTCCGGCTTCACAAATGACTCGTGACTTTGCCTTGCATAGGCCCTCTCCCGCCCTTACCCCCGCGGATGGCGTTGTACAGGGAGCCCCGGTCCGCCTCCTCCATGACGATGCGGGTCAGGAACTCGCCCTGCAGCGACGCCAGAGTAGCAACAATGAGCTTCAGGGCTTGGTACCGCTAGAACCCATCCCCACAGGGAGGCAGCATCCAGCCGTCCTTGAGGAACCCAAGCGCTGGGAAATACCAAGCATCGAAAACGCTCAACCTCTGCTGCTCACCGGCTTGACGTTGAGGCGGTGCAGGATCTGCTGCAGCTTCCGCCAGCCCTGCTCCATCTGCTCGCGCGTCAGCGACAGGAGCGCGTCCCCGCTGGTGGCAGCCGCAGCGGTGGCGGAGGTGGCTCCAGCAGCCGCGGCGGCAGCATCGCCGCCGCCGGGCTCACGCTGGCGGAAAGAAGACACCGCCAGCTCCCGACGGCGACTGACCAGGCCGCCGACACTGGCGGGGCGACCGTGGTAGGCGCCGCCGCCGCCACCGCCGCCTCCGCCGCCAGCACTGGCGGCGGCTCCGAACCCCGCCGACATTGGGCCCCAGCGGCCCTCTCGCCCCGACGGCGGTGGCGGCGTCATGGCGGTGGGGGAGGTGACGGGGTTGGCCGAGTGGGGCCGGTCCCGCACGACCGCGGCGGCGGCGGCGGTGCTCGAGAGCGCGGGCGTTGTGCCGTGTGCCGCCAGAATGTCGGTGTCGGCTCGGGAGCTGTTGGTTCTGAGGCCGCCGACGCCCGCGCCGCCAGAGGTCATCGTGGCGATGCTGATGCTGGTGGTGGCGGTGGTGGTGGTGGTGGTGTTGACGGAGGGGACGGCGGCGCCGCCAGGCGCGGCGGCAGCCGCCGCCAGCGGTTGGTTCGGCGTCGGTTGCGGCCGCGTCGGTTGCTGCATGGGGCCGGTGGCGGGGCCGCTCGAGCCCGTGCCCGTGCCCGTGCCGGTGCCGGTGCCTGCGCCGTTGGTGGCGCCACCGGCGGTAGCGCCGCCGCTGCTCCCGGCGATGCTGCCGCTGAGAGTGCTGGGCAGCCGGGCGGAGGAGCGTGCCGCGCCTGCGCCGGCGCCGGCGGCCATGCCGGGCGCGGCGGCTCCCGCCTCGGCCACGGCGGTGAGGGTGCTGAAGGAGCCGTGGTGGATGAAGGGCGAAAGCTGACTGTACTGAGAGCTGCTGTGCAGGCCGCCCCCGGTGCCGCCACCGCCGCCGCCAGCCCCGCTGACGGCGGCGCTGGCGCTGGCGGTGGCGGCAGCTGGCGCCGCCGAGCCGCCGGCGCTGCTGCCGCCAGGGCCGAGCCTGATGCCCAGTGTGTCGCCGGTGCCAGCGCTGCCGCTGCCGTGCTCCGCGCTGCCGCTGCGCCGCTCGGCGCTGCTGGAAATGGCGCTGGCGCTGGCGCGGCCCTTGCCGCTGCCGCTGCCGCTCCGGCGCCGTTGAGCGGGGGCGCCGCCGGGGTTGGCGGCGAGTGCGGGCTGAGACGCGGCGTGCGGCTGCGCCTCCGTAGGCAAAGCCAGCGGCGGCACTCCGGAAACGCCCTGCACGCCAGAAGAAGAAACACAGACACGTTGGGGGGTGGGGCGGGCAAGCAGAGGCTGCATGAGCACAACGCGGCGAGGCTCAAGCCAAGCCAAGGTACAGACAGCGATGTGCCCGCGATAGCTGTGATGCTCAGACGCACACGCACCTGCGGCCGATGGGGCGCGGGCGACCCAACAGACGGCTGCCCCGAGCCCAGTCCTCCGATGCGGAGGCTCCCCATGATCAGGCGGCCGAGGCTCAGGCTGCGGCGCGAGCCCGTGGGCTCGTCCAAGCCGCCGGGGCCGTACGACGGCAGCCCCCCAGCCGCAATACTGACGTTGACGCGCGGCTGCGCGAGCGGCCGAGAGGACTGGGCCTGCTTGGGGTGTGGGAGCCGGCGGGAGGGGCAGTTAGCTGCCAGTAACAACGGTACGCTGAGTGCCAAAGAGCACGGTCGCCTAGGTAGGGAGGGGTGGGATCGCCACCATCCGGTGACAACGCGGGCTTGCGCGTTGCACGCACCGCCACGCTCCGAGCCCGCTTACCGCATGGCCCCAGGGGGCGGCGCCCGCCTCGCTCTCGCCCAGCCTCAGCGTGGAGACCTCAGACGCTTGCTGCGACTGTGTCAGGGGCGGCGCCTCTGGGTCCGTACCCCCATGGCTGAGCTCCGCCACCGTTGACGGCCGGGCAAAGGGGCTTGGCTCCGGCGTCCCCGCCGCCTGGCGGCGACGCCAGCGGAAGCCCCAGCGCCGGGCCTCCTCGCGACGTCGCTGGCGGCGCCGACGGGCTTCCGCCGCCGCCAGCACGTCCGCCAGCGTCGCCGCCAGGTCCTCCGCCGCTACGCGCGTCAGGTGCCACGTGTGCGTACGGATGAGGTTCGGGTGCACGAGCACGCGGCTTAGTAAGCCCTCGGTGGCGGGCGCTGTCATGCCCTCGGCTGAGTCAGCCATGTACTTGACGCACACGGGGACACGTGCGCCGCCGACGTACGTACTGCCGCGGTACACGAGTGAGCGCTCCGCACCCTGAGCGATCAGATCTAGATCGGCGACCTGTACGGCGGCAATTCAGGGTTTGAGTCCAGGATGCCAGCGGTCTACGCAGGGTATCAAACCTGACTAATTGGCCATCTCTGCTTCATTTGCAACCCCCCACGGCTGCGCCCCGCCTCTGCGGCGGCTCCACGGTGGCTGGGCCGGGCGTCTACGGCAGAGCTCACTTGCCCCCGTCCCAAGTCCATCCGCCCTTTGGACAGCACGCCTTCCCTCCCAACGCCAACTGCAGTCCCAGGGTCCGCGTACTCCAGGCGTCGAAGCAAGGCACCCCGGGCAGGGCTGGTCCCAGCCCTCAGCCGGCGACCCCACCTGCGCCACCGCCTTCAGTAGGTCCATGCGCTCCGCCCTCCGCGCCAGCTGCTCCACCGCCTCCCCCCGCAGCGCCCCGCTGACCGGCTCGGCCACCCGAGCCAGCTGGGCCGCGAAGGAGGACAGGCCTGGGGACGCGCGGACGGGCCGAGGGGCGATGACAGGGTGGCTGCTGGAGGCAACGCGCGGGGGGGCGCGCAAGCAGGGTGTCCAGGGGCAGCCCTATGCAAGCCTACTTCACACGGCAAGATAGTGGCTGGAAGTTGCCTTGTCTGAAGGCCAATCCCGATGCCGCCGGACCCGCTTGGTTGGGCGCACCTGCCGACAAGACCGAGGCCAGGTGCGCAAAGCCCCAGCGCGAGACACGTGACGCGCTCGTACGGGCGCTGCCGTACGAGTTCATCGAGCTGACGCGGCTGCCGACCTGCACACGACCACGCACGGTATCAGATGCATGTGCAGGACAGGTACACAACACATGACGAGCACGGACGAGCCATAGGCTACCCCTGCCAGACGAAACTCCCGCCCGCGGAGTCGCCGCCCCGCTGCTGCTCCCTTGCCCAAGCCCCAAGTCGCCAACATCTCACCACCAGGTGCCCAGCGCTGCCGCCAGCGGTGCCGCCGCCGGCAGACAGCCCGGTCCCGGTCCCATGCCGGGCCCGCCGCGGCGCCGCCGATGATACCGTCGGCGTCGGCAGCGCGCCGCCACCGCCAGTCTGACTGGCGGCGCCGAGGCCGCCGCGGCGGCTATGGGTCCTCGACGTGAGGCCGCCGCCAGCGCCGCCGCCAGTGGTGCTGGCGGCGCCGGCGAGCGCTTCTAAGTCCCGGAGGATGTACCCGCCCGTACCCGACTCGCTGGCAGGTGCGAGGGATCCTGCCGCGGGTTCCGTGATGAAGACCAGCGGGCTGTTTGAGGAGTAGCCCGGCGGCAGGCCTGGTGCCGGCGGCGACATCATCGGCGGCGGCAGCTCGGCCGAGTACCCAGCGGTCAGCTGCAGCGGCGACGGCAGCATGGGCCGCCGTACAGCGCCGTACGATGCTGCGGGGAGCAGCAGTTGGGACGAGGCCGCTGCTGGCTGCCCCACCACGGGTGCGGGCTCCGCGCCTGCATATTGTATGTTACGGAAGGGGTCAGGAGGCGAGCAAGCGGTCAACTGCAGTAAGGTATAGCTTGCTCAGGGGAACAGCTGGGTACAGGTCTGTTTGTTGCGTGGCGGAGCAGAGCGCGGCCGGCCTGTTGGACGCATCAATGCGAGGCTCCTCAAAGCTGGTACCCAGGGGGTCCACGTCAGCCGCTGCGCTCAGATTGCCCAACAGCAACTCCCGACTCAAGGGCTTGACCCACGCACCAACAGTGTCTAGAGCGCAGCTCACCGGTTGCGAGCGCCGACGGGGCGGCAGCTGCCACCGCTTCACTTCGTGCGGTATTGGTGCCGTCCGCACTAGGGCCGCCATCACGCCCGCCGCAACACAGGAGAATGCGTCGCAGCCTGGTTGTGGGGCGGAAGGCACCGCTGCCCGGTTCCTCCGAGGCGCCGGCATCCTGGGATCCTGGATCCTCCAGCTGGCGGGATCCTGGATCCACGTGGGCTGCCGCTGCTGACGGGCCCCGGTCAGGCGCTGGCTGCATTCTGCGGCAGCGGCAGCCGGGGCCGCCGCCCGCACGCCGCCTGGCGCGGCCTCAGTGCACAACCAGGGTTGGCCGGTGGGGATGGGTAAGCCTGAGGAAAGACAGGGCGGAATGGATACCGGTGCGTGCCGGGGGGGTGCGGCGTGAGCGAGTTGGGCTGTGTCGGCTGGCGTGGTCCTGCACGCGGGGTTGACGGCCGCCACGTCACGCCGCACATGGCGCTGCACCATCAACACAGCGTGTGATGATTCTGAGGGCGGACCACACTCCAGAGTTTGGGGCTTCGAAAGAGCACGCGCGCCGTTGACAGCCATCGCGGACGTCGACGCCACGCGTGCGTCGTCTTCGCGGTAGTCATCCTTGCAGATAGCTGATAGCGCCAGAGCATCGATTCCTAAGGTGTTCTTGCGAGGCGCGCTTGCCGTGACGCAGGATTCGCGCTCGCACGCCCCGACCGCCCGGCGTCGTTGATACGGTACCAAAACAAGTACACCCACAAAACACACGATCGTGTGGAAGATGCCTCAACGCCGGAAGCGAGCCGAACCGCCTCGGCCGACGCGCCGGCTTACCTCTCTGCGCCGCTTCCACGCCCCAACCTTCATGTAGTGCCTAGTTATGCCTATATGAGCTTGTAAGGCATCGCCGACGTCTGGAGGCGCTTCTGACGGCGCGCTGACGGATACTTGCAAGTGCAGTAAAGTTGAGCAAGCTCTCCCCCTTTTCTTTCCCCTTCACTGTATCGACCCTATCTACGTTGCAAAGTATGCAGCGGGCCTCAAACACCGATCACCCGGCCCTACGCGGTAATCGGAGAGCATGATTAGCCGGACGGCAGGGGAGCAATACAAATCGGCATCATACATCGGAATGTGCACGTCGCAGCCACTGCATTTACATTCTTGACTCCGCCTGGCTACGCTTGGCACTGCCCCCCGCCCGGCAGTTGGACGGAGCAGCTGGTATGGTGAGCCGAGCGCTTGACCATAATTGCGAAACAAAGGAAAGTACTGGCAGAGTACGCCTGCATGCTGAGGAGCGACAGCTGTCGCCCCACCTGTTGGGCTCGTGCAGGGCCTTTTACGGCAGGGTGCTTCGCCGACAGCTGTTCAGCTGCTCCTTTGTATGGCGTATAGCGCACAGAACGCATCGCCGCTGGCGATGGGAGGGAGGCGTGGGAGGCGTGGAGCTTCCCTGATTTCGGGAGTCCGGAGCGAGGGAAACGCGGACGACGCGGAGCAAATGCTTAAGTCGTGCCAGTGCTTTCAGCGCTAGGCACGACGTGAGCGGGCAGATTGTGTCGGCGGGCACGCGTTTGGCGCCACATTCGTCCACCTCTAGGGCTCGGCCGGGGCCCGACAAAGCTCGACGCCCCGCCGCCAAGTTGTTCTTCGAGATCGTAACCCCTCGCCGCCCCGCCTTGGCCCCAAGTTAGCCGCCTATGTTGCGACTGTGCGTGCAGTGCACACTTCCCCGGCGGTTCCTGGAGGACTCCAGGAGAGAGCCATGCCGAGTCAACCGGAAAGATTGGCGGGGAGGCGGCTAAGGGCCTGTTGAACGGCTGGCACAAATGATTTAGTACCTATCCTGCCGCCCGGAGCCCCGGACGTTGGGTCGTAAACAGCGCATGGGCTGTGCTTGCTTTGCAGCTCACCCCCCAGGAGGCAGGAGCATGCGTCCTCCGCCCCAGCGCCCTCGGGCCTGAGTGGCCAGGGGAGCTGTAATGGATGCGTCTTAAAAGGCAGGTGTAGACTTGACAGGAACCCCACCCTCGTGCGCCATCGCCTCCGTATCCTTGAGGCGGGGAGCGTGTCTGCTACAGGAGCGCGGGAGCCTGCCCTGCTCGGGCTGCTCCCACCGCAGCCCCAGCTGCCCTCGGTAGGACCTCCGGGCTCAACGCAAAGCGCAGCGAGGGCACGCTCGGCTCCAGGCCCCCAGGAGGACCTCCGGGCCGCTATAACCCTACCATATAATCCATGCGCCCTGAACCCGATGTGCCGGTGTGTGCCACAACAGCGTCAGGTCCCCCCCCGTCGTGCGCGGCTGCTTCACCTATACGATGCGGCTTCTTGCCACGTTCTTCTCGTCAAGCCCCCCCTTTCCAGCGGCCCACAGTCCCAAGCACACACGAGGCTCGGGTCAGTCGGCTCGTGTAGTCGTCAGCTCGTCACTTGCACTGCCTTCTGCTTGCAACCAAGGGACCGGCAGGGCCGTGGCCACAGCACAGGCGCGGACTCGAGTGTGTCACAGTGCCGGCTGCAGCGGTGTAGTGCACGTCACTACGTCAGTGCATGTCGCACATATGCCAGGTACATGCCAGCAGCGGGTGTTACAACGGGTGTGCATCACACGCCTACAACCCGCGCGCGCACGCACGCACACAGGCGCCCTCGCCCCAGCCCGAGCCCACATCCGCATACCCCCGACGTTGCCTTGCCTTCGCTGCATGGCCCCTGCGAGTACAGTGCCCCAGCGAGTACCGTGCCCACATCCTCAGCAGTCCGTCAATGTATCTGTACACGGACTCCGCACGCGCCCCATTGTGCTTTTCCCCCCTCCCGCCATAGCCCCGGAGCCTCCGCCCCTGCAACCCTGCACCGGTGTCTCCGCTGCCCCTCCGCCTGCCCCCCCAGGCGCCCATGCCCGCCCCCTGGACGGCATTGCAAGTTCCCCTCCCGACCTCCCGTCGCTCCCCGGGCGCGTTGACTGGCGCCCGGGGTCCCCTCCTCTGCACCCTGCCCCTCCGCTCCGCATGAATGCCCCCCGAACGCACATGGCGCCTGCGGGCCCCGCCGGCCCCCATCCTGGGTGCCTTGCATCCTCGGGTACCGGTACCGGTACGTGTACGTGCGTCCAGCGCCAGACAGCCCAGACTCCTCGCCGGACGCCCGCACTGCCCGCACTGCGCAGTGGGGCGCCTCACGTGCCCCTGGTGAGCGCCCGAGGGCACCCTGGGCCCCCCCCACCCCCCGGTCGAACGCGGGGCCAAGCCATCCATCCCCCCACGCCGCTGCTCGCCTCGCTGCAGGGGCGTGCCCCCGCCAGCCGAGTGGCGGCGTCCGGAGCCGGCCCTTGCGACCGCACCCCACTACGGCGTGCCTGCAGCCCCCGGCGCTCTGCCGTCGCCGTCCGCCGCCGCCGTCCACCACAGCCGCCGCCACCGCTGCTGACCCCCGCCAGGCGGTTCCGCCTAGAGCTCCGCGGCGCCCTTCTTGCCGGCCGACATGAAGTACTCCTTGGACTTCTCGGGGTCGGGGTGCATGGTCTTGTCGCCGGGCTTCCAGCCTTGGGGGGGGGGAGAAGGGGGGGGGAATAGGGAGGAGGGATTAGGGGAGGGGAAAGCAAAGGGGGGAGGGGGTTGGAGAGGAGGGGGGAGGGAGGCGTGTTCTTGAAGGGCTTAGGCCCTGAGCGGGCGGACCAGCAGAGACGAGGGCACGGCAGTCTGGAGGGTGCACGGGGCGTGCACACAGTGGGGGTGGGGCGGGGGGGGGGGGGGGTGGAGAGCGAGCACGCGCAGCAACCCGGCCCTCCTGCCCCCACCGCCCCAGCCCTCCACCCCGCCCCCCACCCCCGGCTGCGGACCTGCGGAAGAGGCAACCCCCACCCCCCGACCCTCGACCTATGACCCTCGAGCCCCTCCATCTAGCGCCTGCTGAGCACCCCGACCCCCGACCCCCGTCTCCTAGCCTGCGCAGCCCCCGGTGGGCCCCGCCCCCCTGCGCCCGGCCCCCACACCTGCCGGGCAGACCTCGTCGGGGTTGGACTGCACGTACTGGATGGCCTGGGGGGGGGGGCAGCAAGGGGTAATGAGTAGGGTTTATTATAGAGAGGTCAAGGGATTTCATGGGGTGAGGGACTCGAGAGGGAGGTGAGCTCTGGCCTGCCCGATTCCGACCACGTCTACCCCCCCCTCCTCACGCGTGGTGAGAACGCACAACAACACGGGGCGCTTGGTCTTGTCCACGGAGCCACCACGCACCGCCCTCCCGCCGCACCGAAACACACACGTTTTCGCCTGGGAGCCCCCTCCGCCCCCTCCAACGCACCTGCAGGATACGCTTGGTCTCGTCCACGGAGCGACCGAAGGACAGGTTGTTGACGGTGGAGTACTGTACCGGGGGGGGGGCGGGGGGAAGGGGGGAGAGAAAGGTTGTGTTTCGTGTGTATCGTGGTGGGCGGTGGCGGCCGTCCAGGCCATTCAGACGGGCACGGGGATGCGCAGGGAAAGCGCTGCTGCTCGGACAAGGTGGCAAGGGTGTGCAGGGCCCCGTTGTAAATTCAGTGTCGTATGGTCGTACCTGTACGACGCCCTCCTTGTCGATGATGAAGGTGCCGCGAAGCGCCACGCCCTGGGGGAGTGAGTCACAGGCGGGGCCAAGAGGTGGGGTCGACACGGGGACGAGCAGCCAGAGGTACGGCCTAGGGGCCCGTCCCCCTGGTTCTGAGAAGTGGTGACCTCCTCCCCCGCAGCCCATCTTGACGAACGGCAAGCCCCAAACCGCCCGCCGGCACCCCGGGCCCCGCCCCACCTCCGCGCTCAGGACGCCGTACGCCGTACTGATCTCGCGCTTGAGATCCGAGACCAGGGGGTAGGCCAGATCCCCCAGGCCGCCCTCCTTGCGTGGCATCTGGATCCAGGCCTGTCAAGGGGGAGCATGGGGGGCGGGGGGCAGGCAAGAGGAGCAATTGTTGCATGAAGGGCCGCGAGGGGCTAAAGGGCTTGTTGGCGTATGGTGTGGGGCCTAATTTCTTTGCCCTGCCCACCTGCCCACCACCCCAACCTTCCAGCAAAACGCCCTAGCAAGAAGTCCACAGCAACAACGGCTTGCTATTGTAGCGTCGGTGGCATGAGTGCCCAAGTGCGTTGGCCGACCCACATCCGGCACCTCGCTTTCCACTCTGCACACCCCCTTTCCATGGGTCAGCGAACTCCCTCTCTTCTCGCCCCCCACCCCCACCCCCACCCCGCCTGCCCACACGTGCGCGGAAGCGCTGCCCGCGAGCAGCCGACCTTCACCCCAGACGCGTTACCGCGCCCCCCAGGCCCTAGGGCTAGGGAGGGCCGTCGTTCTTCCTCCGGCCCCCCTCACGCGTGGGGCCTCTTCCTCTTCCTTATGCCACGTTCAACCTAACCCAGGTGCTGCTTGGATGGGTTCCCTCCTCCCCGTCCTCTCCCCTCCCTCCTCCCCTCCCCCTCTTCTCCCCTAACCCCCCTCCCCTCCCCCCCCTCACCAGGTGGGCGTACTGCGAGTCCACAGACACCCCCAGGACCTCCGTGTCCAGCGCCTGCGGGGGGAGAGGGGGGGGGAGGGGGGGTTGGTGTGCTGAGCGGAAGCGCGCCGCCTGCGCCAGGGAAACGTCACGTCGGAGGATGGGGGGGACAGGAGAGGGGAGGGGAGGGTGATGAGGCGCAGGCGCGTGGGGCGCTGGGGCCGGAGACCCTGTGCACGGGGCCAGAAGTTGATTGCGTTAGTGGCTGCCATGGCAGCCCCACACAGCCCTCCCCTCCCGCCACGCAACCCATTTTTGGGCTGAGCCCCCGGCGTAGCGCCTGGCGCGGAGCGCCAGCCGGGGGGCGAAAACGCCCCCTGGGAATACCCCGTGTCGGTGTCCGTCCGTCCTCCGTCCGTCCTCCGTCCGTCCGTCCCCACCCCCGCGAAAGACTCATGTTGCCCCCGGGCCCCCCATCCGTTGATCCCTCCCCCCAAGCTCCCCTGAAGCCTCCCCACGCACACCTTGAACTCCTCATAGCGGTCAGAGAAGGCCGGCCGGCTAATCACCGGCCGGCTAATAACCGCGCCTACGCTTTTCCTGGCCTTTACACGAGCACCCCTGAACACACCCTCCCGCCAAGCAACCCATGTCCACCTACCCTAGTGCCCAGTCCCAACCCACGCGAAAGACTCATGTTGCCCCCGGGCCCCCCATCCGTTGATCCCTCCGCCCAAGCTCCCCTAAAGCCTCCCCACGCACACCTTGAACTCCTCATAGCGGTCAGAGAAGGCCGTGATCTCGGTGGGGCACACAAAGGTGAAGTCGAGGGGGTAGAAGAAGAGGACCACATACCTGAAAGGTGGGGGAGAAGATGGGGATGGGGAGGGGCCGAAGAAGGCAGCGAGGTTTTGCGGGTTGGGGTCGGGCTGGATGTGTCGCTTGCGGGGGTCGGCGCGGAATGCTGTGGCATGGCTAAAGCGACCGAAAGTGGGGCTCGGGGTGCGTCGGGCGCAGCTGCCGGCCGGACATGGGAGTTTGCGAAACAGCTTGCAAGAAGGCCGCAGCTAAGTATCACCAACCGCTGAGGCTAGCTACACAGAGGCTAAGGCGGAGCCCCGTGTCCACGCAGACTTACTTCCCGCGAAGCTTGGACAGCGTCAGGTCAACGATCTTTTGGTTCACAACGGCCGCGGCCTTGAAGTCAGGGGCAGGGTTCCCAACCAGGGGCTGGGGGCGGGGGGGGAAGGGGGTGGATGGCAGGTTAGTGTCTGAGTTCAGCCCAAAACGCAAGCCGCCGCAAATTATCTTTCAGGCCCAAGCAAGGTAGGTCAAGCGCCATCCATCGTGTTGTTTGCGAGCTCGCGGACAAATGTCGCGAGACGATCCGCGCGACAGACGTGTGACGCGTGCGACAGAGGCCCCAACCGGCGATAAGCCACTTCACTTACAAGCGCAGCTTGGCCGAGGGCGGCCAGCGCGCCTGCGATAAGGAGGAACAACGCGCCGCGCATGTTGGCGCGTCTCAGCACCGTGAGCTGGTTTAAGAACCGTGGTACAGTTTATGTATTCTATGGTGGATCAGGTTCCCCGCGGCGTGTCTTCTGCGTGCCACTGCGGCTCTGCCGCAATCCCGCGCTTGCATGGGTTTCGACAGCCCGGAGGAGCCGACTCTGCTCGAGCTTGGTCAGAAGGGAGTCTCGTACCACCTCCGTAAGCGTATACATCAGGGTGAATTCGAAGTAGGGGAGGGTGAACTCCTGTGACTGGCGAAGAGAGGCCCGCAGGCAGGTGCGGGCGAGGGGACGGGACAGGGGTATGGCACGCATGTCAACCGCCGCACGCACTACTCGCCTATGTGTGATGTTACGTAGGTAATGGGTAGAAACCTGCGAGCACACTCGCGGAGGGAACAGCACGAGGGCGGTTTTGTGCCTTACCCGCCCCGGACAATCTGTCCAGGCCATCAACCCAGGCGTCAGTTGGTTGTAACGGTGCCCAGTCCCTTATGTAAATACCGCTGCCGTGTCGGGCATAATAGCGACAGCGCCAACTGAGTAGCTGTGCATTGTGTGCAAAGTCATCCTAGCGCCTGGCTTTTGCACTTGTCGATAGAACGCTATCTTCTTGCAGTTGACTGCAGTCCGGATTGCGAGTCGCAGCTACTCGGGCGAGAGCGCCGAAGTCCAGCGCGACGTTCTCAGACGCTAGAGACGCCGTCAGTTCCAACGCGGGCAGTCGCGAGTTCTGTTGCAGCTCACCTGACTGAGTCGCAATGCTAGTGAGCGACACAAGGAGGAGGCGGGCGGAGGAAATGTGAGTCGCGCTATCGGTGCCGTCGCCCTCGTGCGGTAGCTGCCCGCAAAGCAATGAACTCATTGCTCGGGGGCAGCTCGGGCCTGGCCGGACTATGCTGTCTCTCGTTCTGAGGGTTTGGGCCGGTGCGGTTGGGACGGGATAGGTAGAGGCGGGCACTCGAGGTGAGCCACAGAGCTTGCGCACGTTCGCGTCGACCGAGTCGACCCCTCCCGGCTCAACCCTCCCTTACCTGCACTCCTACGCCCAGGGAATGAACGCTGGTGCCCGCGCTGCCCGCCTTCTGGCGGAGCCCATGCCTCCAGAGCAGCAGCCGCAGCCTGGGCCCCCGTGCCGCTGGTCCCACCCGCGCGAAGCGGGGCGGCCTGCGGACCGAGACCTCAGCCCAGGCGCGGAGGAGCCCCTTGGTCTGAGCCCGGGCGAACGGCAGACCCCGGTGCCGGAACGCAGGCCGGTGCGGGCGTCACGCAGCCAGGGGCATGAGGTCAGGCCGCGGCATGAAAGGGGCGCGAGGGCTGGGCTGGACACAGCCTTGATGCCGGCTGCGGAGTTGGTGCCGGACGGCCAGGCCAGGCGGCGGGTAGGATGGGGCCAAGTGCCCGGGCCCACCCGGGCCCCTGATGCAGCCTGCCGGGCCCACGCCGGGCCACAGCACGGCGGGCCCTCGCCAACGTCCCCGACGGAGACGACGGAGCCAGTCCAGCTTACGTCAGCCGCATGCCTGCCGGCTCTGGCGGAGCCGGCACATGAACGCATGAAGAGGACTGAGGGCGCTGCGCCTCTGCCAGGCAGCGCCCGGGCAGCTCCATTGGAAACGGGGCCGCGCCAACAGCCGGCGCAGTCCCGACCCGGGACCGTGACCGGAACCGGAACCGGAACTGGGCCTGGGCCTGGGCCTGGGCCTGGACTTGGGCCCGGGGCAGGGCCTGGGCCTAGGCCTGAGCCTCCTCCGCTGCGCGTCTCGGCGGCGCCTGTCTCAGGGACAGGGCCTGCTGTGGACGGGCGGCCGATGGACGCCCAGCCAGCGGCGGGGCTTGGGCTCTGGCGGGGGTCAGAGCCGGGGTCGGGGCCGACGCCGCCGCAGCCCGGGTGCCCGCCCGCAGCCTCCGGTCCTGACTCCCGTTGCGGGGGTGCATGGGGCTGCGGTGGGAGGCCCGGGGAGCCCTCGCCGGCGGCGGCACCGGGCGGGGCAGTGCGGGGGTCAGGGACCCGCGTGCTCCCGACAGGGTTGGAACCTAGCTCTGCAGGGTCGCAACGGCCAGGGGCGGACTCCGCTGCTGCGGCCCCCGCTGCTGCGGCCGCCGCTGCGACCGGTCCGGGAAGAAGCCAGTGGCGCGGCCCGGGGGGCGCACAGGACGGCGTCGTCTGGCCTGGGCCTGGGCCTGGGCCTGGTGTGCAGGGGGCGACGGGGCGGCCTGGTTCGGCCCGAACCGAGCGCACCTGCGGAGGAAACGCAAGAGCAGGCGCTGGTGGCGGCGTATGCTTGGGCCGTGGCGGTGAGATGGCGTCCGGGCGGTGTCGTGCCTCACGTGGGCCCAGCGCCTGGCCCTGCCTGCGGCTCCTCGTCCTGCTGCTGCTGCCGCTGCTCCTGCCAGCCGGGCCGGGAGGCAAGCTCCTAGCGGCGGCGGCGGCGGAGGCAGCCGCGGAGCCGGGAGCGGCGGCAGGAGGTGCGGGGACGGAAGCAAGGTTACACTTGAGTGCGTTCGGACCTGAGGTGGCGCTCGAGGCCGTGAGGAGCGGACGGGGACTGGAGCGGGGGCGGGGGCAGGCACTGCTGCTGCCCTCCGCCGCGCCCACCCACACACCGGACTCAAGCGGGGCTCAGGGACCAGCCCCCCGCCCCCGGGGCTCCGCCGTGCGTAGCGTGCTGTCCGCACCTCACCCGGATGCGGGGCCAGGGGCAGAGGTGGGCCCGGAGGTGGTGGCCTGGATGGGGACGGGGGCGGAGGCCGAGGCGCTGGGGGCAGGAGCGAATGCGTTCCGACGTGTGGCACAGGAGGAGGGCGGCACGCCACCCGCCCAACCGTCTCCGCCCCCGCCACCCGACACCCCGACGCCGCCGCCTGCGCCGGATGTGCCGCCACCTGCCGGCCCCCCGCCGCCGGCCGCACCCGCGCCCCCGTCCTCACCACCCCCGGGCACCCCGCCCGCCAGTCCCGAACCGGCGCCGCCGCAGCTCCCGGCCCAGCCCAGCCCCAGCACCCCAGCACCACCCTACCCGGGGCCCGGCTCGCCCCTACCACCAGAGTCCCCACCCCTACCGCCGGAACCCCCGCCCCAGCCTCCCCTCGCTCCCCTCGCGCCGGGCCCGGAGCCCCCGGCCACCCCCAGCCCTTCCGGTCCCCAGCCTCCCACCGCCCCGCCCTCACCACCGGACGGCCCTCCGCCTCCCGGCCCCCCATCAAACCCGCAGCCCCCTTCACTCCCTGCCCCGCCCCTCTCCCCGCCATCACCCCCAGCGCTGCCCAGCGGGCCGCAGCCGCCCAGCCCCGAGCCCGCACCGCCCAACACACCGACACCGCCGGCCTCGCCGCCCGAAGCTCCGCCGCCTGCGCCCCCCTCGTCCCCGTCCCAGCCTCCGCCGCCGTTCACTCCCACGCCTCCTCAGCAGCCACCCGCCAGCCCCAGCCTCCCTCCGCCCGCTGAGCCCCCACCCAGCCAGCCCCCGCCGGCCTACCCTCCACCCGACTCGCCTCCACCCGACTCGCCCCCACCGGACTCGCCTCCGCCCTCCGAGCCGCCTCCAAGCTCGCCTCCACCTGACTCGCCTCCACCCGATTCGCCCCCGCCCGACTCGCCTCCACCCGACTCGCCCCCACCTGACTCACCTCCGCCCTCCGAGCCGCCTCCGAGCTCGCCTCCACCCGACTCGCCCCCACCCACTGAGCCCCAACCACCTTCCAGCCCTGCTCCGCCGAACCTGCCCGCACCGCCGCCGCCCTCGTACCCTCCCCCGTCGACACCGCCGCCGCCCCTAGCCCCACTGCCGCCGCCCCCTTCCCAGCCTCCTTCCCAACCCTCTCCACCGCCACCGCCCTCCGCCCCTCCGCCCCTGGCCCCCGCACCACCCCCTCCTGAAACCCCTCCGCCGTCGCAGCCAGCGCCGCCAGCCCTACCACCACCATTGCCTCCCCCCGACTCCCCGGCCCCCATGCCCCCCTTCGCCCCATCACCCCCCTCTCCAGAGCCCCCGCCCCCCCTATATCCGCCACCTCTCGCCCCCGCCCCACCGCCACTCGCGCCCCCGCCCCCGCCTGATGCGCCCCCGCCCCCACCTGATGCGCCCCCGCCCCCGCCCGATGCGCCACCGCCGCCCTCGCAGCCGCCATCCCCCGCCCCCGCTGTACCCACCCGCTCCGCCCCTGGCCCCCCTCCCCCCGTCCCCAGCTCCAGACGCGCCCCCTCCGCCCTCCCCCGACCCCTCCCCGCCCCAAGCGCCCACCCCACCCGCCCCGGCGCCACCCGAGCACCCCTCTCCGCCCGGCCCACCCCTGGCCCCGCCCCTGCCGGAAACCCCACCCGCAGCCCCCAGCCCCTTGCCGCCCGGTCCCCAGCCCCCTGCATACCCAGGGCCTTTGGAACCGCACCCGCCCTCGCCCGAGCCCCTGCCCCCAGGGCCTCCGGCCCTGCCCGCGCCGCCGTTGCCAGAGCCGCTGCCGCCATCACCCGACACGCCGCCGCTGGCTCCCCCACCGCAGCCGCCAGGGCCGCCGACATCACCGCCCGCACCGCCGTTGCCACCGCTGGCGCCGGCCTCGCCGCCCTCACCAGCTCCTGGCCTGCCGCTGCCTCCGTCGCCACCGCTGGCGCCGACCGCACCGCCCTCTCCGCCCCCAAGTCTGCCGGTGCCGCCCCTGCTCCCCGCTCCGCCGCCGGGCCTGCCGCTGCCACCATCGCCCCCTCAGACGCCGTTGTCGCCTCCATCGCCCTTCCCAAGCCTGCCGCTGCCTCCGTCGCCGCCGCTGGCCCCGCCGCCGCCGCCGCTGCTTCCCGCTCCGCCGCCGGGCCTGCCACTACCGCCATCGCCCCCTCAGACGCCGTTGTCACCTCCATCGCCCTCCCCAAGCCTGCCGCTGCCTCCGTCGCCGCCGCTGGCCCCGCCGCCGCCGCCGCTGCTTCCCGCTCCGCCGCCTGGTCTGCCGCTTCCGCCGTCACCGCCCCAGTCGCCGCCGTCGCCCCCGTCACCTTCCCCTGGCCTGCCGCTGCCTCCGTCGCCTCCGCTGGCCCCTCCGTCGCCACCCTTGCTTCCCTCGCCGCCGCCTGGCCTGCCGCTTCGGCCGTCACCGCCCCAGTCGCCGCCGTCGCCCCCGTCACCTTCCCCTGGCCTGCCGCTGCCTCCGTCGCCGCCGCTGGCCCCTCCATCGCCACCCTTGCTTCCCTCGCCGCCGCCCGGCCTGCCGCTTCCGCCGTCACCGCCCCAGTCGCCGCCGTCGCCTCCGTCACCTTCCCCTGGCCTGCCGCTGCCTCCGTCACCGCCTCTAGCCCCTCCGTCGCCACCCTTGCTTCCCTCGCCGCCGCCTGGTCTACCGCTTCTGCCTTCACCGCCCCAGTCGCCGCCGTCGCCTCCGTCACCTTCCCCTGGCCTGCCGCTGCCTCCGTCGCCTCCGCAGGCCCCTCCGTCGCCACCCTTGCTTCCCTCGCCGCCGCCCGGCCTGCCGCTTTCGCCGTCACCGCCCCAGTCGCCTCCGTCGCCTCCGTCACCATCCCCTGGCCTGCCGCTGCCTCCGTCACCGCCTCTAGCCCCTCCGTCGCCACCCTTGCTTCCCTCGCCGCCGCCTGGTCTACCGCTTTCGCCATCACCGCCCCAGTCGCCGCCGTCGCCTCCGTCACCTTCCCCTGGCCTGCCGCTGCCTCCGTCGCGTCCGCTGGCCCCTCCGTCGCCACCCTTGTTCCCCTCGCCGCCGCCTGGTCTGCCGCTACCGCCGTCACCGCCCCAGTCGCCGCCGTCGCCTCCGTCACCTTTCCCTGGCCTGCCGGCACCCCCGCTGCCGCCTCTAGCCCCTCCGTCGCCTCCGTCACCCCCCACACCGCCGCCCGGCCTGCCGTCGCCGCCGTCACCGCCCCAATCACCGCCGTCGCCTCCATTGCCCTCCCCGAGCCAGCCGGCACCCCCGCTGCCGCCTCTAGCCCCGCCGTCGCCTCCGTCACCTCCCACTCCACCGCCGGGCCTGCCGGTCCCGCCGTCACCGCCCCAGTCACCGCCGTCGCCTCCATCGCCCTCCCCGGGCCTGCCGGCACCCCCGCTGCCGCCTTTAGCCCCGCCGTCGCCTACGTCACCTCCCACTCCACCTCCCGGCCTGCCGCTCCCGCCGTCACCGCCCCAGTCGCCGCCTTTACCACCAGCGGCGCCGCCAATGCCCCCATCGCCGCCAACGCCACCGTCAGCGCCACCAGCCATCCCGTCGCCGCCAGCGCCGCCGCCAGCGCTACCCTCGCCGCCGTTGCCGCCCCTTGGGCCACCATCGCCCCCAACGGCACCGCCAGCTGTCAGCCCCCCTCCTCTCCCGCCAGCCATTCCGTCGCCGCCAATACCACCACTGCCACCTCCCGCCACACCCTCACAACCCTCGCCTCCAGCGCCGCCGCCAGCCATGCCGCCGCCGGCGTCGCCCCCAGCGCCTCCGCCGGCTGTCCCATCGCCGCCGCCACCGCCTCTGGCCCCTCCCGCCACACCCTCACCACCCTCGCCTCCAGCGCCGCCGCCAGCCATGCCGCCGCCTGCATCGCCCCCGGCGCCTCCGCCGGCTGTCCCGTCACCTCCGCCACCGCCTCTGGCCCCTCCAGCCACACCCTCACCACCCTCGCCTCCAGCGCCGCCGCCAGCCATGCCGCCGCCGGCGTCGCCCCCAGCGCCTCCGCCGGCTGTCCCGTCACCTCCGCCACCGCCTCTGGCCCCTCCCGCCACACCCTCACCGCCCTCGCCTCCAGCGCCGCCGCCGGCCATGCCGCCGCCTGCATCGCCCCCGGCGCCTCCGCCGGCCTTGCCGTCACCTCCGCCGCCGCCTCTGGCCCCTCCCGCCACACCCTCACCGCCCTCGCCTCCAGCGCCGCCGCCGGCCATGCCGCCGCCTGCATCGCCCCCGGCGCCTCCGCCGGCCTTGCCATCACCTCCGCCGCCGCCTCTGGCCCCTCCCGCCACACCCTCACCGCCCTCGCCTCCAGCGCCGCCGCCGGCCATGCCGTCGCCGGCGTCCCCTCCGGCGCCGCCGCCGGCCTTGCCGTCACCTCCGCCGCCGCCTCTGGCCCCTCCAGCCACACCCTCACCACCCTCGCCTCCAGCGCCGCCGCCGGCCATGCCGCCGCCGGCGTCCCCTCCGGCACCTCCGCCGGCCTTGCCGTCACCTCCGCCGCCGCCTCTGGCCCCTCCAGCCACACCCTCACCGCCCTCGCCTCCAGCGCCGCCGCCGGCCATGCCGCCGCCTGCATCGCCCCCGGCGCCTCCGCCGGCCTTGCCGTCACCTCCGCCGCCGCCTCTGGCCCCTCCCGCCACACCCTCACCGCCCTCGCCTCCAGCGCCGCCGCCGGCCATGCCGCCGCCTGCATCGCCCCCGGCGCCTCCGCCGGCCTTGCCATCACCTCCGCCGCCGCCTCTGGCCCCTCCCGCCACACCCTCACCGCCCTCGCCTCCAGCGCCGCCGCCGGCCATGCCGCCGCCTGCATCGCCCCCGGCGCCTCCGCCGACCTTGCCGTCACCTCCGCCGCCGCCTCTGGCCCCTCCCGCCACACCCTCACCGCCCTCGCCTCCAGCGCCGCCGCCGGCCATGCCGCCGCCTGCATCGCCCCCAGCGCCTCCGCCGGCCTTGCCATCACCTCCGCCGCCGCCTCTGGCCCCTCCCGCCACACCCTCACCGCCCTCGCCTCCAGCGCCGCCGCCGGCCATGCCGCCGCCGGCGTCCCCTCCGGCGCCGCCGCCGGCCTTGCCGTCACCTCCGCCGCCGCCTCTGGCCCCTCCAGCCACACCCTCGCCTCCAGCGCCGCCGCCGGCCATGCCGCCGCCGGCGTCCCCTCCGGCACCTCCGCCGGCCTTGCCGTCACCTCCGCCGCCGCCTCTGGCCCCTCCCGCCACACCCTCACCGCCCTCGCCTCCAGCGCCGCCGCCGGCCATGCCGCCGCCTGCATCGCCCCCGGCGCCTCCGCCGACCTTGCCGTCACCTCCGCCGCCGCCTCTGGCCCCTCCCGCCACACCCTCACCGCCCTCGCCTCCAGCGCCGCCGCCGGCCATGCCGCCGCCTGCATCGCCCCCGGCGCCTCCGCCGGCCTTGCCGTCACCTCCGCCGCCGCCTCTGGCCCCTCCCGCCACACCCTCACCGCCCTCGCCTCCAGCGCCGCCGCCGGCCATGCCGCCGCCTGCATCGCCCCCGGCGCCTCCGCCGGCCTTGCCGTCACCTCCGCCGCCGCCTCTGGCCCCTCCCGCCACACCCTCACCGCCCTCGCCTCCAGCGCCGCCGCCGGCCATGCCGCCGCCTGCATCGCCCCCAGCGCCTCCGCCGGCCTTGCCATCACCTCCGCCGCCGCCTCTGGCCCCTCCCGCCACACCCTCACCGCCCTCGCCTCCAGCGCCGCCGCCGGCCATGCCGCCGCCGGCGTCCCCCCCGGCGCCGCCGCCGGCCTTGCCGTCACCTCCGCCGCCGCCTCTGGCCCCTCCAGCCACACCCTCGCCTCCAGCGCCGCCGCCGGCCATGCCGCCGCCGGCGTCCCCTCCGGCACCTCCGCCGGCCTTGCCGTCACCTCCGCCGCCGCCTCTGGCCCCTCCCGCCACACCCTCACCGCCCTCGCCTCCAGCGCCGCCGCCGGCCATGCCGCCGCCTGCATCGCCCCCGGCGCCTCCGCCGACCTTGCCGTCACCTCCGCCGCCGCCTCTGGCCCCTCCCGCCACACCCTCACCGCCCTCGCCTCCAGCGCCGCCGCCGGCCATGCCGCCGCCTGCATCGCCCCCGGCGCCTCCGCCGGCCTTGCCGTCACCTCCGCCGCCGCCTCTGGCCCCTCCCGCCACACCCTCACCGCCCTCGCCTCCAGCGCCGCCGCCGGCCACGCCCCCGCCGGCATCCCCGCCAGCGCCTCCAGCGCCGCCGCCAGCCCTTCCAACACCACCCGCGCCGCCACCAGCGCCTCCAGCTTTGCCGCCGCCCCCGTCCCCGCCGTCATCACCACCAGCAACCCCGTCGCCGCCGCTGCCTCCATCACCGGAAACCTCGGCCCCTCCAACCGCCGCCCCTCCTCAGCCGCCGCTGCCTAGTCCACCGCCTTCTCTACCGCCGGGCCCCCCCTTGCCTCCCGCACCCCCACCGCTCCCTCCAGCTCCGCCAGCCCCGCCGGCGCAGCCACCCGGTCCCCCAGCCCCACCCCCGGCTTTCCCGCTCAACGCCCCGCCTCCTGGCCCCCCTACGGCCACCCCGCCCTCTCCGCCCTCGTCACCAGCCCCGCCCATTCCGGCCCCTCCGCCCCCATCCCCCGCTCCGCCCGCGCCTCCTGCCCCGCTTGTGCCGCCGTCGCCTCCGTCGCCTCCACCGCAGCCGCCGTCGCCGCCGCCGCCAGTGCCGCCCGCGCCGCCGCCGCCGTCGCCCAACCCACCAATGCCCTTACAGCCTTTACCCTTTGGCGCTGAGTATACCGGGTGAGCGCGCCGACTTGTTTAGACGTTGGGTTCAACGCCGATCGAGCTAGGCATGACTCAACTGGAAGCCTGACTCCTGGTCTCTAGCTCGTGATTACCAAGGCTGTCCATCCCCCATAATAGGTGCCCTTGCATGTGACCAGTACGATCTATCGTTGTTAGGGTAGCAGGCGCAAAATCCCCACACCTCGTGCCGTATATCGCAGGTTCAACGCGGTACCGCTCATGTACACCGACCCCAAGCTGCAGGCGAGGCCGGGGGCATGGCCGCTCACTAGGTCTAGCCTTCTGTGCTGTCCTGTTTGGTTCCGTGCCCGTCGCTTTCCATCCCTCGAGTACCTCCCACCGCCTCCAACTCCTTGCATGCACGAGCATACCCGGAGGCAACTCATGCAAGCCAATGTGCACCCCGCCCTCTCCTTTCTTGGTTCTCCTTCGGCCTCCAGGCAACGAGCAGCAACATCGGCCGCTCCATTGATCTCTCGGTGGACGGAATCTCAACCATCCCATCGGCGGCCTTCCTGGCCGCCCTCTACACGCTCGGCTTCCGGACCGGACCGGACTCGACCGGAACGAACCAGACCGCAACCAACCAGACCGGACCGGTCCGGACCGGACCGCGCAAGCGCGCCCTGCTTGCGGAGGATGCCACGTCAGCTCACGGAGGCATGACTAAGCGGCTCGTCATGCCGGAGTCCGGCGTCCGGTCTGGACCGGACTGGACTGGTCCGGACAGGGCAGACATGCCCAGCGGCAGGGGACCGGAGGGCCTGTCAGCGGAGCGGCCTGCCGGCTTGCACGCGTCGGAGGCGGCGGCAGGGGGCCGGCGGCAGGCCGTGGGGACCCTGGGGGAGCCTCCGTCGCCGCCGCTGGCGCCGCCGCCGCCGCCAGAGTGCGTGCCTTGCTCGTCCCTCGTGGAGTCATCCCTGGCTCTGGGGCTGTGCCAGTACCTGAACCTGGCCAACTGCAGGTGGGGTGGGCACCCTCACGCTCCCCAGGCACCATCTCATACGCCCCCAACTTTGTTTTTGAACGACTCCAATGTGTGTGTTGTGCTTCGTCCCTGCAGCGTCATTGCGGTGTCCTGTGTGGACTCGGCGGCGGACCCCGGCGCCTTCCCCCTGCAGCCGCCGGCCGCGGGGCCCACGGCGGCGGCGGCCGGTCGCTGCCAGTCGGTCATGACGGCATTCTTCAACCTGACGGATGCGGGGCAGGTGGTGAGCGAGGGTTTGCGGGTTCCAACAGGGCTGGGATGGAGCAGTAGGCTGGGGCGGTCGGGGATTAAGTAAGGTTGAGGGAGTGTGGGGTCGCGGCTGCAAACAGGGCGGGGACTGTATGATATGAGAAGTCAGGGCGTGGGGCGGGGGGGGAGGGGAGGGGAGGGAGGGGAGGGAGGGGAGGGGAGGGACGGGCAGGCGGACAGAGGGAGCGGCTTGGGTGGGGTGCGGATGAGATGAGAATGACGGACTAAAGGCAGGCAGGCTGGGCCTGGTTGGGGACATGCTCGAGGCCTGGATGGCGGCAAAGGCGGCGTCGATGTGTGGCGCAGGTGAGGCCAGGGGGTATGAAAGCGCCCATCCTTGCCCCCACCCCACCCCGCTTCCTTATCTTCGCAGGTCGAGCTAAGCCAAGCCCTGCTAGATGTTCCGGTGGGAAGGGCAGTGCATTAGGGTTCTGACGAGTCGGGGTAGGGCCAAGCTCACATGAAAACTGGGAAAAGCCCCTGCCTGTACCTTTCTGTCACAAAGCGGGCGTATGCCATGCTGCTTATGCGCGACGCTCCGGTACTGGGCACGCGCCCAGCCCCTTCCCCACCCTCCCTCCCAACCGGACCCCCAACCGCACGCGCTCGCGCAGGTGGACGTCCCCGGGTTTGGCCCCGCCTCGCCCCCCACCAACGCAGCCACGGACCTCGCCGTCTCATCGCTGCTCAAGTCACGCGTGGCAAACAACGGCCGCGGCTACGTGCCGGGGTGTGAGTGGGGGCGAGGCGGTCGGGGCGGGGGTTAGGGGGGGGCGGGAGGTGAAAGGGCCGTGAGGTGCCACACGCCTGGGCGTGCTGCTGCTGCGTGTGGGGTCTGAAGTGTGTGTCCGACTTGACCCGCCCATCTCTCATCACTCCCCTCCTCCGCAGCGGTTGCCCCCGATGACGTGGGGATCAGCGCGGCGGTGGTGGCCGACGCAGTGTCACGGGCTTTTGGAGTGCCGAGCGACCAGGTGAGGCCCGGGCGGGCGCAGGAGTGGGCCCAGGATCGGACCCAGGAGTGGGCCCAGGGTTGGGCCCAGCCTCACAACAGGTCACCACTCCACCTGCGCTCGCGGGCGTCTGACCCCCGCTAGTCCCCTGCATCCCTTTCTAAACCGCTCCCCTTCCCCTCAGGTCAACCTCGTGCCGGTGCTGCCCGACGGCTCCCCTGACGTCGTCATCCCGCCGCCCAACATCGACGGACCCGCCTTCGACAACACCACCCGGCCCCCTCCGTCGCCCGGGCTGACGCCAAGCCCCGAGCTCAGCTCAACCACGCCGCCGCCGCCAGCCGCCAGTCCGACATCTTGCAGCCCCAAGATCGGCACCCTTTGTAACGCCGCCGCCGTAGGCGTTATAGTTGGCATCGTGGTGGGCGGGCTGGTAGTCATCGCGCTGATCGTATCCGTGATGTTCCTGGCTGTCGGACAGCCGTACAGGAATCGTGCGTCGGACCCCGAGCCCCGCACGAGGGCGCCGCGGCGGCGCATGCTGCCGTACAGCTGGGGCGGGGGCGGTCGGATGGATGACGTAATGGCGGTTGAAGGGGGCCCTCCGCAGTTTGACGTGCTTGAAGGGCCGTACGGCGACGACGGAATGCAGAGTCGGGCGTACGACCCTTCGGCGATGATGGCGTTCGGCGTGCGGCCTGAGGTGCTGATGGCACAGGTACGGCACGGGTACGGCTGAT
This sequence comes from Edaphochlamys debaryana, assembly GCA_016858145.1. Classification (NCBI taxonomy): domain Eukaryota; kingdom Viridiplantae; phylum Chlorophyta; class Chlorophyceae; order Chlamydomonadales; genus Edaphochlamys; species Edaphochlamys debaryana. The sequence goes on from JAEHOE010000109.1 coordinate 256,601, forward strand.
GCGCGGGTAACCCGCGGCAGGGATCAAGGGAGATGCCGTACAACAGCATGAGGCACGCGCCAGGGTAGACGTGCTAAGCACATCGTTGCAGCCGCTCTTGGTCCCTTTTCACACCTGCTCCCTCCTCCCTCACCCCTCTCCTCATGCAGAGGGGCGCCGGCATGATTGTAGAGAGCAACCGATGGCGCCAGGCCAACCCGTGAGTCACATGGCCCTTGGGGTTATGCAGTGGACGGGTGCACGACGGTGGGCCATCTTCCATCTTCTCGTCCCCGGTGGTCCCCGCCGTCACCACGCGACACACGCATAGCCGAGTCAGGACCTAGCGGCTTGTTTGGTTTGGATATGAGCCAAGTATACGTATATGTCGGTCTAGAGCTCCCGCGACCCCTTTAACAAGCAACGCCGCGCTCACCGCAACACCTCTCTCCGCCACCCTTCCCGCTCCACCAACCTGACCCGGCAACACCCCCCTCCCCATCCACCTCACCCTCTGCCCCAGCAACGCTCCCTACATGCTGCCAGAAGGCTACGCCGCCCGCGTTCCGCCACTGCGCCCCTCCTGGCCCGGCGGCGGCGCCCTGGCGGGTCAGGATCCAGGCGACGGCGGCGGCGGCGGCGGCTTCCTGACGCCACTGGCGGCGCCCGGGGCAGTGGCCACGCCGCTCGCACCGGGCGGGGCCTACGTTGGGCCCGGGCAGCAGAGCAATGCGCTGTTTGCGGGCCCGCCCGGGCCCAGCGGGCCGATGGGCGCGCCGTCGGTTGGGATCAGCATGGCGGGTGGCTCGGCCGGTGGCGCGGGGCTGGGGCCAGGGCAGGCGGCGGGGGCGGGGCCACCAGTTGGCAGCGCCACGGGGGCTTCCGCCGGCGGTGGGTACCAGGGTGGTGCAGAAGGGTCGGGTGACGCCGCCGTCAGTCCAACCGGAGCCGGAAGCACTGCCACCAGCCCTGGCGGCGGCCCCGGAGCCGCCACTGCTTCCGCCGCCGGTGCCGCTGGCGCTGCCAGCGGCGACTTGCAGGGCGGCGCCGCGCCAGCGGCGGCACAGGACGCCGGCGCGGGGCCGTCGGCGCCCCACAAGACGGCGGCGGAGCTGGTCGTCGACGCTGGCGGCGGCGGCGGCAGCGGCCTGCAGGCCAACCCGACGCTGCGGCGCCCGCCGCCGCTGCCGACTCGCTCCGCCAGCGAAGCCTCCGCGCTGCAGCGGCGTCTGGCGGCCGGCGGCGACGTGGACCCGTTCGCCGCCGCCGCCGCCAGCGGTGCCGCCATCTACCCGTCGGGGCCGTCGGCGCCTCCGCTGCCGTCCCGCACTTTCAGTCATAACGCCGCCTGGGGCGCTCTGGGCGCGTCGGGCGCCGCCGGCAGCTCCGCCGCCGCCGCCACGCGCCTGACGGCGCCCCGCCAGGTCAACCCCGCCTGGGCGGCGCCCGTCGCCGCCCGCAGGGCCCCCTTCCTGCCCTCGTTCATGCGGTCTGCGAGTGACGCTTCGGCCAGCGCCGCCGCCGGGCCCGGGTACGCGTTCGCGCCTGGCGGCGCCGCCGGCCCGACCCACATGGGCGGGCGCTACGTCGCGGCCGAGCAGGTGGGCTACGGCCCACAGCAGGCACCGCACGCGGCGCGCCGGTACGAGCTCGGCCGCGTCATGCCCGTCATGGGCCCAGGTGGCGGTTACTACGTACCTGGCGGCGGCGCGGGTGGAGCCGCCGCCGCCATGGCCCCGCAAGCGATGGCCATGGGTCCCAGGCGGCCCCTGGGGCCCACGCACCAGATGCCGCCTACGTACGCCCTCGGCCTGCCGTACCGCATGAATCCGTACGGCGGTGGTGTACCGTACGGCAATCCGTACGGGGTCGCGCCGGCAGTGCAGTGGCAGCAGCAGCAGCCGCAGCCGCAGCAGCGGTACTATGAGGATCAGCCGTACTACCCCGTCCAGCGCTATACGACTGGTGGCATGACGGGTTGGTATGGTGAGACGCCCGGCGGCGCAGGGTACGACACGATGTACAGCACCCAGAGCTTGTACGGCAGCATGGGGGGCTACGGCAGTCCTACGGGCTTCGACCCGCGCAATCAGCTTGATCCGCGCTACCAGACGCGCCGTGGGCCCGGTGGCGGCTACGGGTGGGGATAGAGACGCGAGTCCGCATGCATGTTAGCGTCCCTGATCTACAGACCCAAGCATAAGGGCGGGTGTGTTGCCGGAGGAGGGTTCTGGTGCCCGTAACGAAGATTGCGACTCACCGTTTGTGGGTCAACTGCGTGCTAGTACGTGTGTGAACCGGGCTCACTTCTGGCCCCATGCCGCAAGCGGTCAGTCAGCATTGCCGTGTCCAAGTTTTCGTGTCTCAGGTGCCAGCACTATTTGACACCCATTCGAACGTGGCACCATGCCACGGACCTCCACGAGGTGACAGTACGGTCTTCCAAATGGTATTGGGCAAACTTACTAGAGGCGGGGGGGGGCGGGTTCCTGTAGCGGGGGGCTGCAATGCCTGGGGTGACTCGAGTGTTGTCAGAGGTGGGGTGGCGGCCTTGGCGGCAGGCGTTGTGTGTCGCCAGGTGGGGGCAAGTGATTCAAGACACGGGCTCACTGGGGGGGGGGGGCAAAATGTGTGGCAAGGGCCATGGGCTGGCGCTTCCCGGGATACCCGTCAGCCCGTGTCGTGCGTCTGTCTGGGGGCTGGGGCTGCAGGTGGGGCGTGGGCCGCTGTGTGCTGCTAAGCCCGCTACCCCTGTGGACTCCGAGGGGGGACTGCAGGGTGGACACGAGGCATGTGCATCCGAAGGTGTGGAGCAATCGTTGCCGCAAGAAGTGAGGAAGGGCAGGGACCCCGACAAAGCTTGAGTGCGGGCTGCTGTGAACTGACAACTGAGCAAGTACGGTAGCTCTCCAGGCCCGGCACGCTTGCTGTGCGCCTCGCCCCTCGGTTGGGAGAGTCTGTCTGGGGCAGTCCGGTCGGGGCTTTCTTGGGCCGTGTGTGACCAAAACGCTGGTTCGGAGCTTGTGGACGAGTGACCGAACGCCGTGGTGAGGCGTGGTGCTGGTGCGGACGGAGTGAGGCAGCAGCTTGCGGAAGTGCACCACGCCTGCACCCGCCGCACCACGCCGCAACCCGCGGCCGCAGCAGACGACCCACGGACCGCTAGTGGGCTCATACCCGGACAAGCCTTGCGCTCCAGTCACCCCCGGCTCCGAGCCGTAACGCCTGCAGCCGCTCGTCGGCGCGCGAGTGTGGCGACCGGCCACCGCGCCGCGACGTCAGCTTGGGGGAGCTAGCTGCCACAAGCGAGTGCATCAATTGTGCGTGTCGTTCTATACTGTTGGACGCGGCAGGTGGCCGGGGGAGCGCAGCGTGTCGGTGTTGATCAGCCCCGGCTCATCGCTGGACCGTCTACAGAGCTTTCGACCCGACACTTGGCCGTGGCACTTGATCACTTGGACAGCTTGTATCGGCCAGCGCCAACTGTTGCGCTGCACAGTGAGCCCCTCGGGTGCAAGCCTTCGGGATATAACGCCAGCCGAACGCCAACATAGCGCTAGAGTCCTCCAGCTGCGCTCGAGGACACAATCGCTATCGAGCGCGGAGGATTGCGAATTGACGTGCGCTTGGGGCTCGGCGAAAGGCGGCGAGAATCATGCTGCAAGGTAGCTTGGCGCGGTGCCGCATCAGCAGCGCGCAATGCCTCCATGCCGTGGATCACACCAATCTATGTCTCACGGCAGGCACGAGGGAGATGCTGAACAAGCGGCACCAAGCCCGGAGCAGCACGGTGCGTTCGCAGCGCAAAGTCGAAACCTCGCGCGCTGCGCCCTTGCTGCTAGTGGGCTACATGCTGTGTGTTCAGGTGCACGGCGCAAAGGGGCGTAATCATGACGGGCGCCAGGGGCGGTCGCCGCGAGCCTGACCATCACCCCGCCATCCTCGATTCCCCGCTGCCGCATCCCCGCAGCTGCCCAGCCGTGCGCGATGCCGAGGAGTGCGCGTGATGGCGGCTGTGCATGACGTCTCCAAGGTGCGCAGCAGGGTACGGGGCTGCGCGAGCAAAGCAGGCTGGGCCGGTTGCGGGATGGCTGCCCCCGGCGCAGACGCGCCTGGACCCACACCTCCCAGAGCCGAGCCCCAGTGCTCACAACTGTCTCCTCCCCGCGTGCTATCGCCAAAGCCAGCAAACCAGCTCTTAGCAGCGACTAGGGGTGCCTTGGGATGAAGGGAGCTAGGGGCCTTCAACACACCGGCGAGGCGCCGCTGTAACGAGCCGTCCCCTGCGCCATCGACCGGCGGGATGGGGTAACAGCCAGCCTAGATCCCAGGCTCCCGGCGTCTCGCCAAGTCCGTGCGGCATTCAGGGCCAGGCTTGCGGCAGCAGACGTGATGTGGGTCGGGTAGCCAGGGCTCGTGACCTCATGTTTCCAGCCGCAAGCGATTCAGCAGCACACGCTTGGACGTCTGCACGCCACACGAGGCCCTGACCGTGGCTTCAATAGAGCCCTGATCTCCAGCCCTCCAAAACTGACCTCGGCTGCCCGGCCGGCTTCCTGCCCGACCCTAACGCTCCGCTCACCGCCAGCCCCACCTCCCATCCCCCAGCACACTCTTCCGACCCCTCCTCACGCCCCGTCCCCTCTTCATCCCCGCTGCCCCCCGCCCCGCCCCTCTCACCCCCACCAGACCGAGGCCGCCCCCCGGCGTGTGGTGGTGACGGGCATGGGCCTGGTGTCCCCCCTGGGGCACGAGCACGACGAGTTCTACAACAACCTGCTGGCGGGGCGCAGCGGCATCAGCCTCATCGAGGTGGGCCGGGCTTGGGTCGAGTGGTGGGGATAGGGATTGGGAAAGAGATGGGGTAACTACCCCTGATAGAGGTGGCCGGGCTCGGGCTCGGGTGCGAGGGTTAAGGTTAGCCTGGGATTGGAGTAGGGGGTGAGGGCAGCCCGTTCGAGGGGAGTGCAGGGCAGGGGGCTGTCTGGGGACTCGGAAGGGGACAGAGGCTGGAGAAGCGTCAGCCTGATCGAGGTGGGGTGGGGCGGGGCGGGACGGAGCGGCGTCAGCCTGATCGGGTGGGGTGCGTGCGTTGGGGTGCGTCTGGGGTTGGGGGTATGTGTGGGGTCCGCTGGTAGAGCGCGGGGGCTTGAAGGCGGAGGTTACATCAACCTGTGCGAGCTGTCTTGGGAAGGGGTTGAGCTTGGTACCGGTGCGCAGCCCTGGGGGCTGATGTGAGGGCTTGCAAACCGAGGGGGCGGAGCGGCATGAGCCTGCACGAGAAGAGGATGTGTGGGTTAGGGCCCTGAGGGAGACGCAGGAGAAAGGGTCTGGAGCAGCCGTGGGGCAGCATAGGATGGAGTCGAGGGTTGAGGGTGCGGGCGTGGTGGAAGGTCGGCGCCCAGCTCCACACCGGCCGCGTGCGAGGGGGTTGCACGGAAGCTTGTGTGCGGAAGACCGCGTGGCGGCGGCGCCGGGAGTGGGACTGGCGGCACCGAGGTTGCGGTACAGCTGCAGCGCTGCGCGCTGCACAGGTGTACGGGCAACCAGGGGCAACCGGCAAGGGGCGAACCGGCAAGGGGCGAACCGGCAAGGGGCGAACCGGCAAGGGGCGAATCGGCAAGGGGCGAACAGTAACGGGCAACCAGCCAGTGCCAGTGTACGGTTGTACGGTTGTACGAGAGCACGGCCCTGTGGGGTGCGGGAGCGGCCTGGGGCCACTGTGCGTGCGGCAGCCTCACGGGGTGGAGGCCGGGCGGGGGGCAGGAGGCGAGCTGCGCCGGCGTCCAGGGGGTGTGCGGGGGTGTGCGGGGCGAGGCGGAGGCCTGCGGGCGAGCCGGGTGTGTGCGCGGAATGGCAGGCGCCTTGCTGTCGGGTGTGGCGGAGGGCGTTGGACAGGCGGAGCAGTGCGTGTGCCAGTGGCGGACGGGGTCAACAGGGGCCGGGGTGTACCCCTCTGGCTCGTGTTGATGCGACGTCTCATGGGCTGTTGCGAAGCAGGGCCCAGTGCCCCCTTGCGGAAGTTAGACCTCTCACCTGGCGTTTGCCGTCCCTCTCCACCTCCCCCATCCCCATAGCCTCCTGCCCCTGCCCCATGACCCCGGTCCCCCGCCCCCCGCCCCGACCTCCTCCGCAGGGCTGGAACACCCAGGACTACACCACCCGGTTCGCCGGCGAGATCAAGGTTAGTTGGCGGTTGGCGGTTGGTGGTTGGCGGTTGAGACTCTGGGGCGGCACACCCGCTCCCGGCCAACTGCCTAACCAACGTATGGGACCGCCCGTGGCAGGCCGGCACCCGCTCCCTTCTCCACCTCCCTTGCCCTCCCGTGCGTCCCGTACCCGACTCTCCGTGCCCGCACCCGTACCGCCGTAGAAAGTCGACTGTACGGGATACGTGACTAAGAAGTTTGAGAAGCGCATCGACGCCACGATCAAGTACATCCTGGTGGCGGGCAAGAAGGCGCTGGGGGATGCGGGTCTGCCCTGGGACGGACCCGAGCTCAAGGTGGGGAGGGTGGGGGGGAGGCTAGGGGGGAAGGGGGAGGGATTAGGGGAAGGACAGGTAAGGAGGGAGGAGGTCAGGTGGTCAGGAGGTCAGGTGGAAGAGCGGGGGAAGAGCGACGGGGATGGGGGTGACGAGCTTGCACGTGACGCCTCCCCCTCCGCCCCCAGGAGCTGGACCGGCTCCGCTGCGGCACGCTGGTGGGCACTGCCCTGGGCGGAATGACGTCCTTCGCCACCGCCTGCGCGGCGCTGGAGGAGTCGGGTGGGTGCGGGGCCGGGGGAAGTGGGAGGGGTGGGGGAGCAGTGCCGTGTGCGTGTGCGTGTGGACTCCTGCGTGTCGTGCCGCACAGCATAGTTGCCGTACCATACAGCATAGGGCACCGGGTCGCGGTCTGTGGGTCCGCGTGCCACACACGTGCAGGTGTAACGCGGGTGTTGCGGCCCCGGCCTCGGACGCCTGCCTCCGGCCCCCCCACACGTCCCCCCCATCCATCCATCCCCCCACCCCCCCACCCCCCTGACAGGCTTCAAGAAGATGAACCCCTTCTGCATCCCCTTCTCCATCAACAACATGGGCGGCGCCATGCTTGCCATGGACATTGGCTTCATGGGGCCCAACTACTCCATCTCGACCGCCTGCGCAACCGGCAACTACGCCATCCTCAAGTGAGTCCCTAACCGCCAACCGCCAACGGCCAACGGCCACCAGCTTGCTGCCCCGTGATCCTTGTAGTCCGGATGGTGCTCTGTCAGTCTGGCGCCTTGACCCCTGGTGCCGGCCCCTTCCGTACCGAACACCACACCACCGCCCACCACCCAACTCAACCCCCCACAGCGCTGCGGATCACATCCGTCGCGGAGATGCGGATCTCATTCTGGCGGGCGCCGCTGACGCAGCCATCATTCCGGCGGGCATTGGCGGCTTCATCGCGTGCAAGGTGGGTTATGATAGTGGGGGTTGCAGGATCTGGAGTCCCTGATTCCTGAATGGGAGGGAACGAGGGGGAAGGCGGAGCGGGAGGGGTTAGGAGGGTGGCGGGGACGGAGAGGTCGGGAGGAAGGGAGGGGTGTGAGTAGAAAGGACCTGTTTGAAGGGGCGGGCAGGAGGGCAGAGAGCGCCCCCGTGGGTGCCCCCCCGTGCGGCCATTCCCCTTGGTCCTCCGCCCCCGCCCCCTGACACGCTGCCCTGCACCCAAATCCTTACCGTCCTTCCCCTCGGTGCCATCCCGCTCAGCAACAGACATGCCCTGTTCCCTCTCCCCCCCCTTAGGCCCTGTCCAAGCGGAATGACGACCCCGCCGCTGCCTCCCGGCCGTGGGACACGGAGCGAGACGGCTTCGTCATGGGCGAGGGAGCGGGTGAGGCGGCGGACGGGTGCCGTGACCAGAGATGGGGGAGTTGGGGCTGACGTGGCGCTGGGGTGTACGGCACGGGTATACGGCATGGGTGTACGGCGGGGGACGCTGTGCGGCGCCAGTGTAGGAGTGCGGGCGGGCTGCGTGACGCGAGAATGGCGGCAAGGGGGAGGGGTCCAAGGGGCAGCACCCATGTCCGCGGGCCTCAAGCTGGCGAGCGGAGATTCGTGCTTCCGGCCGCAAGGGTGGTCACTCAGTGCCCCGCGCCTCTTCGTCTCCCCGTACGGCAGGCGTGCTCGTCCTTGAGGAGTACGAGCACGCCAAGGCACGTGGCGCCCGCATCTACGCCGAGTTCCTGGGCGGCGCCTTCACGTGCGACGCCCACCACATGACGGAGCCGCAGCCGGAGGGCAAGGGTGTGTCGGTTGGGGGTTGGCGGTTGGCGGTTGTCAGTTCGTTGGTTCACTGACGGGGAGCTGGGTAGTGTGCCACGGTCGCGTGCAAACGAGGGGCCGGGCAGGAGCAGGAGGAGGCGGGTGGGGCGGTGGGGGGTTCAGGGGAGTCAGTCACGGGCAAGGGGCGAGGGGCAGGAGTGGCCCTCCGCGGCCCCAACCACCCAACCACTCCAACCACCCAACCACCCCAACCGCCAGGCGTCATCCTGTGCCTGGAGCGCGCCCTGCACAACAGCGGCGTGACGGCTGCTGACGTCAACTACGTCAACGCCCATGCCACGTCCACCCAGGTGGGTGCGGGGAGCGGGGGACAACGGGGATGGTGTTGTTCACGGGGCCCGCAGAGAGGCTCAGGCCAAGACATGCGCTTCCCCTTCCTTTGGGCCCCATCCAAGGCGGGGCCGGGTACTGCGGCATCACCTCACCGTACGGCACACACGCCAATACACACACCTTTCCCCCCCGCCCCCTCCCCCCCAGGCGGGTGACATGGCCGAGTACCGCGCCATCAACAAGGTGTTTGGGCACAGCGAGCTGCGCATGAACTCTACCAAGAGCATGATCGGTGCGTTGTATGGCAGTGAGTGTGCTGTACGGCGGCGTGTGCATGTGTGGCGCCGTACGGCGGATTGTACGCCTCAGCACCGCACGTGTGACTTTGGCCCCCATGCTGGCTCGGCCCCCTCCTCTCTCTTTGCTCTGCAATCTGTCGATGAACCCCCCCTGGCCCCTATCCACAGGGCACCTGCTGGGAGGGGCGGGCGCGGTGGAGGCGGTGGCGACCATCAAGGCCATCCAGACCGGTACGTGGGGGGCCCGGGGGGAAACGGGGGGGGCAGGATGTGTTTCGTGCGTGTTGTGTTCGGGGGCGTGCGGTCACCATCAAGGCAATCTAGGCGGCTTTCCGCAAGCCCTCCGACCCGCTCCCCCCTGGTCCGCACAACTGTCAACGGACATGTCACCCCATTCTCACGCACGCTCTTGCAAACCCCCTTTGCCTGTCGCACCCTCCTCCGTCCCCTCCCCCTCCAGGGTGGGTGCACCCCACCATCAACCTGCACAGCCCCGAGCCGGGGGTGGACCCGGTGCGGGTGGTGGCGGGGACCAAGCAGCAGCACGCGGTCAAGTGAGGAGGGGTGGTGGTGCTGGCAGGGGAAGAGGGGAGGGGGGAGGGGTGATCTTTGACGTGCTAGAGATCTGAGAGCCCCCGGGGAGGGGGAAGAGGAGGGGAGGGGAGGTGCAGGACTAATTGGGTCAGGACTGAGGGGGCGGTCAGGGGGAGGGCATGGGGGGAGGGGCGATGGGGGGAGGGATGGGGGCAGAGGGCCGGATCGTCGGGCTGCTGGCAGTGGGCTGACTCGGCTGCAGGGCCGCGGTCAGGTTTAGGGGAGGATTGGGGCGTGCACATCAGGTGCCCGCCTCCAGTGCATGCCTCTGAGCCCTGGGTCTCCCTTGTGAAGCCCTGCTGAGCAGCACACATTTCGTCCATCACGCGCTGACCTTGATCTCCCCGTTCCCCAACTCCTTCTGCGCCCTGCCCGCAGGGTCGCGCTGTCCAACTCGTTTGGGTTCGGCGGTCACAACTCGGCCATCCTCTTCCGCGGCCCGCCCTCCGCATGATCGCCGCGCTGCGATGCGTGCGGAGCCCCGGCGCCACAGCACGGCGCAGCATGACGCCACGCGGCGCGGCACAGCACGGCGAGCCTCACGATGCGGAGCCGTGCTGCGGGCTCGGGGCGAAACACAGTACTGGGTGGACGAGAACGAGCAGGAGGAGGAGGAGGAGGAGCTTAAGCGCTCGGCCGAATGGCGAGCTGTTACTGGTCGGACCCGGCGCAAGGGCCGGGGACGCAGGAGGCGAGTTGAAGGTGGAGCGAGGGCGGGGCGAAATGTGCTTTGGGTATGAGGAAGGGGCAAGACGTTCTCAGTGCGCAGGCAGCCTGGGCTGTGCGCGGAATGGGAATGGGAGCGAGCAATGCTGGGTTTGTCGTGAGGCGGCGGGAGAGGGTCTCGCGGGGGCATCTTTGCGAGTGAGGAAAAGCCCGTGCCAGTCGTCGCCGGGTCGGTAGCCGGATCAAGGACTGGGGCTGGGGTTTTGGCGGGGCTGGGGTTGGTGCTGTACAAGTGCAGAGGGGCGTCTGCGAGTCGGTTTGCTGCACTGCCGCAAGCGGGCAGCGGTGAGCGGACTTTGCCATTCAGCGTGTTATGACGGGGGTCTTGGACGTCAGAGAAGGTTTGGAGCATAGGTGCTGTGGAGTGGTGGAGCCTGGGGCGGGAGCGCGCCGGGCCTCGGCTGGGGCAGGCGCAAGGGCGTGTGTGGGTGCAGGTGGCAGGCGAGGCAGGCAGGGTTGAGGGGAGGGCTCGGCCAGCGGAGGTGGTGTTTGAGTGTGCACAAGAGGCCAGGAGCTGCATTGCAGCGGCGGCTGGTGGCAGCAGGGGGGCAGGCGCACGCTGCCTGCCTGCCCAGCACACATGGGGCTCCGGTTCGCGTGCGCTAAGCCTCGGCCTGTGGCTTTGGCGATGCAGCTACGGCGGCGGTGCGCCGGTGCTGTAACACCAGCAACTTTCCACGTTGCCACGTGGTCGCAACGGTTCGTGCGCCGTCATGCGGCCAGGGACCCCTCCTTGCCTGCCCCACCCGACCCCACAGCCCACCAGACAGCCTGCCTCTCGCCCTCTGTGGCCGAGGCTGGTCGCCCTCCGTGCCGCCTCTGCACCGTCTTGGCATGCGGTGATCCCGTCGCTCGTATATTACACTACGCTGGGGCAAAATAGCGCTGTGCATGCAGGGGGAGGGAGGAGGGAGCGGGGCGCTTGCGGGCCGGCGGGGCGCTTGGGGGCTGGGGTGTGCAACTTCGTGCAAGGGGGCTGGAGGGGCACCAGATCCGGCATGAGCCCATTCTAGGGGGATCAGCTGCGTCTCGGTCTCCAGCCAGCCTGCACCCAAGCCCTGCTCTTGTCAGGCTTCCTCGCCCCACTCTGCCTCTTGCCTTTAGGCCTCGGCTGGGCCTGGCCGAGCGTCCGGTGATCGGACGCCCGGAGGCCGAGTCTTTAAGGATGTCCGAGGCATGCGCGCAATTTCCAACCGTTTATCGCGCGCAAAAGGGCAAACCCGAAGCTGACGCGAAGGTTGGCACGAAGTCCCAACCCAACAGGTCGCGAGTTGGCTCGTGACGACCGTCCTGACAACAGGACTTTAGTTAATCACCCAGGCACTTTGCAATCCGCTTTGTCTCGCCTAAGGCACGTAGGCGCTGCAGGTAAAACTGTCAGACGTGAACATCAGGTTTGGCAGACGGGCTCGTCACGCGCCCTAACACTGAGAACGTGCTCAATACTCAACACGGCTTCCCGCGACCTCTCCAGCGCACACTTGCGAACCTTCGGCCGACCGTGGCTCCTTATGCCGGAGCAGAGCGGGCTTGTCGCCAGGCCTACGCGGATGGAGTTTTGGCAATGTCGCCTTCACGAAGCTCGGCAGGAGCTGCAAACCCATTCTCCAGCTCTGAACGCGTACGGTATGCATAAGGCCGTGTTCCACATTGGGATCTGTGCCCTGGCCCTGGGGTTCGCCCTGACGGGGTACTGGTGGGGCAGGGTGGGGGCGCACTGGGCCGCGAGGGTAGAGACGCCTCGAGTCAGGGGCCTATGTACACGCGGCAGAGGGGGGGCGTGAAGCATACTGCAATGCCAGTGCACTTATTCACGTTCGGCTCGAGGCCGCAATCACCTTGCCGCCATGGCGGGACGGGGGGTAAGCAGAGAACACCAGGACCAGGACCAGGAGCCACAGGCGCAAGACACGGGGGCTTGGCAGCACCTGCGGCTGCCTCTCTGCACGGCTGAGCCTGGCAGCGCCTGGAGGGGCCTGACTGCTGCTGTGGGGTACAGGCCCCTGCTGCCTGATCTGGCACAGAATAGCGGATGGTTGGGAGTGGTGGCATCCCCCAAGAACACCAAGCCAGGCATCCCGCGAAGCACACGCTCAATCCTTTCGGTAAGACCATCTGGACGGCAGCCGGGTCCGACGCCCCGCATCAGCCCCACCTGCGGGGGGACCGACCGAGCGGAGGGGTTCGTCCGGAGCGGACGATTGGCAAAGGGTGGCAAGGGAGAAAGACAGCAGCTACACGGCCCCTTGCACACAGCTCCAAACCTCCGCATAGGTTCCGTGTTACCGCACCCGCCCGGTTTAGGAATCCCCACTCCACTCCCTCGAGTCTACACGCATTGAGAGCTTGTAGCCACCCGGGATGCCCTAGCTCAGCTTACGCACGCGCGTGAGCTATGGCGCAGCTGTTCTTTCCCTCGGCCGGGCTCTGAGCCGTCTGAGGTCACATGGCTGACCTGGATGGGTTCGAGCACGCGGACGCTCGCCTGCGAGCCAAGCCCTGGTCTCTGGGAGAGGAGCCGCGGTTCGCGTGCGCGCACGCCCGCATAGGGCCAAGGCAAGTCCTGGCGCATGAGAGGTTCTCTGGGAGGAGTCTCTGTGGTGCCCCTGCTCGACCTCCCGGGGGTGCAGCGTTGACCTATGGCCCGCTGTCGACACCCCCCATCCCATGTCCCCACTGCCATGCCCATGCGCCCCCACACCGGCACGCGCCTCTGCGCAGCCAAGTGCTGCCATGGACAGAGGTAGGTGCATGAGGAGGACATCCCTTGCCGGCTTGATGGCCGCCTGCAGAGCCCTTCCCTGGTGTTCCCTGCGCAGCAGTCCGGAGCGAGGGCGGGGGCGTGGCGACGGGGCTACGGGGCGCCAAAGGAAGCTGCTTGAGAAGTAATCGCGGAGGGGCAAGTGGGCTGGAGCGCAGGAAGAAGGTTTCAGGCAGGGGTGCGGGGGGCAGGGGATGCCGTGGCTTGCTTCACCATGTGTGCTGGGAAGTGGGTCCCAGGCTTTCTGAGACAGCTGAGGCCCCTCGCCGCCGTTGATGATGACGTGCACCGATAGCCCCGAACGTGAAGAGTATACTCTTGTATACTCCTGTACGTACAGGAGAAGTTACATGACGTTGACACGCTCAGTGCACGGGAAGGGCAAACTGAGCTGCCTTGCACCTGGACAGGGGCTGCGGGGCACCGGGCACCGGGGGATTGTCCAACGTACTGATCACCCCTGTTGTTGATATGACCCCATGCGGTCCCCATCGCAAGCAACATGGAACGTAGGCTAGCTGCACGAGGGAGAGTGAGCACAGGAGGGAGTGGGCTAAACCTTGCTCACCGTCACCTGTACCCCTGCGCCTGCTCTAATACCGGCACCCTGCACTTCACTGTCTGCACTCCGCACGCAGGACCTGGGGCCGGGGGAAAGAGGGGCTTAGGGGGGCGGCTTAGTCGGTGCAGGTCAGCCGGGTGGGCTCATATATGATCGCGGGCGCAGGCACAATTGCAACTGGAAAGCCTACACCTCAATTTACTGCCTTGCGACGGGTTGTGCAGGGAAACGGGCACCAACCAAACTTGTCGCCGCGTCGTGACGTATTGTTCGGGCGCCGGCGACTACCAGACTCGGCTCAGCTAAGCCCCGCTAAGCACACGCTCCATCCTTGGGTAATTATACCATATGAGGGCTGCCGCAATGGCAGCCGGGTCCGACGCCCCGCATCAGCCCCACCTGCGGGGGGACCGACCGAGCGGAGGGGCTCGTCCGGAGCGGACGATTGGCAAAGCGTGGCAAGGGAGAAAGACAGCAGCTACACAGCCCCTTGCACACAGCTCCAAACCTCCGCATAGGTTCCGTGTTACCGCACCCGCCCGGTTTAGGAATCCCCACTCCACTCCCTCGAGTCTACACGCCTTGAGCTCGCAGCCACCCGGGATGCTCTAGCTCAGCTTGCGCACGCGCGTGAGCTATGGCGCAGCTGTTCTTTCCCTCGGCCGGGCTTGGTCACATGGCTGGCCTGGATGGGTTCGAGCACGCGGACGCTCGCCTGCGAGCCAAACCCTGGTCTCTGGGAGAGGAGCTACGGTTCGCGTGCGCGCACGCCCGCATAGGGCCAAGGCAAGTCTTGGCGCATCAGAGGTTCTGGCGAGCCAGCACTTCGGCTGGACGGCACTAGTCCAATGCATTTATCTCTCGTTCTCTACGAGCTTGGGGTTCGAGCTGGTGCAAACGCTTACACGGCGCGGTTGTTATTGAACTGCCCTCCGCGCCCCCTTGGTTGTGACGCAGATGGGTCGACATTTGTAAATTGTTTCCAGGACGCACTCGTAAGCAAAGGGAGAACAGGGGTAATTAGGAGTTGCGCCGAGTAGGTCGCTCTGGAGCATCCTGGCGACGAGCGTCTCGTCTTGTCGCGCCGAGTGTCTCTCAGAGTAGCCAGAGCAGCGCTCAGGGCAGCTAGGAGCACCTTGGGGCTGCGCTCTGGCGCGTGCAACAGTTGTGACTGTCCCGCAACTCAGCTTCCAAACCTCCCGCGTTCTTTGCTGTCCGCGTCCCTGATAGCCCTGGAGCTGAAGAACCGCTGGCACAGGTGCGTTGGGGGCAGCCGGAGTTGGTCAGGACAAGTTCCGCCGGCTAACCTGCACCGACTCGCACACCGTTCGGCTCCACCTCGATTGCACCAGCTTCTTGACGAGCCCTGGCTCCCTTGCGCCCCTCTGTCTACAGCACTATCCGAGCTAAGACGGGGCGGCGGTCGGCGCTGCTGTTCGCTTACGTGCGGTAAGCGGGTGCGAAACTGGCCAGCGTACTGAGCTTCTTCTGCACCGCGTGCCCTCTCTGCGTGCACCACCCACCACACCTGTCGTAATGGTCAGGCGGCCAGCAGGCCGTGCGACAGAAGCCGCACTGTTGCCTGTCTTTCTGTCGGTCACCGGGCTCTTCCCACCCACTCCGCCGCCCCACGCAGGAACCTGGCCGCTATGGCCGGGCCGCCGCCGCCAGGAGCACCGCTGCCCGCTCCCGGCACCCCGCCTGTGACGCCCGATGATCCGGAGCTGCGCAAGGCCGCTCTGCAGGTGCGCGTGGGGTTGGGGTGTGCGAAGACTCCATGGCACGAGCTGCGTGACAGGAAGCCCTTGCTTGGTGCTGGTCTTTGTCTGCGCATGAATGCAAGCGCCTTGACCGCCCGTCGGCGCTCATGCGGGCATGACGGCCCGCAATCACATCCCCGTCCCGTTTGTGACTCGCACCGTCGCTCCGCCTGTGACTGGCACCGCCGCTCCTAACCCCCACACCCACCCATCCACCCGCCCCACGACCCAGATGGCACTTCGACAGCTGGCGGCGGGAGAGCTTCTGGCTCCGGCCGCAGCGCTCCCAGCCGCTCTGGAGGAGGCGTTCGGGGACGGAATGCTGGATCGCCTCGAGCCGGACTCCGGACCCGGGTCCGGGTCCGGGCTGGGACCGGCCTCCGCTTCCGGCCCGGGTCCGGGGTCGGGCAACCTCTCGGCCAGCCTCTCAGCCTTTCTGGCGGCTGGCCCGGGCAGCGCAGGCCCCACGGTACCTTTGGGCGGGAGGGCTCACGCCTCGACTGGCGGCATGGTCGGAGGGGCCCCGGCGCGTGGCCTGGCCGCGCCGGCGGGGGCGTTCAGCGACAGCGCCCGTTTCAGTGGCGACGGCGGCCCGGCTGCGCGGCAGCTGGCCTGGGCCCAGCAGGAGCGAGCGGCGCTGCTGGCGGGCCGTTCAGGTGCGTGGGGGGCCTGGTGGGAGGACCTCGTAAGCTCAGGCAGCCTGAGGGGCATCCGTGGCCGTGGAACATGGCGGGGACTAGCTGCACTCTGCTGCGCGGCAGTGTGGGCCACAACGCTCTGCCACAGTGTCCAAGGCTCGACGAGGGCGAGTACCGCCTGTGCCCCATGCCAAGTCTCTCTCTCGCCGCCGCAATTCCTTCTCACGCAGGCCCCCCCGCGTTCCAGCGGCGCTCCAACGGCGAGTTCCGTGGCTCTGCGCCCGACCTCTTCGCCGCCGGGGGCCCTCACGGCCACCCAGGGGCTGGGGCGGGCCCCACGCACGGCCGCCAGGGCGCCATCGTGATCGACGACGGCAGCCGCAGCACCCACAGCAACAGCAGCGGCAGTGCGGGCCACACCAGCGAGCCGCTGGCCCAGGCCTCCAGCGCCGCCTCCCGTCCCCAGCAGCCGCACTGGGGCCGCGCCGGAGACCGAGCAGGAGCTCCAGACGGCCCCTCGGCGGCAGCCGCCGTTGCGGCTGTGGCCGCTGCTGCCGCCACCGCCGTCAACGCTGCGGGGTCGCCCGATGCTCCCGGAGAGCGCCGCAAGCGGCGACTCGCCTACGGACCCGGCGCCCCCAACGGGTGTGACAATGCGCCGCCGGAGAACGGCTCGATGTACGACAGCATTCTCGACAGCGGATCATACGATGTACGTTACGATGGAGCTGTTGGCGGCACGTCGGGCCGACGCGAGAGCTATCCCGGCAGCCAGGGCCCTTTCAGCGGTCCGTTCTCTAACCGCAGCGAGCTCGGGCCCCCCTCGGGCCCACAGCTGCTCGCTCGGGGCCCACCCTCGCATCGCTCCCAGTCCGACTACCCAGACCACCAAGGCCCCGGCGCCAACCGCCCCAACCACCTTCACAACGCGCAGCAAAGGCACCCTGCTGCCCCAGGCGGCCGCCCCCAACACGCCGCAGCCAACCCCGGCCCCGGGCCCGGGCCTACATTGGCTGCCTCGTCCGGCCTCCTCTCTCCGCCGGCCCAGCCCCCGGCCTCCAAGTCCCTTGCTCCGCTAGTGCTCGGCCCGGCATGGGTTGGCACGGGCAACCCAGCTTCCACCAAGTGGCGCTCGGGGCTCGACTCGGGCGCTAACGGCACCGCACCGGACGAGGGGGGCCGGCGGGAGTGGGACGACGAGGGCCCTGGTGCGGGCCCGGTCCTCGCCAAGGCGCCACGCCTCGCCTCCTTCACGCGCAGCCCGGCTGCGGCGCTGGCGGGCAAGCTGGCCTGGGAGGAGGGCCGCGGCGCGGCCGCCCTGCGGGAGGACGGACCCGAGTCAGACGGGCCCCACTCGGCGCCCGTCGGTTCCTCGGGGGCTGCGGCGCTAGCCGGCGGTGCGGGTGTGGCTGCCAACGGCCGCTGGCCCGAGGGTCGGCTTGACCTTGCCCTGGGCGGCGCCGACGGGCCCCAGTCCGTTCCTGATGGTTCCTCGGGGCCGGCTCGCTTCGGCCCGGGCCGCGACGGCCGTGTGCCGCCACCCCCCGCCATGGAGCTGAACACAGGGCCACGCCGCGGGCCCCTGCAGGCGCCCGCTCCGCCGTCCAACGAAGGGCCGGCGCCGTTTGGCATTGCCCGTGCACAGGAGGAGCTGCGCGGCTACGGCTACGGGCAGGGTTACGGGCACGTGCGCGGCTTCGAGCCCGGCTACGGGCAAGCCTACGGCCAAGTTTACGATCAGAGTTTCGGTTACGACCAGGCGTACGACGGCGAGCCGATGGACGAGCAGCATGACGACCCCATGGCGGACGATCGCGCGGCGCTGGAGGAGCTGGCGCGGCAGTTGGAGCAGGAGCGTGCCGTACACCTGGAGAAGCTGGCGGAGCTGCAGCGCCAGCGCATGGCCGCCGCGGCGGCGGCGCAGGCCGCGGGCCGTCCCGTCCTTGGCGGCACAGGCACCGGTCACCGCCCCGACGCCCTGCACGCCATCGCTGCCGGCGGCCGGCCCGGCAACACCGCCGCCGCCCCGCGCCAGGCTGCCGCTCAGCAGGTCGCGGCTCAGCACGCTCAGCAGCAGCAGCAGGCGCGCCGCCAGGGCTCGCACGAGCTGCCACATGGCGTGTCGTACGACAGCGGCGCCATCGGGGCCAAGATCCACATGCAACTCAACGTTGGCGCGCAGGGCCGCCGCGGCAGCGGCTACTCCGATGCCACCGACGGCAGCGGCGACGGACCCAACGGCTCCATCCATGCCGCCTCCTCGCCGCTGCCTCGCTCGCCCAGCCGCTTCGCGGCCGCGCAGCCGGCCGCCGCCGGCCGGCTGCAGCTGCAGGCCCGGGAGTCGGCGCGCACGGGCCCGGGCCCGGCTCTGGACCGCACGTCGGCGCCAGGGCGAATCCGCGACGGCGATGACGGGGGGCGGCAGCAGGACACGGAGGCCCTGCTGGCAGCAGCCGAGGCCCTGAGGCGCCTCGGCACCGCGCCGCCGCCTCAGCAGCAGCCGTCTCGCCAGCAGGCTCACCCTCAACAGCAGCAGCAGCCGCAGAGGCTGCTGCAGCGCCCGTCGCTTCCTGCGGGGCAGCAACCTCCTCATCCTCAGCAGCAGCAGCAGCGGCCGCCGTCACACCCGACGGCCGGTGTGCCCCGCTTCCAACGCGACTCGATCGACGCCGACACGCCGGGCCGCGGGCGGGGCCTGGAAGACCCACTGCTGCAGGAGCGTCTGTCGCACCTGGCCCTGGGCGCCCCTGAGGTGCCGCTACAGCGCAACCTGCCGGCTGAGGCCTTCATGCTCAACGGCAAGCCCTGGAAGGTGAAGCGCTGATGAGATGGATGGGGCCCTGGAGCGTGGGGCGCTGAGGCCCTGGAACCCTGGCGACATTGCGTTGAGGCGTCCGGCCCGCTCGGGAGCCGTGTGGCGCACGCATGCCTGCCGGGGATTGAGAAACTTGGCGAGGCGCGCGGTGGCATTGGCACCTGGCCGCAATGCGCCGTGCGGGTTTATTGGATAAGCGATTGACGCAGCTGGCACGCAAAAGGGATGTAGGGGCGCAGGCGTGGCGCGTGTGACGAGCCGCAACTTGATAGGGGACATGGTCGGAGCGTATACCACCAAGAGCGGCGGGGGGTGCGGGCCCGGGGACCATCTGCAGTCTCCGGCGCATGGCACCGGGGTACTACGCACATGCTGCTTGGGTTGACCAGCGTGGTAGTGGCCGCGCGATCAGGGCTACTACCAAGTTTGAAAGAGCGGGCGCCGGCAGCAAGTGCGGCGGGCCGAGTAAAAGTTACTTATGTACCGCCGCCTGGTCGGAGGGCGGAGGCAGGAGTCAGGAGGCGACTGCAGCGTTGCAGGGGCTGGATGGAGCGGGTGGAGGGCAACGTTTGAGATTACGGCAGCCCTTGTGACGGCCAACACTGCTATCGCAAAGTGTACTCGCTGCATGCAAGGCGAGCTTGGGTGCGGCGGCACGAGTTTGCGCCTACATTCACGCCTTGTAGTTTCGGGTTCTCGGTCACGTTTTGGCGGCTACGTGGCGACGGTGATCGCGTCAGGTCCCTAGTCGAAGTAGCGTTCAGCGTCCCTCGTGTGGCAAGTCTTCGCTCCTCTACATCCGCATAAGCCCCCATCCGTTCTTTAGGTGTGCATCTCCTCATTTACTGCAGCGTCCCCCTCCCTTAGCTGGCCGCTTCTTTCGGCCGCTCCACACTCACTTTGGTTAAAGGCCTCTGACTTGCCAGTGAGTCTGCACCTCTTCAAACAATCCGCCCCACTCATCCCTGTGTTTCACGCATATCTTGGTATCCGT
This sequence comes from Edaphochlamys debaryana, assembly GCA_016858145.1. Lineage (NCBI taxonomy): Eukaryota > Viridiplantae > Chlorophyta > Chlorophyceae > Chlamydomonadales > Edaphochlamys > Edaphochlamys debaryana. The sequence continues at coordinate 276,316 of JAEHOE010000109.1, forward strand.
TACGGTTGAGTCGGCTTGGAATGGGCCCTGCACGTGCACGCGCTTACGGGCTGGCAGGCAGGTCTTCTGCCTCCGGGGGCTGTCATGCTGCCTATTGGGTGGCGGGCATACGTTCGGAACAAGCTTTTACAGGGTTGTGCGTGGGTATTATGGAGCGTGGCAGAGGCCACGTCGACCTGGATTGCGAGTGGAAGGCGTAGAGCAGGCGCGGTATGGAAAGACAGAGGCTTGGAGCTGCGACTCCGGCCTCTCTGGGGTGGACGAACGCAGCAATGCCTCCGCAAGTGTCGGTTGGTACTGTTTTACATCTCACATTGGACGCGGGTGGCGTTTGCGTGGAGGGCCAAAGGGCAACCGTTGACGGTGACGGAACCGGCATGGAGGGCGCTATGCAGATGTAGAAGCAAGGCGTTGGGGCCGGCGGGAACAGGGCCGTCGGATGGATTTGGGATTGTGGATTGAGGGCCCCAACCTGGGGCGAATAAGAAAGGGGCGTTGGGGGTTGTTCATCCGTCTGCTTGCATAGGAATTGAGAGCTTGCAGCGAAGGCCTCAAGCCGAAGGCCAGAATTGGTAGCGCTCTTTTGACACGATGTTGCTCTCGACCTTATGCCAGCGCTGAGTGGCAGGATGATGTCTTCACCTGGCGGCTGTCGCCTATAGCTTGTCATGACCTGGCGATGCGGGGAGTCACGGTCCAAAGTCCGTGTTGTTCCAGGCCTGCTGTGCGGGCGCTTGGGAACTACAATTCCCTTCGGGCAACGTCATCTCATGCCCCCCCGACATGCCGGTACTTCATTGTAACTGCCTGTGGGCGCAATCTCACAGACCGGAAGGTTCTGCGGGTCCTGTACGACGGTGGATCACAGCCATTCGCGAGCGTCAACGCAGCCCAATCCATCGGAGTGGAGGGCGGTGGCCATAGCCCCCATGTCAGTCTCAACCCGCGCTGTGGACGAAAGTAAATTGGGTGAGCCCCAAAAGCAGCACAGCACAGCCTGGCGCCGCCGGGTCCATATGCGAGCCACCAGCGCTCTCCGGGAGCATCGGGCAACCACGCAACGTTAACGGCGATGGCGGCAGCAGCAGTAGCCGCAGCTCCAACGGCGGCTGCCGCCGAGGGGCCGTCTGGAGCTCCTGCTCGGTCTCCGGCGCGGCCCCAGTGCGGCTGCTGGGGACGGGAGGCGGCGCTGGAGGCCTGGGCCAGCGGCTCGCTGGTGTGGCCCGCACTGCCGCTGCTGTTGCTGTGGGTGCTGCGGCTGCCGTCGTCGATCACGATGGCGCCCTGGCGGCCGTGCGTGGGGCCCGCCCCAGCCCCTGGGTGGCCGTGAGGGCCCCCGGCGGCGAAGAGGTCGGGCGCAGAGCCACGGAACTCGCCGTTGGAGCGCCGCTGGAACGCGGGGGAGCCTGTGTGGGGCGGTGGAGTGGGTGGGAGGAGCCCGGTGACCGACAGACGGGCGCAACGGTGTAGCATATGTTTTGTCGCACGGCCTGCTGGCCGCCTGACCATTACGACAGGTGTGGTGGGTGGTGCACGCAGAGAAGGCACGCGGTGCAGAGCAAGCTCAGCACGCTGGCCAGTTTCGTGCCCGCTTACCGCACGTAAGCGAACAGCAGAGCCGACCGCCGCCCCGTCTTAGCTCGGATAGTGCTGTAGACAGAGGGGCGCAAGGGAGCCAGGGCTCGTCAAGAAGCTGGTGCACTCGAGGTGGAGCCGAACGGTGTGCGAGTCGGTGCAGGTCAGCCGGCCGACCTTGTCCTGACCAACTCCGGCTGCCCCCAACGCACCTGTGCCAGCGGTTCTTCAGCTCCAAGGCTATCAGGGAAGCTGAAGTAGGGAACGCGAGGGAACGTAGGGAACGAGAGCTACATGCAGTAGGCTAGTGTCGCCCAGCCAAGGCGCAGGCTCGCCAAGAAAACTGGCACAAGACACAAACACCCCCCTTGCGCCCTGCTGACCCCAACAACCCCTAGCCCTGGGCTTCCATGCTTTGCCAAGGAACCAAGCCCAGTCGGTCAGCTGCTCCTCGCCTTGAGGCTCAGCAGCCACCGTGCACCGGGGCCCGGGTTCCTCAGTGCAACCACCCACTATCATCACAGCGCCCGCCTCGCAAGCAACGGAGGCAGCAACGGGAGCGCCGCAGGACAACCATCCGCGCCTGCCAGTGACAGCACAGCACGTGTGGGTGGCCACCGAAGTCCTCTTTGGCCCCATACACTTCCCAACCAACTCTGCCCTTCATTTAACAATGCCGGTATTCGCCTGGCAAGAACGCTTCAACCCCCGCGCCGGGCAGCAGCCCTCGTTACGGAGCCTCAAGCATAAAGCGCCATGTGTGGACCATTCTACTGCGAATGCATCCCCCTACTGCAAAGCACCAGGACCCCGCAAGTCAAGGATCAAGATGTCTTCAAAACACATGGCCGCGGCATAACAGTTCATAGCTTTGTTAACCCATGTTTCCTGCGGCATGAATGTCAAGATGAGGCCCAGACACTGGGCAATAGACCGGGTACGAGGAGTACCTGATGACGCGTCACACGTGCGGCATGACTGCCTGCCACGGTGCAAAGGCGGAGAGCAGGGTCCGCCCGGCTCGTGCACGGCGACAGCCCAGCGCGCTGCGCCCGAGCAGTCAGGGCCTTTGGTAATCCCATCCAAAAGAAGATCCCCTAGCTAAAGCAGACGGGGCTGACGTACAACGGCCACCCATGCCAAGGACGACTTGTTCAGATGAGTGCCATACGTGACGACCGCGTCAGCGTCTCCACCATGCACAGCCACGCGCTGCAACATAATGCCACAACACTGCGACGGATCAAAAAGAACCTCAACGGACTCATCAGCACCAGGTCCTCGTGTAGCTGCTTAGGTAAGACAATAAAGCACAGACCGCCTCACACCCACATGCCATCAAAATCTTCCCATCACGTCCCTCTTCTCCTGGTGCTCTCGCGGGTGCTCCCTCTCGCAAATCGGGGCAATGGCGACCCCTGGATGCCAGTTCCCATGAACTACCATACATACAGATTATCGGAGAAAGCGGAGGCCAAGGCTCCTCGCTTTGATGAATCCCCGCCCTGTGAGCTTCGTCGCTGGGACCCGGGCCCTCAGCAGCCCTGCCCTGCCCTGCCTAGAGGCTGGGCCGCAGCACTGCGGATGCATCGGGCATCACTCCACGAACCGCAGCTGTTCTTCAGATGAAAGCAGGATCGCAAGTTGACATCCCCCCGTACGTCATCCCCAGTGCAGCCGGTTGTGGCCCCAGCTACCCCACAGTCTTCTGTCACTGCGCTCTGCTACCCAAAACCCGATCCTGGCTTCGTCCTCTACGGCCTATGCAGCTACTCCACGTTCGTTCTGCCTCCCCAAGCCTCGACCCGCCAGCGCCCCTTGGCGGGCGTCCGTGCAAGCCCGGGGGCAGCATGCCGCGTGTGCAGAACGCAGGCCGGGGCGCGGGGGCCAGCGGCTCCAAAACCCCGTGCAATCGGCCGCATCCGCCCGAATCAAGGTCCCTGGGCTGACCGTCGATCACCCGAGCCTTGACGGCAACGACGGCCAAGACCCAAAGGCTTGAAAGCTCAAATGCTTTGACGGCTGCGTGACGCACAGTTATGCCAGGTTGCAATGACGAGGCGTCATGGGTGCTGGTGCGCGAGCGCCCTGGTTGCGCGCACTACTGCCACCCATGACTCATGCCTCCCTGGTTCTCGTCTGCCCAGGCCCCCACCCGCGCCTGCGTGCCAAACCTCGACGGGGCCAGGGCGGGGGGGCCTGGCCAGGGCCCGGACGGGCCCGAGGGGGTCCCGCCACTGCTCTGACTAACGCTGCTGGCGTTGCCAGAGTTGGCGTTGGTCAGGGTATGGGTACTGACGTGCGGTGGCATGGCGCCGTCGCGGTAGCCCCGCATGCCCTCGCCCACTACCAGGTGACTCAGCATTGCCGCGTCAGCGTCGTCCCCGTACTGCCTGTACGGAGAACAGGCGGCAGGGACGCACGTGGTGAGCGGCAGGATGCGAGTGAAAGGCGGCAGGAAGGTACAACGGATTAGGCAGCAGGCTGGACGCGCAGCAGCGAGGTACAGCGGACTAGCTCTCCGTGCCTGCTGACAGGAACTAGGTCCAGGGGCTAAGACGACGGCCGACACGTGAACGCCCTCTCACACAGCATACCTGTACGACTCAGACGGACTGTCGTACAGCTGACGCGGCCGTTGTGAGGGGCGCTGCATCTCGGGCGCTGGAGGAGCGCCGAGCAACTGCTCCCCCTCGGCCAGCGACAGCATGCGGGGCGCAGCGGCATGACTCATGTCGTACTGCCGTGCCACGTCGTACTGGGCGCTGTCGCACCGTACAGCGTCGACAAATCCCGCAGACCGCGACTCAAGCCGCTGCTGTAGGAACATGAGCGGCTCCGAGTGGGACGAGTACGACGGATTGCGGCTGAGATCAGGGCCGCCAGCGGCGTCGGCGAGCATGTGATGCACGCGGCGGCGCCGCTGGCGGTCCGCCGCCGCCGCCGCCCCGGCGGCGGAAGCAGGCTGCGCCGCCGCGGGCCCTCCGCTGTAGTAGGACGGCTCAGAGGCAGGCGGCTGCGAGCGCACGCCGCCGTCGCTACCATCACACGATCCCAGGAGCATGCGGGATAGTGGCACCGATGCCCGTTTCTGTCGGCTGCCGCTACCGCTTCCCCCCGACTGCAGCGGCAGCGGCAGCGGCTGCGAGCGGTACTGCGGGTCCGCGGCATCCGCATTACAGGCGGCGCCGCCAGGGGAGGGCAGCCACCAGGCGCCGCCGTCGGGCCCTGCGCCGCCGCCGCCGCCGCCGGCCGCCATGCCATGTGGGTCGGGCTCGTCCCCCAGCTCCCGACGCGCGCTGTAGCTCCGCTTCAGACCCGACAGGTCTCCGCCGCCGCCCACTGACGCTGAGGCCATGAGGAACCGCGGCATGGGCTCTGACGGCATCAGCGGCTCGAGCGGCGTGGGCGCTAGCAGGTGGTTGTGCGGCGCGGAGGCGGCGCCGGCGCCGCCAGAAGTGCGGGCGGTGAGACTGGCGAGGTCCACCGGTGCAAAACGGCCGCCGTCGAGCTGCAGCGGCTGGCTGTGGCCGCTGGGCGCGCCGTGGCTTAGGCTGGAGAAGTTCAACGGCGCTGCGTCGGCGGGGGCCGCAGGGCCGCAGATGTAGGGGTCAAAGCCGCCGCCAGCGCTGAGCCCCGCTGGGCCGTTGAAGCCGCCGCCGCTGTAGCCGCCGCTGTTGGTGCCGCCGCCACCGCCGCCGCCAGCGCCCGAGCGATCGCCTAGGGCCTCGCGGACCGACACGGCTTGGCCGGCGTGTGCGGCCGCGGCCTGACGTGCCCGGCGCAGGAGGGCAGCGTTGTCTTGCTGCCGCTCGTGTTGCTGCCGGGCCAACTGCTCTTGCAGCCACTGTTGCTGCGGGTAAGCGCCGCCACCGCCGCCGCCACAGCCGCCACCGCTGTCGCTGTGGTACTGCGAGCGCGGGTGCGGCGGCTGTTGGTGCTGGTGCTGGTGTTGCGATGGCCGAGGCGTGGGCGTGGGAGGCGAGGGCTGGTACGGGAGGCCCGACAGCCGACGCAGCTCCAAGCTGGGGTGCTGGGAGGAGGGGTCCCGGGCCTCGCAGCCGCTGAAGCTCTGGCTGTAGCTCCGGGCCTGGCCTGCACCCCGCCCCTGCCCCTGCCCCTGCCCGCCGTTCCAGGAGCGCTGGTACGGCAGCGAGGGCGGCTGCGGCAGGCTGTGTTGCTGCCAGAGCTCACCCGGAGAGGCCGCGCCGCCGCTGTCCTGGCGGCCCCACTGTGGCCCCGAGCCTCCTGCGCCCCCCTGCTCTGCCCCCGACCCCGACCACGCCCGTGCGCCGGTCCCCGCCTCCACGCCCGCCCAGGCCGGCGCGCGCAGGGACTCCGAACCGCGCTGGCCAAGGCCCCAAGAGGCCTCAGTCGCGTTGCGTCCAGCGTCTCCGTAGGAGTGGCGGTGCGGAAGCGGCCAGCCGCGCTGCGGCAAGCTGGGGGCGGGCCCAGGGCCCGGGGGCTGGGCGCCGCCGCTGCGCCAAGGGGGGGTAACGGCAACGGCCCCGGGCCGGTTGGGGGGCGGCTGCGAGCCTGCGGTGGCAGGGCGGAGGGACAGCTCGGGAGTCATGACTCAGGATGTAGGCATGTGGGTATATTTAGGGTTTAAGGGCATGGCCGGGGCAGGCACAGCCGCTGACGAATGCGCAGCACGGCCCGGCCGCGGCAGGCTCAGCACGAGGCGGTCGTACAAGCGTGCGGTGCATGCGACGCAGGCAGAGCACGTACGGTGCTAGGAGAGCACGTGCAGCTTCGCAGCACCCACCCGGCGCGTGAGCCGGCAGGTCGCAGCACAGGAGCGCAGCGATGGCCTCGTCAAGCTCGTCCACCGCCGCCGCCGCCGCCGCCATCATGGCGGGCGACATCTCCTCGTCATCAGCGCCGTACACGCCGTACACAACGCCGCCATCGGGATCCAGGTACCCGTCGGCCACGGCGCCCAAGGGGTACGCGCCGCTACGGCTGGCACGGCCACCGTCCCGGCTCATCGCCCCGCCGCCGCCACCGCCACCGCCGCCGCCCGACACGGCAGCCCCCTCAATGCCGGTGTGAGGGCGAACATGGTCGGCGGCGTAAGATGGGTCCATGCCATAGTTGCTGGGATCGTTCTTGAAGGGCTGAGCGTCGTGCACCACGTGCCAGTCCTGGGCCTGGGCCTGAGTCTCGGCCTGGACCCGTAGCTGGGCCTGGACCTGGGCCTGGATCTGGGCCTCCATGTGTAGGTCTTCTTCGTTGTAGCCGGGATGCTGCGAGATGGCCGAATCCAGCGGTCCGCTCCTGGAGCGATCCCACTCCTGGGAATGCTGATGGGAGTGCCCGGTGGTGTGCTGTGCATGCTGTCCGCCGTGCTGGGCATACTGCGTGTGCGCTGCGTGCTGCGCCTGTGCGTTATGCTGCATATGGTGTGTGCGTTGGTCCTGGTGGCGGTACGAGTCAGCTTGCGTGGGGCGGTTGAGCGAGGGCTGCTCCTGAGGTTGCGGAAGCTCCCAAGGCTGTTGCTGCTGGGTCTGGGCGTGCCGCTGGGGAGCCGCCTGGGCTTGGCTCCGGAAGCGGGATGGCGGGGCGGCCGTGGCAGCGGCGGAGTCTGCGGCCTGGGCTGGGGGTGCGGCCGCCCGGGCCCTGCGGCTGTGCCCTCCGGAGCTTTCCGCGTTCTGAATGCGCTGGGCCTCCTGCGGGGGTCCAGGGGTAGCGGCATGAGGGCTTCGCGGCGGGCGTGGTCGATCAAGATCTAGGATCCAGGATCCAGGATCCAGCAGGAGGGTGACTGCATCGAGTTAGCAGGGGAATGGCAACAACCTCACTGGTCACACGCAGGGGTCCACCAAACCAGTGCGCCCGCCCTCGCACACACCCTCTCATCCGATACCAGCGACCTGCTATACCAGCAGCTGCTCTGTGCGCCCCACCCCTACTTACCGGCCGGACCCCACGTGCCATACACACCTAGCAGCCCCCTCCTCCCCCACCTTGAGCACGGCTGCGCGAGTGGCCTTGTCGGCTGGCGTCGGCTGCTTGGCCAGCAGTCGGGCGTACCGCTGGAGCAGGTTGAGACCGTACTCGGCCTTGAGGCGGACGGAGCTGGAGGAAGGTATTGATAGGGGGACAGAACGTGGGATGAAAGCTTGGCCGCGGGCGTTGGGCGGGACGGATGGAGCCATAGCCATAGCCATAGCCGCTGGGCCTAGGCGGTGTTGTCCCACGTGGGAAAAACCGTCTAGGCGTAAGTGCAGGCGGGAGGCCTGCTGTCCCAACAGCCGGGCCCAGGAGGCGGGTGTCGGCACCCATCGCTTGCCGTAGCAACCCGAGGAACGCGTGTCATGCTGAGTAGGGTCCCTGCTTACCAGGACCACTTGCTTCGTATCTCAGCAGCTGAGGACAGGATGGCACGGGGGGAGCGCAAAAGGGTGTAGTCAGCGGCCGCGGCCGGGGCGTTGACCCCAGCTCCCCAGGCCCCCGAAGGACAGCCGGGAAGGCCTGGGACAGCAATGCAGGGGCCTTGGGCGCTGGGGCTGCCCAGCACGAGCGTCCCTGCCCAACACAGTGCGAGCGACTCACCTGCGCGCCCAGGGAAGAAAGATGCCAGGTCGTCCCACCTGCGGTGATGAAAACGGGGTTTATGACAAAAGGTCAGTCGCGGTGCCCTCACGTGCCCTCCCCGATATGGTAGCGGGTGTGAAGCAGGGAGTACAAGGCAAGCGAGTGCGCGAGGGGGCGGCCCGGGAGCCAACCGCCTGGTACCCACGGTAGTGGGTGCCCCGCAAGGTCTGAGGGGGATCCACCAGTTTTGACACTCCCTTGTGCTAGTTAGGGATGCGATGTGGCAAAAGGGACGACAAGCTAGTGAAGCTACGGTCTGGCCGCTCAGGTCCCAGAGGCGTGTCCAGAGGGGCAACGGGGACACGCTGGGAGGCCCGCGAACAGCGACACCCCCAGACACGTTTCTCGCCTTCGCATAACCCCCAGACGCTCCACGCACACCCCGCCCGACAACATCCTGGGTACGCTGAAACGGGGCCTGCCGTCCCTTGGGAGCACAGCTTACACAGGTCCCAGCTCTGAATGATGCAATGCCAGCAAGTCCTCCTCGGCTTCTTTCCAGGGCAGTCGCGGGGGCCCGAGCGGGATGCTTGAGCTCTTCCTCATTGCGGGCGTCTTGGACATCGAGCACCACAAGCGCTCCACCCTAACTGGCGGTACTGGCCAAGCACCTAACTTCAGAGTGCACTAAATCCGAGCGTCATATTCTTCTTTGATCACGCGCCAGCTACTGCTATGAGCGTGCAAAGGTCACCAGTCAAGTTTCAGTCGCCGAGAGTGTTACTGCTTCGTGGGCTTCGGGGCCTGATCGGGGTCTGGTGAGGCATGATATGTCTGTCCAACAAAGTAGTGTCTGGGCCCGGCGAAATGGCGATTGGCCGCAGTGCCGCAGCACGCGTTGCGACAGGTGTCGCAAAAGGTCAAGAGGTCAGCCTGACAAACAAAGAGTTTACATAGCGCATAATGCATAGCGAGCTCTACATTTACTGCTACTGTCCGGAACTTGCGGGAAATCCACACTCGGTAACCGGGGGCGGAAAGGCTCACTACTCGCCCGCTGCTGTCACCTCAGCGCAACGGATCGACCTTGGTCTACAAGGGCGGGTTGCATCGGACTGGGCCCCACTGGTGTTGGTGACTTTGTCGAGGGCTTCATTCGTCATCCGCAAATCCGCCCTCTTCTCCGCTCGGTTCCGACGCTCGGGGCCGACGAAGATGATCAGAGTTGCAAGGCCCTGGGGGCTGCGCTCTGGGATGCGGGAACTCGGAGCGCGCGTGTGCCCCCGCAAATGCTCTTACCCAGCTTTCACCCGTCGCCCGCCACCGCATCTTCACGGCTCCCTTCGCGGAGCTGACTCAGGCCGCGCACCACATCCCCACAGATGTTTGAGCGGCTGCACACAGGTTTGTATCGAGACACGGGCTGTCGGGATTGCCGGCGTCCAGGAACGCAGCTGAGGCGTTCGCCAGCGAACTTGTCCAGCGGCCCTCCCGTCTGCTCTTATGCCTGGCATGACTACCTGGTCACGTGTGGCAAAATAGATGAGGTTTGGGCTCAAGTGGTCGGCATTTCGGTCCACTGGGTTCCCACCGGCGCCCCGCGGCGGCCGGGTTCCCCCCGTACAGGTATCCCCTCGCCCACGCCGTTGTCTACAAAACCCCTGCAGGCGTCCCAGCCCTGGCTTTGATCCTCCAACCCTCCTGCACCATGTTGAGAGGCGTGGACGGTGCAGGCTTGGGAGTTGCTTGAGCGGCGTTAAGCCCTCTTGGGTGCAGATTCCCACGGCCCCTGCTCGCCCTAAGCGTCGATCAGCCAGGATCAGCCAAGCGAAGCCCCCCTTGACGGCCCCTTGAGGTTGCTGCTTATCGCGTAACCTCGCCTCCGTTTCCCCTGTCACCTTGAGGTTGCACTTTGCTGGCCTTGCTTGTCGCGTGTCGGTGCCGGTATGCTGGCTGTGTGGCTGCGCCGGGCACGCAACCGCCGGGCCACCCAGCCTCCCCCGTCCCTGTCCCTTTGCTGGCCTTGCTTTTCGCGTGACCTCGTCCTCATTTCCCATTCCCCCGTCCCTGTCCCTCTTCCCCGCGGGTCAGCTGCCCTGGCGGAGCACGTGCACTGCCGCCCCCCCAGCCGAGTCCCCTCCCGCCCCAGGCGTGCACTCACTCAGCTGACCCAAGTCTGCCAGCCCCCAGCCCCCAGCCTCGTAGGTACCTCCACAGCTCCAGTCCGCCCTGATACAGCTCGCGCACACGCGTGTACGGCAGCAAACTATGCGCCCGGCCAGTGCGGCCGGTGTCTACGAGCTTAAGGCAGCCCCAGCCCTTCACCTTCACGGTCTGAGCCCTGCATCATCCTACGCCGAAGTCCTGGCTGGCCCGCCCCGTTGCGCGCTTCGCCCCTGTGGGGCCTTGCCATATCTGCTCCTCCCAAATCTCTGCGGTTCCTGCGAAGGCTCCTTTGGTGTCGAGCTAGCTACACTAGTGCACGCGGGATGAGGGGTGCAGTCCTCGGTGTTTACAATGAAGGACCCCCCTGGGGTCACAGCGCTGAACGCTGGGGCCAAGCGACCCACCTCACGGGCTTGCCCCCTGCAAGCCAGAACGCAAGTCCCTGTCATAACTTGCACTGACCACACTCAGGTCCCACCTTAGTCCTTGGCACGCCATGACCATGCTCAGCGTGTATCGATGGCCCCTCCTCGGCCGCGCCTCCTACCAGTAACCGTTCACCGTTCATCATGTGCTCACACTGTTGGCCGTACACCTCTCGATCCTGGCTCTCCCGACCCCACATTCACTCCCACTCTGCGGCTCCCTCCCGTTTGTTATGCGCCGCAGAGGACTATGTCCCCTTTCCGCAAGGTGCACATCCCATCAAACGCCACGTGTAGCTCACCCGGTCCCCGCCCCTGCCCTGCGGCTCCCTCCCGTTTGTTATGCGCCACCGGGCGAAACCCCCCCCCCTGCGGCTCCCTCCCGTGCAGCGTCTACAGCCGCACCATGGCCAGCTACATCCGCCGCCCCTGCCACTCTTTCCCCCGGTTCGCACTGCACACGCACACGCACTATCACCGTTAGCAACACCACAGGCTGACTCGACGCTGCGCTTCACTTTGATCACAGGTGGGCCAACGCGCTCTAGCGGGACTGGCGGCCGCCTGCACGCACAACACCGGGGGCCTCGACACCAGGAGCCAGGAAAGTACCGTTTGCGCGCGCGGCTGCCCCTAGGTTAGCCCCTGCCTCTGCGATTCACACTGCTGGCACCCTGCCTTCTTCTCCCTGCGTTCAGCTGCATCCCCCGGCGTCGTTCTGACTACGCCGCATGGCCCCTGCGAGTACAGAAACCCCGGGCCATCTGCGGCCGATCCTCACCGGGGGGCACCTCCATCTGGTCCGCACGGCACTAGGGTTTGGGGACAAGTGGCCAACCTGCAATCGTCACATCTCTTGGCAGCGGTGGCGTGCACATGCGCCTCCACATGCGCAACTTTATTGTTTCCGGGCGCAGGCTCTGGCGACTGAGCGCTGCCCCGCCTGAGCCAATCCTTTGTCAACACAATCAGCAACTCGATGCATGCCTCCCATGCTCTCCGCACTAGTCCGGCCCTGATCAGGGACCAGTCCCTTCATAGCTTGGGGCGCGAACGTTGCAGCCAATTTTCCCCCGCGCTTTCACCAACCCTCAAGTCCCTTAAAAGTCTTCTTTCGACGCCATCAACACAACATCGGCCAAAGCCCGTGCTCCAACCCACCAGCTAGCTTGACCCCTCAGCCGGGTAACAACAGGACCCAAGTCGAGCACTCGGCCGCCAGGCATTGGCGGGCCCCAACCCACAATGCGCACAACTCAATGCGACACGCGCGCGCACGCACAACCACATGTGCTACATCGCCTCAGCACCCAGAAGCATCTTGTCGCGTGGGACTGATTGACTGCTTGCACACAAGCAGTCCCCTCATTGGGTTGGATGGATGAAGCGAAGGAAAGTGTTAAGGCGCCACCCATACGGCCGCCTCTCGGTGACACGTGTAAACAACAGTAGCGGAGAAGATAGGACGCAGCGATGTCGGACGCAATGGTACGGTATGTATATGCGATGTGGAATGTGGGAAGCGTGTTCTGCACCGCACACAGCTCCGGGCGGGGGGGCGGGAAGCCAGGCCAACCCCCAAGCCCGCACATGCCAACATCATGCTCCATGCCAACACAGCAACCTGCAATGCTTCCGCACAGCACAAGCGTCCCCAAAACACGCAAAAGAAGCGCCGCCTCGTTCGCGGCGGCAAAACCTCTGCCCCCATCAGCTCGAGGCGCCCCGGTGGCCCTGCAGACCCACTTAGGACGCTCCCCACACCCTCGGCCCACCCCAACCCCATCCCGAAAAGCGCAAGCGCAGGCGCGGCAATTGATGTATGCATAAGAGAGCAGCAGCCAACCACGAGTTTGAGCCGCGTGCTATGAAGGTCATGAGAGATGGCAGGCGCCATAATTTTAACAGATATCGATTTCCTCCCCACCGCCGCAACCGCACGTGCGCGCGCCCTAAGCGCCCTACAGTTGCCCTCAAGCCAATCCAGCTGAGGTCAGGGATATCACTAATCCGCCCCCAGCTCCCGCCGACGTAGTTTTGACGCCTCGACTCTTCGCCCCACCCGCTCGACCCTCCACTACACAGCTCCGGGCTCGCCGCCGGCATGCTGCTTTTATGCGTTCAAGATGAGTCCCGTGTACGACAAAAGCGCTGATGCCACCCGACACCGGTCTCCCTACACAGGCCCTACTCCGGCTTCCCGCCTAGGTGATAAGCTGGCAGTGCTATGCCCGGGGGCCCACCACGCATGGGCGGGGCGCCCACTGTGTGGCCCTGGTACCGCTGCTGCCCCCGCTGCTCTTCTCCTACGACCCCCATGCCCACGTGCTGCCCCGCCCCGGCCATCTCCAGATCCGGAGCCGACCTGCTGCCAACCGCCCGATCCTGCCGCTGCCGCTGTAACGCTCGCTCCCTCGCCATCCGCGCCCAACCGACCTGCCGCTGGGCCGCCGCCTGCGACAGCCGGCGCGACGGCGCCGCCGCCGCCGCTTGTTGCTGCTGAGGATGAGGGTGCAGCCCGGGGTGGTGGTGCTGCGCCTGCTGCTGCTGCTGCTGCATGGCGGGCGGGTGCAGCATGGCGGGCTGGAGCGGCCGGGGCTCGTCTTGGTGGCGGCGGAGGTGCGCGGGCTCGCCCTGCAGCTGCTGCTGCTGCTGTTGCAGCTGCAGCTGCCGTTGTTGCAGCTGTTGTTGGCGGTGGTGGTGGTGGTGGTGATGGTGGTGGTGGTGAACCTGCAGCTGCTGCTGCTGCTGCTGCTGCTGCAGCAAGAGGTCGTGGTGCGCGTGGTGCGCCAGGGCGTGGGCCTGAGGGCTCGGGTGCACGAGTGGGGGCACGGTGGGGTGGGCCGGAGCCAGGTGCTGCAGAGCCCGGGCCCCAGTGGCGCCGGGCGCGCTTCGGTGCACTGGGCCTGGGCCCGCGGCGGCCGGGCCCGGGCCCAGGCCCATGTCCGAGCAGGGGCCCTGCCAGGACGCCGCGCCGCCGGGGCTCGCCGCCTCGCCGCCCGGCGTGCGCGTGCCGTCGGCGGACCAGCAGCGCTGCCGAGCGGGGAGCTCCCAGTCGCCCTCGCAGCTGCGCTTGGACGGCAGCATCCGCGGCTGCGGCAGCTGCTGCGGTGGCGGCTGCGGCTGCTGGGGGTGGGGATGCGGGTGAGTCTGCGACAGGACGTGGGTCGAGTCGTGTCGCTGTGGCTGCGGCCGCGGCTGCTGAGCCTGCGCCTGCGCTTGCAACGGCACCTGTGCCATCTGTTGGGGCCGAGACGGCTGCGGCTGTTGCGGCAGCGGCGGCGCTTGCGGCGGCGGCGCCGTCATGCGAGCCGTCGGCTGGAGCGCAGGACGCGAAGGACCGGGTGCTGCCGCGGCTGCGGCCGCCTGTTGGGACGGCGGCGGAGGCGGCACGGCGAAGCGACCGCACACCTCCTCACCCGGTACCGGCCGCGGCTGCTGCGGCTGCTGTGCGTGCACCGCCGACGGCCCCGCCTCGTGCTGCGCCTGGCGAGGCCAGGGCTCCTGCCCGGGCCGCGCGGCGTGCTGCGGCGCGCGCTGCTGCGCGTGCGGAGCGTGCGGCGTGGGCCGCGGCTGCTGCGGTTGCGGTTGCTGCAAGGACTGCTGGGGGCGCGAGTGGGGCCGGCCGGGCTCCGGCCGCTGGTCCCGCGGCCACGCCTGCAGCCTGGGCCCGTGAGGCCCCGGCCCGTTCACGTTGACCTGCCCGTGCGGGCCCTGCCCGTGCCCGTGCGGCGCCCGCTGCTGCCCCTGGCCGTGCGGTGCGGCGTGCGCTGCCTGTTGCGACTGCAACGGCGGCAGCAGGCGCGGCTCTTGCACGTGCACCGGGACGTTCACGTGCACCTGCTGCTGCTGTTGCTGCTGCTGCAGAGCCGCCGCCGCCGCCGGCGCGCCGCCACCTGCAGCTGCCGCCGCCGCGTCGGGCCAGCCGCCGGGCAGGCCAGGCCACGTGCGACGGCCCATGGGACCGCCGCCGCCACCAGCCCCGCAGCCGCCGCCCAGATCACCGCCGGGCCCGGGCCCGGGCCCAGGCCCAGCGCCGCCGCCAAGCTCGTGGCCGTAGCCCGGGCCCGATGCGTGGCTAGGCGCCGGGCCCAGGCGGTCCCCGTCAGGCCCAGCCTGCGGCAGGCCGTTCAGGCTATGGCGCCCCCCGCAGGGCGCGCATGGGCTGTTACCGTCGCCCGAACGTGCCGCAAGCCGCAGGCCCGGGCTTGAGGCAAGCTCCGGCTGTGAACGAGCGGACGTGCGACCAAGCAACGCCCGGCGGATCGCGCTGGCCTGGCTGACGGCATCCTCCCCGAAGCCCACACCAGGCCCGGGAGCGGACCCAGGCCCAGCCCCAGGCCCGAAGCCGGGCCCAGCGCCCGAGCCGAAGGACCCCGCGGGCGCCGAGCAGGCCCCAGGCAGGTCCGCCCAGGACCGGCGGTCGGACGACAGCTGCGGCCCCGCCGCCGCCGCCGCCGCCTGCATGGGGCCGCCGCCGCCGCCGCCGCCGTTGGCCGAGTGCCGCGGCCGAGGGTCCACGTCCATAGCCGTGTCGTGTCCCGGCCGCTGCGGCCAGCTCTGGCGGCCGTCGGCGGAGCGCGCGTGCTGCGCCGCCGGCAGGGGCCCCAGGGCGTCGGCGGCGGGGGCGCCCCCGCCGAGGGCCCAGCCGGCGGGCAAGGAGAAGCCGGGGCAGCTGGCGCGGCCTGCTTGGTGGCCCCCCGCATCCGGCGCCGGGGGGCCAGAGGGCCCGCACGTCAACCCCGACCAACTAGACCGCGGGCCGGAGCCGGAGGATGGCCACCCCGTCGCCTGCTGCGGCTGCTGCTGCTGCTGCGGGGAGGAGTGCTGGTACTGTTGTTGTGGCTGCGGCGGCGTCGCACCTTGCGGGCCGACGGCGGCGGCGCTGCTGCTGCTCATGTTTGGGGCGGCGGCGGCGCCGGACAGCTGCGGGAACGAGGGGGTCCGTGCGAGCCCGGCGGGGGCCGCGGGGCTGGGCGCGGCGGCGGAGGCGCAGGCGGGGGACCAGGGGGCGTGCATGTGCGGCGACGGCGCCGACGCAGCCGGGCCCACGGCCGAGGTGGCGGCCGGCGGCGAGGGATGCTGCAGCTGCAGGGGCGAGGGCGAGCTGAGGTGCATCGGCCTGGGCCCGCAGCCGAAGCCGGCGGCGGGGGGCGGCGGGGCGCCCCAGGCCCGGCCGCTGCCGCCGGCACCGCCGCCGCTGGGTGGCAGAGCGAAGGCGGGGGCAGCGGGGGCGGCGGCGGACGCAGCGCTGGCGCTGGGGCCGGCGCACGCTGGGCTCGTGACGGCGTCATGGCCGCGGCAGCCGTCGGCGGCGGCAGGCGCGGGCCCGGCTGCGGCTGCGGCTGCGGCCGGTTCGGGCTGCGGCGGCGGGTGGTGGTCGTCGAGCAGGGCTACGAGCGTGAAGTTGAAATCGTCCATGGGCGTGGGGGGTGGGATCATGGAGATGTCGGGGGTGGGGCAGATCATGGAATCCAAGGATCCCCAGCCGGCGGCGGACAGGGGGCCCGCCGGCGCCGCCGCCGCGTGGCTGGCGCCGGCGTGGCTCCCGCTGGGCATCTGCGGCAGGCTCTGCCCCCGCGCCATCGGCGGCGGCGGCGGCATCGGCGTCGGCACCGATGCCGGCGGCAGCGGTGGTTGCTCGGGCTGCGACTGCGGCGGCAGTGCTGCCGGTGCCTGCAGCGGGGCCGCGGCGGACCCGTCCGACGTCCAGGGCCGAGTCGGCGGTGTCGTGGCCTGGGCCGCTGCCGCCGCAGCCGCCGCAGCGGAGATGTTGATGTCCGACGCGGCGCGGGTGGCCATGTCAATGTCAAGATTCAGATCCAGATCCAGGTCCAGGTCCAGATCCAGGGCCAGGTCTGGGCTGTCGAGGTCCAGGTCGCCGAGGCTGTCGAGGGCGCCCACGCAGGCCGGCAGGCCCGCCAGCGCCCCTACTCCCGCCTCCGCCCCTGACGCCGCCGCCGGCGCGTTCCCTGATTGCCCCGAACCAGAGCCCTGCTCCCCAGCCGCTGGCCGCATCGGCACAACAGTCACCGGCGGGGCCGCCGCCGCCTGCTGCACCGCCCGCTGGAAGGCAGCTGTCCGGATGGCCGTGTCGGGCGGCTGCGTGGGCTGCGCGGCTAGGCAGCGCACGTACGCAAGCAGCACTGGGTCCGTCCGATATAGGCGGTCGGTCTTCCGCCGGAGCAACCTGTTGCATTAGCAGGGTAGGGGGAAGTCGCGGTCATGGCATGAGCATCAGCGTGATCATGCCGATCGTGGACCAGCGGGTTGTGCCGCCGCCAAGTCACCCCAATGAATCCTCTCTCTCCACCATTCCGCGTCATAGCAGTCAGCTCAATAGCGCAGGCCGGCCCTCGGCTTGTGAGGTTGGGTGAAGGGCAGCTAACGTCTGGGAAGTACCCCCCCGGCCCCGTCGGGCCGCACTCGTACCTGTTCCACTTGCTGCGCACATCGGCGACTTTGGGGCCGGAGCGAACAAGTGCAGGAAGGGCAGCAAGGGCAGTGAGTCGCGAGAGGAAGGACATCTGCGAACGCGTTGCGGCCTGGACAACAGGTTACACCGGGCAGGTCGGGCCGAACTACCTACCAGTCCTCCCGAGGTGACCCGCAATTATTTGCCACCTGTAAGAAAGGCAAAAGCAGATACTCAGCAACAGAGGCCAGGTGGCGTAGGGTTCGCTGAGGCCGGGGCGGTTTGCTTGTACTCGAGTGTAGACCCCAGCGTTAGGCCCCAGAGACGCTTGTGTGAGCAAGGCTTACCGGTCTCCATGCTCGCAGTGGAGTGCTGCGAGCGCTCGTTGCTCATGATGGCTCCACCCGTTGTTTGCCGCCCCGCCAACACCGGCTCCTTGCGCAGGCTTCTCAGGCACCGAGCGAACCGAAGGTAACTGGCTGGGTTGAGCGTGAGCGGTCGCGCTGCCTCCGGCTGGACCGGGGGCAACTGCCGCTCCTGCAAGAGCCTGAACGCCGCTGGGACTAGTTGTACCCTGCGTAGCGTTCCTTCCGTTGGGGCCTCCTTCAGGGGGAGCCGTCGTGGACGCGGCCTGGGCGAGCCCTCCCCGGCAGAGCGCTCCTGGCTCCAGACCGCGCTCCGCTGCCTCCATGTGGGCAGGACCACTTCCCGTTGCTATTTTGTGCACATTTTGGGCGGGTCCGTGTGGTCCCGACTTGGTTTGCGACGTAAGGTGGTCAGGCGCAGCCTTACTTGAGCCCGTGTGGCCTAGGAGCAGCTAGGAATGACTTTGGGCTATGTTATTAGGTATGTGTTGACAGGGCGAAGCTTCGGTTGCGAAGGTCCCTCGCGCTCCCTCCATGGTAAACTCGTGGCGAGTTCCGGGCGCGGTACCTTGAGGTCGCACTCTTCGAGTGCTCTATTCAGGCCACGCTGCTTCAGCACGCGGGCACCGTCGCAGGGGGCTTTGCGCAACAGCAGCTGCAGCCACGTCTCTGTCGCCCCCGTGCGCTTTCCAGTCTCCTCTTACGACAAGTCCAACCACTTGGTTTGGGACCGGAGCCAGCCGCCGAGCGCCAACGCACGCAACGAAGCAGCAACGGGGACCCGGCGCAGTCGCGGGTCGCGGGGGTGCGTAGAACGATGTCTGTGCACTGCCATGATTGCTGCCCACGTGCTTTACGCCCGGCCTCGCCGCCGAGCGCCCCACGATCACTGCTGCATGCCCTTGTGAGTGCGTTTTTCGGACGCGGAGTGTGGCCTTGGGTGGCTTTCTTACCTTTCGAACGGGCGTTTGCCACAACCTCCCGCCTCCGTCTGGAGTCGGCCCCCAACCCCAGTCACCCCAGTTGACGCTCCTGGGCTCCCCGGGGCATCCCTAGACCTCTTCCAGACTGGCAAGGCCCCCCTCCTATCATTAACTACCGCGAGTGCGGCAGTCGAGGCGAAAGAAGAAACTGCACACGTGTACGACGCCACAAAGTAACGAGTCTGGGAACGGCGAGGTTGCAACCCTGCCAGTGTTGCTATCTTCCTGGAGCGGAGTCGGCTGGCCCCCGCCAAACCCCGTGACGTGTGGCGCTCAGGGGGTTGCGCCCCGGCGTCCAGGCTGGTCCAGGCAACATGCAACTGAGAAGCAAGCAACCCCACGCTGTGTGCTCAGGCGAAGGCCGTGGGCTCATCACGGTCTCTCCGATTCGGGCTTAGGCCAACCTCCGGCTGCAACCTCCAACTGCAACCTCCAAGCCCTGATCTCCCCCATGGCAAGCGCACGCAGCGCCCCGCGTGCCTTGTCCCTTCTCCCCCAGCAGCTCCCATCCCTGCAGCTCCTCCCGTGCTCCCGCTATTGTTCACTACAGGGCTAGCTCCGCGGCTAGCCAGGGCCATGCGCACCCCACGGCTGATTGGTGGGACGGCTGTGCCGGCAGCAGTGCTGACCCCAGCTGCCAGAACCCCAGAGCCACCAGCTGGTGTTCAGCACTGCAAGCCCTGGCCCCGACGCTGTGAGCCCTTGACCCCTTGGCTGCATGGTAGAAAACCCCCGCGTCCCCCGGCCCTGGACTGATTTCTCCCCCCCCTCTCTCGCTCCTGAGCCATTGACCACACGCGTGGGCTGCACGCGCCGACGGCGGGGTAAGGGGCTACGGAGCCGGTGTGCCGAGTCGGGGGAATGACTAGCAGTTAATACATCCCGTCCCAAACGTGCAGACGACACCGCGGGGCACGGAGGGGCCGGCATCGGCCAGGGTTCTGGGGGTGGGTGCAGATGAGCAACGAAGTATGGCGGTCGGTTGTGCAGACGTGGCACTGAGGGAGGTTGAGGCCACACGCGTTGTGTGGGGGGGGTTTGGGGGCGAGCGCGGACCTGGCCTGCTCGCAAGCAGTTCCGGGGCACTACTGACAGTACTGAGGCGGGGCGTGGGATGACATCCATGCATGTTCAATGCGTGGCACTGCGCCATAAGTGGCTCCTCACACCGCAAGCCTGGGGACACCGGCCCCAACTCATCCCCAATCTCCTGGCAGTCCTGAAGCCGTTGGGGACCAGGCGAGGGGCAGACGGGCTGTCAACACTGTACAAGAAAGGGGAGGGGGGAGGGGCTTACCGTGACACCGTGAGGGGGTTTTATAGACAACGGGGCGTAGTGAGGGGAGGGGGGGACCAGAGCTGCGCAGCGGGCCGGGCGGCAGGGGGGGCTCATGGAGGCAAGACATGGCGTTGCGGGACGTCTGATAGCTTATGCGGACACATGCTTTGACCTTGCGGGGGCGGCGGGGCATGCGGGGCCAGCGGGGGCCTTGCAAGGTGCGGGGGCATTGGCTTGCAGCTCCAAAAGTGGCGCAGCGTTGTGTGCGCGAGCAAAACGTCCCGAGATGTGGGCATTGCGGCGGGGTGGGAGGGTGACTGCGGACATCTTGGGTCCGTGGCGCCGGGCCATGGATGGCTCGTGGGTCCTCACGCCGCGAGAACTACGACACCAACACTCCTGTGATAGCATGCGCATCAACTCAAAGCCCTAGAAGCAGCGCTGCGTGTTGCGTGAGCTGCGCCTTTACGCCGTGAACGGGCATAACGACGGAATAGTCGGAAACCGGCGCCGTAAGTCTGGGAGTCCACCTGACTATCGACTCGTATTATCGCCAATTCCGATACATTAGGAAACACTCGCTCACTTCTCTGCTCCGAGCTGCGTTCTTCTGCCGTCTAAACCTGGTTTCGGGCGCCTGAGCTCCGCTGCACATAGCGAACGCCTCTAAACCCAAGAGCGCAGGATAATCGTAAATTGTCGCGACACGTAGCGCCTGGTGGCGGCACGCACGCGGTTGCGAGCGCCCCTACTATCGCCCACACCAGGCCCGGGGTTGACGGGGTCCAAGCCCGGTCAGAGCCCGGCCAAAGCCCTTCCTACCCCCGGATGCCTATATCTCCATCCTTCGTTGATGCATCCTAGCGCTAGCCCCAGCACGCTGCTCCACGTCTAACCCTCTGCCACGCCCTGCAGCGGACCCGACTGGAGCTGGCCGTCGTCCCCTCGGCCGGTCCCCGAGTCCAGTCACAGCGGCTTTCCGGTCCAAAGCCAAGCCATCCACCATAACAGAGCCATCCACGCTGCGAAGTTACATGCCCGGTCAAGTGTCGAAGTCCGCCGCCTCAGCATCCGCCAAAGCGCTCGCCGGCCACCTTGATGTGCGCGACAGCCCAGAGAGCGAGCACCCTAGCCCCGTAAAACCTGACCCTGCCCCAGCCTAGGGTCCATCTGGGGCGGACCCGCGGTAAACCTCTGCACAGGCGCACTTGCGGCGCGCTGCGACCCCACCCGTCTCGGCGGCACCAGGCACCAGCAGGCGCGGGCTGAGGCGGATTCCAGCTTCAGCCAGCAAACACGCACCCCCCTGAGGTTCCCTCCCTAGTCAGAACTTCATCCGTGACCAGTCACGCGTCCAACTCACCCCACCTCAGCAGACAATGCAGACACCGCGCGTACGGCGACGGAAGATCCGAGTGCCGTATTACCGTACGGTGGTATGCATGGCACGAAGCTGCATTATGCCAAGCGGCCCCGTGGTGCCACCGGGGAGGCCGGGGCCGCCCTCGGCACCCCCACGGGTCCCACCCCCACGGCTCCGGGGCTCTGCTGCACACACGTGCGGGGCGGCGCCTCACGCCCCACTCCCCGCCCTGCCTCCAACCCTCTCCCGCCTCCGTCTCCGACCCCGCCCCCAACTCCAGCTCCTCCGCCCGCCTCACCCCGGCTCGGGGGAAGAGGGGCGGGCGGCCTCGCCGCTCACCCTAGCACGGGCGGGGGTGTGGCTTTGAGCAGCATCTTCCCCACCGCCTGGAGGCCGCCCTGGAGGGAGCCGCGGGACGAGGACCTGGGGGCGGGGGTAGGCGAGGGGGTGGGGGAGAAGGTGGGGGAGGGGGTGGGTGGCGAGGGTGGGTGGTAGGGCTGGAGGTTGGGGGCCGGGCTTGGTGCGGCACTGCGGCTGCGTCCCCCACCGCAGTACCTTGGCCCCGGTTGGAGTGCAGGGTGTTCGTCCATGCAGTACCTCCCCCCAACCCATCTCAACCAAACAGCAAAGCCTCTCGGTGCTCCAACCCCACGCCCAGCCGCCACCCACCCGCTTAGCGTGATGTCGAAGGGGAAGGTGACGGCAGCTGCGGACAGCACCGGGGGCAGGTGGTCACGGCGGTCGTTGACGCAGCGGACCTGACAGGGGGGAAAAAGGGTGTGTGTGTGCAAGGGGGAATAGGTGGTTGGAGACAGAGGGAGATGGGGGTTAAGCGGGCAGGGCAGGGCTCCAATGGGCCCGAGCGAAGCGGGTGGATGTGGAGTCAGGGTGGCGTAGCGGGCCACGTCCCTCCATGGGGCTCCGTTGAACTGTCCTACACCCCTCCGCCGCCCACCCACTTGTGATGGGGTCTGCTCCTCCTTCGGGCACTGTGCGCTGAGCCCCCCCCCTCCTCCTCCTCCTTTCCCCCTGCCTCCCACTGCTCATCCCCTTACGATTCCCCCTCTAAGCCCCGGTCCCCCACCCACTATCGAGCCCACTCCCCCCACTCCCCCCCGGGCCATCTGCCCCCCAGCGCAGGGCCTAGGAGCAGCTAGGACTGACTCTGCGGACCCGGCGCAGTCGCGGGTGGAACTGCACGCGGGGGTGCGTAGAATGATGTCTGTGCACTGCCATGATTGCTGCCCACGTGCTTTACGCCCGGCCTCGCCGCCGAGCGCCCCACGATCACTGCTGCAAGGGTACCTTGCGAGTGTGTCGTGCCGTAGCTGCCCCGTCCCCCTCCCCCGCTTTCCCCTTCCTCTCCCCCCCTCTGCGCGCCCTCCCCCTCTCCTCCCCATCCCCCGCTGCCCCCGTTCTCCATCCCTCTCACCCCCTCCCCAGGCCCCCTCCCCGCCCCTCCCCCCTCCCCCTCCCCCCCCCTCCCGCCCACCTACCACGAACCCCAGCTGCTCCTCCAGGGCGCTCTGCAGCCGACACTGACGCGCGGCGCGGACTGCCGGGGGGGGCAGAGGCACGGATGAGAGGAGGGTCACGGCTTGGGGGACCGGCTGACTGATATCTCGGCTCTACCCCCCGCCCCCTCTCCATGGGGGGCTCTACCCCTGACACGGCGCCCATGTCGCCTCTCAGCAACCCAACGCCACCCCGAGCCCAGCAGGGCGCGCCGGTTGCATCGCCGCCTGCTGCCACGCCGGCGCTCAGCGCAGTCGACCCCAGCAGGACACACCCACCCGTGCGCCTAGACATCCGGGTGCCTCACCCCGGGTGCCTCCTTGACCGCCCAGCCCTGCAGGCCCCTGACGCAGGGCCCCTGGAGCAGCCTCCGGGATCCGTCGACGAGGCCAACACCCGCCCGCCTAAGCGTTCCAAGTACTTGTTCCCCCACAGCCCGGTCCCGAAACACGGCTTCTCCATAGGGCCCCCACTCACACTGCTGCGCGCCCTGGGCCCCTGCGGGCCCAGCCGCTGCCTGCGGTCCGGGCCCGGCCGGGCCCGATGCCGCGAGCGCCCCCTGCGCCCCCGGCTGCTGCTGCTGCTGCCCCAGGTCGGGCTGAAGGAGGAGCACACTCAGGACCCTTTGGGGGGGGAGGGACGGGGGGAGAGAGGGAAGGGAGGAGGTGGGGGCAGATAAGGAGCTGTCAGGAGAAGGACGCTCGGGCCCAACACTTTCTGATTTCGTCCAGAAGGCCCGAGGACGGCGCTTTGTGTCGACAGGACCGGACCAAAGCCCCTTCCCGTTTCGTGTAAAACACACTCGCCTCTTGTCCCTCAGTTCCTCCCCGTCCCCCGCCCCACCACGTCTCCCAGTACAGTCGCTCGTCCTGAGTGCCGAACCAGGCCTGGCGGCGGCGGGTCTCGTAGAAGGACAGCTGGAGCTGCGGGGGGCGGGGCAGGGGGAAAGGGGAAGGGGGAAGCGGGGGCGGAGAGATGGCGAACCGGGACATGCGGAAGCGCAATCCGCCTGCTGATTACCTGTGCCGTATCGACTCCCCTTCCCTCCCCTCTGTCCCCCAGTCTCCTCAGCGGAGTATGTCTCCCGCACGATCTCCACACCGACCCCGGTCCCTCCTTCCGCCACTCCTTGCCTCCCTCTTACCCTCCCCCCCACCTGGTGTAGCTCGGCCGGCCGCTTGTCAATCTGCAAGAAGGAAACGGAAGCGAGGGGTGGCCGTTAGCTGTTGGCTTGGCGCATGGCATGTGGGCTGTAGGTGGGCCCGGCGCAGGTGGAGGCCCGGTGCGCAAGCCCCCTGTGCCCGGGGGCGGGGGGGAGGGCGCAACGTTGCAAAGGCACCGACGGCCGTCCGTGTGTCTTCTTGGCGGCACAGACCGGGACCCGCCCGGCCCGCTGCGGGCCCATGGTCCCATGCCCGGGTGGCCTCACAGCGCCAACCGAGCGAGGCCTGGACAGCGGTGTCAGCACGCGTGACGTGACCACCTGACGCCTCGTCTCCTCAGCGCTTCAAATGGACCGTGGTTGGACTGTGTGGGAGCTGGGAAGCCGAGCGCGGGCCCGGGGCCTCGGAGCGGGGCCGAGCTCAGGCTAGGGCTTGGAGCACGCGCGTTCCTCCCCCCCTTTGACCCCCGCTCCCCAAGGGTGTATCTTTGTCAGTCCCCCCCCCCCCACACACACACAAGCTCTTCCCCCAAAGCCCTGCCTGGGCGCAGAAGTCGGCGATGCGGCTCTCCACCTTGGCCTCCACCCCGGGGTCCCCGCACTGGGCCTGAGAGAGTGAGAGCGACAGAGCGAGGATGAGGAGCAGGGTGACTTGGAGGGGGAGCAGGACCTGGGCAGGGGAGCAGGCCCTTGCTGGGAGGGGTGCGGGCGGGCGGGCATGCCTCGGGGCATTCTAGGGTTTGGGCGCGCTCACGTAGGTAATGTCAAACAGCTCCGAGTCCACGTCCTTCGGCACCACGTAGCCCAGGGCGCGGTTGAAGATGATGGTGTGCAGCACGCCTGCGCGCGAGACGGTGTAGTTAGGGAAAGGCCCTCTAGAAGAAAGCCGACCAGGGCCCAAAACGCGACGCAACCTACAGCGCAGCGCCTCGCGGACTTGGTGGGGCTCCAGCTCCTGCAAAGCGTCAAGGTCTCGTTGAGAAGGCCAGTTTGGCAAGTGGCGGTCTCGCATGCGCTACGCACCAGCACAGGCAAGTTGTGAGCCTCGCAGTTGGCCATTCAGTCTTTTCTCCGAGTTGTTTGCATAATAGTTAGCCGCGGGGGCCGAATAGCGGTATAGCTACGCACTTGTCGAGCGTGCCGTGTATGCGCCTCGTCTTGCCGGTGCCGCAGCCCCGCGCCGCGGCCAATGCCTGGAGGACCCTCCTCGACCCGCCTCTATGCATCACGCTTCTAGGGGTACTCAGAGCGACTGCAGTTGGGGTGCCGGGGAGCCAGGCCGGGATAGGGCCACCCCCGAGCGATGGCGCGAAGAGGGCGCGGGATGGCGCGTGGCTTCCGGCCTTGTCCCGTTCCCCTGACCCCTGTTGGAGCGAGTGTCTACGGACTTAACTCGCCCCAGGGCCTTGGCTGTGAACTCGCTGAAACTCGGCCGAGTCGACACGAAGTCGGGAACACGAAGTTGCATGGACAGCTTTCGACACAGACCGCTTCACAGCACTCCCTCTACTGCACTGTCACTCGCACGCTTCATATATACGATTGACCAAGCTTTAACTCGCTAAGCGCACCGACGCGTAGCCCAAACCTGCGCGCGAACCCTCTGCCCAGTGTACACTCGGCACACAGCGGTGCCTCACTGCTATGTTATGTCATTGCACCACAAGCGGTTCGCGCTTGGAGCGACGGGGACAGTTCTAGGCCCAGCATCACCTCGCGGAGTTCGAGCCTGCGCCCGAAGCCCTCGCCGCGAGGGCTTGCGCCGCGAGTGATGTCGCTAAAGATGGCGGTCGACGATAGAACACAGCTGCAGGTATGCGGGCTGCGACGGAGCCACCGTGCGATGCCTGGCGCCGCACGCAGCCAGGAGCTGCCCGGGACCCAGCCTTCCCGCACACAGCTGCTGTGCCCAACTGCCCGCGCTTGGCTCCACGTCACAAATCCTGCATCCTAACGTGCGCTGCAGACGCGAATCCGGGAGCTGGGCAGCTCCATCGCCTGCCCCATCTGGTGGGTGCAGGTGGTGCAGGCAAGGGTGTACCGTATTATAGACAACAGGGCGTGGGTGCAGGCAAGGGTGCTAGTTGGATAGTTGGACATGCCAGCGGGAAGCCTGGCTGGAGCTAGGGTCCGCACGGGAGTCAGTGTCGACCTGCGTTGGAAAGGGGCGTTGGGGGGGGGCTAGCCCTCCCCAGGGTTGTCGCTCCCGGC
The DNA here is from genome assembly GCA_016858145.1 of Edaphochlamys debaryana. Taxonomy (NCBI): domain Eukaryota; kingdom Viridiplantae; phylum Chlorophyta; class Chlorophyceae; order Chlamydomonadales; genus Edaphochlamys; species Edaphochlamys debaryana. Next base: position 302,315 of record JAEHOE010000109.1, read on the forward strand.
GCCTCCCGGCTCTTAGGGCCCAGCGGCCGTGGCACCTGCTGTCTTCCGCTTCCTACGCCCCTGCCTGAGTCCCTCTTCCCCCTCCCTCCACCCTCCCCCAGCCTGTGCGTCATGGAAGACCCAGCCCGCCTGCCCTGCCTGCACTACTTCTGCATGTGCGTGGGGGATGGGGCAAGGGGGGAGGGGACGGGGGGTTTAGGGGCTGGACACGGGGAAGGGGGAAGGGGGGGAGGGGGAAGGGGGGAAGGGTGGAGGGTGGAGAGGTTAGGGAACAAGGGAAATGGCAGGCCAGGAATGCGCAAGCGGATGGGCCTGTACGTCCCAGGGGTCAGGACCCTGGACCATCGCACAGCCCGGTAAGCCACGCTCCTTGAACCAACTGCCCTCACCCGGCCCCGCCCCGCCCCGCCCCTGTTGGGTCCCGCAGGGCCTGCGTGGCGCAGGTGGTTGGGGCCCGGGGCGAGGTATGCTGCCCCGTGTGCCGTACGCACTGCAACCGCCGCGATCTGCAGCGGGACGACAAGATGGTACGGGCGGGGTACGGGCTGGCTTGCCCGGGTGGCGTGGGCGGTTGGCAAGGTGCAGAACCGGAGGGGCAGAGCAGCGAGAGATGGCGCTTGCGTGTGTGCCGAAACTCTCACACTCACTGCGAGGTTACCTGGACGCGATGCTCTGTTGGTCTCTAGTAGTCCTGGCAAACCCAGTGCTCACGAGGGAAGGCAGTCGCCGCCAAGCCCCTTGCTGACCTGACTGTTGTCCATGCCGTACAACCTCGCTCACTGCTAGGCGCTATTCGGCCGCCTGTACGGACAGCTGGAGGTGGCCCTGGGCTCGCCCCAGATGCTCTCCCAACTGCCGGATCCAGATCCTGATCTCCTGCTGCCAACCGCCGCGACCACTGGTGCGCCGGAGGTGGCGGCGGTAGTCGAGAAGCGGGGGCAGACAACTGCAGCGGCGGCGGCGGCGACTGCGGCTGGCGGCGGCCGGACCCGCCGCAATGGCGGCGGCGGCGGCGGGAAGGCCAGGCCGGCGGCAGCTGGTGGGGCCAAGGCTCCCGCCGCCAAGCGACAGGTAGGCCGCCGCGCCTCCCAAGCAGCGGCGGCGGCGGCCTCGCCAGGTGTTGACGGCGCCGCCGCGGCGGCGGAGGCGGGGGCAGGTGAGGGCCACGACCCTGACGACACGGTGGCGGCGGCGGAGGCAGAGGCTGCAGCGGAGGCTCCGGCAGGAGTGCTGGCGGAGCTGCCCACCAACCTGCCGCCGACCGCCGCCGCCGCCGTTGGCAAGGCGGCCGACGCAGCGGAGGCGGCGCCGTCAAAGCGGCGGCGGACAGGTCCCGGCGGCGGCGGCGGCAGCGGCGCCGCCGACGAAGCCAGCCCCGCCGCCGCCGGACCCAATCGCGCAGCCGCGGAAGCTGCAGGACCCAACCGTGAGGCCGCAGCCACAGCCCCGGGCGCCAGCCGCTTGGCTCGGGGCGGCCGCTCCGGCGCCGCAGGCCGCGGCGGCGGCGGCAGGGGCAGGGGCAGGGCTGGGGCGGGCCGCGGCGCACAGAGTGCTCCGTCGCCACCGCCGCCTCAGGAGGAGCCGGCGGAGGAGGTGGCGGCGACAGAGTCTGGTGCCCCGGCAGGGCCGGCGGCAGGGGCTGATGCGGCCGGCGGCGCCAGGGCTGGTGGCGGCGGCGGCGGCGGGCGACTGTTCAGCTTCCTGGACCCCACCGGGGAGGACAAGGTGGGGTGGGGCGTGGGGGTCCGCCCGCTGGGGCGCAAGCGCTGTATCGGGGCTCCCTTCTGCCCAGAACCACACGCGAGCCCTGGCCTTCCCGTACTGCTGACGCTAGTACGTCCCACGTGCTGCCGTACGCATGTGGTCGTCGGTGTGGCGCCCCTTGGCCGCCACGCTCATGCTGTCCCGCATCCCCAATCCCTTGACGCCCGGGCACTTCTAGACCAAACACACAACCGAAACCCCTCCGTCCCTCTGCGTGCAGAGTCCACCCAGTCGCTCAACCGCCCCTCCGGGCGACCGCGACGATGACGGGCAGCCGCCCTCGGTGCGCCGCGGCGGCGATGCGCCCGCGCCCTCGGACCTGTGGGCCGCACTCATCGCCTCTCAGCAGGCAGCGCAGGCGCAGGCGCAGACGCAGACGCAGACGAATGGGTTGAAGGAGCAGGGACAGACGGGGGCACAGGGCCGAGGGAGGGGGCGGGGTCAGGGCGGAGGCGGCAGCCGGGGCACCTCGCCTGCCCCCGGCGGAGGCGGAGGCGGGCTGGAGCCAGCGGCGGAAGCGGTGGCGGCGCCGCCAGGTCACACGCCGGCGCCGGCGGGGCTGCTGCGGGCGCTCGCTGGCAGCAGCGTGGTATCCCCTGGCGGCGCCGCCACGGCGGCGGCGGCCGACGGTGGCGGAGGCGAGGCGGCGCCGTCTCAAGCCGACGGCGGAGGAGCCCCGAACACCGGTGAGCATGGGTGCCGTACACCTGACGTACAGGTCACGTACGGGCGTCGTACCGTGCCATTGCGGGTCGCACGATGCTCCTGTGTTTTGCACCGGCAGTCCCGCGCGCAGCCGGCCGCGAAGGGACATACACACACACCTTCCCGCGCCTCTTTAACCCTGCTCGCCCGTTCGCGCCGCCCCTGGCATCCAGGCCGCCGGGTGCCTTCCCGGCTGCTGCCCTGGTCCTGCTCCGCCTGCACTTTTGAAAACCCAGCGGCCGCAAAGACGTGAGTCCGTTGAACGAAGGCTGACAGGAGGTCGAGTGTACATGGCACGTCAGTGTCTTCCCCGCAATCCCTGCAAAACCGTGCCCACACATCACCCCAGGTGCAAGATGTGCCGCACCGTCCGGCCCCGGCCGCCCCGCGGCAGCACAGCCGACGACCAGGTCCCCGACGGCGCCGACGGCGGAGCCAACACGGTGGCGGTGGCGGCAGGAGCTGACGGCGGCGGTGGCGGCGGCGGCGGAACCACCGGGGGCAAGCGGCCTGCGAAACAGCAGCCGGCGGCCGGCACAGCGGCCAAGCAGCAGAAGGAGCCCAAGCGTCTCGATGGGCAGCCGCCGACGGCAGCGGAGGCGAAGCCCCCGGCCTCCGCCGCGGCGGCGGCAGCGGAAGCTGATGATGGCGCCGCCACCGACGGCGCCGCCGCAAAGCGGCGGCGGGCCAGCGCACCGGCTCCGTCAGCGCCGCCGATGCCGCCGCCGTCCTCCGCCAAACCCGGCGCCGCCGCCAGCGTGACGGCGACGGCCGCCAAGCGCCGCCGAAGTGTGCCGGCGGCACCTGCCGCCGCCGCCGCCGCGGCGGCGGCAGCCATGATGACCCCCATGCCGCCACCGGCGCCCCGGGTGCCCGCCTCCGCCGCACGGACCGCCGCCGCCGCCGCCACCTCTGGCCGCAAGAAGGCCCGCCTCTCGCCGCCCGCTGACGGCGACGGCGGCGAGGGCGCTGACGGAGGCCCCGGCAGCACGCAGCAGACCGCCGGCGGCGCCGTCACTGGCGGCCGAGTGGGCAGGGGCGGCGGCAGCAAGGCGGCGGCGGCGGCGGCGGGTCGGGATGCGGCCTGGGCCGTCAGGTGCCCCCAGCTGGTGCTGCTAGGGTCGGGCATGGACGAGGAGGGCAAGGCGCTGCTGAAGCGGTTGGCGGTTGCGTCAGGTGGGTGTTGCGCTGACTTGGCGGTTACAATTCCGGTACGCAGCTTCCTTTATCAACGACTAGCCCCAACGTCTTGTTGCAGCCGCAGTGTCTCTGTGAACACGAGGGCAGTGCTCCCTGGGGAAAGGCAGTCGCGCCCATACTCAAAGGCGTCGGACTCCCACCAGACTGGCCCCCTCCCCACATTCCACCCCACAGGCGGCAAGATGGTCGACGCGCACAACTCCAGCGTCACGCACGTGGTCTGCCGTACGGACGAGCACCGCCGCGCGCGTCGTACGATCAAGTACCTGCAGGCACGTGCCGTGGGACAGGGGAGTGCAAGTCGCAGGGACTACCCTTTGGGACCGTGCTGTGCGCTGCGTGCTTGCCTTGCCGAGGCGATACCCGTCGCACGTATGTGAAAAGCTGCTCTTATGTGCGTACGGCATCTGCAGGGTGTCGTACACGGATGCCACGTGGTGGATCAGGGCTGGGCCAGCGCCTGCCTGTCGGCTGGCGCCCTTGTACCCGAGTCCGGTTCCGGACCGGACGGGCCCGGACCGGACTCAACTTCCGACGGCGGCGGCGGTGGCGACGGCTGGGAGGTTGTTGGGGATCAGTATGGAGGCGTGTGCGGTGCCGCGGAGGCGCGGCGGCGGCTGGCGCGGCGGGCGGCACTGGGGGCAGCGGCGCCGCCGGCGCGGCGGCGCGGCGGCGGCCGGACCTCGGGTGTGGCGGCAGAGGCCGAGCCAGCGGCGCGGGCGGCGGCGGCGGTGGAAGGGGCAGAGTCGCCTGCGGCGGGGGCACCGTCCGTAGGGGAAGGGGCGGGCAGCGCTACCGATGCTCGTCTGCCCCTCGAGGGCGCTGAGGTGGTCATTCTGGGTGAGAACGGGGGACGGGTTTTGGGATGGATTCTGGGTAAGCTGGAGCTCGCTGGGGCAGCGTACGCGCATACGTTTACGCATGCTGGAACACGAGGAGTGAACAGGGCCGACGATGGGGTGACCGTGGGAGCCATTCCAACTCCACCCCCCATCCCCCCCACCCCCACCCCCAGTCAATGCTGCGAACACCCGGGCCGAGGCGGCCGAGCTGGCCAAGGCCCTGGGCGCTGCCGTACTGCCCAGGATCCCAAAGGCCGGGGACAGGGCCCAGCCGGGCCCAGGCCGGGCCCGCAAGGGTCCAGGCCCAGGCCCGGCGACCTCCCCCGCCTCCACTACGGGTGCGACCGCTGCCGCCGACACGGCTGCTGACGCGGGAGCCCTCGCTGCTGGGGGGGGCGGTGGTGAAGGGGGGGTGCTAGTGGATGAGGGGGGGGAGGCGCTGCCCCGGCCCCTCATCCTGGTAGACCCAGAGGCGCCCGCCGCCACGTGCGGGGCCAGCGTACGGCAGTTCGAGGCGCACGCTGCCGCCGCGAGCGAGATCGGCGTGCCGCTGGTGTCGTACAAGTGGCTGATGGACAGCTGCGGGCGGTACAGCCTGGCGGCCGTACGCCCGTACGTCGTGCGTGGGAGGTGAAGGGCCTCGCGCAGGGCAGGGCCTCTGGGGGGGTGCTGGAGGAGGTATGGAGGGGTTTGCTCCAAAGGTCTGGAGCGCGCAAGAGCGGGGCTGGCTCAAAGGTCCGCAGGCAAAGTGTTGACGGATGCGCGCGGTCTGGGGCGGACGCGCGCGGGGGGTTACTGGTACGTTTCTGGCGAGGCGGCTGGCAGGCCGTGTGAGGGAAGGGATTGTGCTCTTGGGCAGTGTGATCCTAGCTTAATTGCAGCGATGGGCGTGTTAGAGTGTGATCTCAGCTCAGTTGTGGGTGCACTTTGCTTCTCCGGCAGTGGAGCCCTGCTGCAGTCAGGCTCGTCCGTGAAGCGTGAGCCGGGACAGTTGGTGGAATGCAGGCGCGATCCGAAGTGCTTGGAGTACTTGGGGCGTGACCGGGGACGGGGCTCGATGCGAAGGGGCGCATGGGGGGCAGTGGCGCCGCATGCGGTGCGGGTGTTGGGGCGGTGCGGTGGGGGCCGGGGCCATAGGTGGAGTGTCGCACGGGAGCGCTCCAGAGCCGTATGGAGAAGGTGTGGGAAGGGGGAGCGGCGATGCAGGTGTTGACAGGGGTGACCGCCAACTCGCGCCAACAGACCTCGCGGCAAGCGACCGCGGTGCCCGTGGCACGTGCCGGGAGGGGCGGTCCGGCACGCTTCCGCATACACACGCATGCAAGCGTGCTTGTGAAGAGCCTGCGCCGACTTTGAAGAGCCTTGAGGGGGTTTCGATGGGTTCAATCCAGTGTTGCTATCTTAGTCGATTACTCGTTTCGTAGTCGACTAAAATCGACTAAATTCCCGGTTTGGCAAGTTAGTCGACGGTTTTGCCGACTCCGGCTGGTCCGCATGTTAGTCGACAGCACACAGGGAAGAGCCCGAGAGCGGTTGGGGACACCAAGAGAACAATTGAGTGTTCCTTGTTGCTGGAACGCCCTGCAGCCCACAGACCATGACAGTTGGCTGCGGGGAGGGAATGTAGGCCAGCCTGCCCGAGCAAGAGAACATTTGGTGGTGAGCCCTGGTCAGGCCTCAGGCGTTGGCGAGGGGGCGGGATGAGGCTTGCTCGAAGGGCGCTGACGTGCCCGCCCGTACCTGGGACAAGCTTGCTGTGCACCGGGGCCTGGGGCCCGCCTGGGGACTACGGGGGGCGGCGGAGCCGACTCAGTCGCCGGGGGACTACGGGGGGTGGCGCAGCCGACTTAGTCGACTCCGCAAAAACGCCTCTTTGGGCCCGCAGGGCCCAAAGAGTCGACGGGTCAGTCAACTCCGCTCCAGGAAGATAGCAACACTGGTTCAATCTCGATCCGTGCCGAGTCTGACGACAGCAGGCTGCGCTGGTGCGGTGCGGCTGCAGGGGGGGGGGTAGGAACGAAACCCCGGACATCATGCCGCAGAAACCCCGGACCCCCCCGGACCTACTACCTACCCTGCCGTACGGCACACGACACTGCCGTACAAGGCCTAAATGTCAGCCATTTCGTACCGTTCCGACGGCTACGGTCTGCTTGTCGTATTCCCTACCCCTCTGCACGGTCTGCACATGCGTGCGGCGAAGTTAGTGCGTTGACAATGACCATGTCCTGGACCCCAACCCCAACCGCCAGCCACCGTTCGCACCTCACATGCCGTCAACGGTACATCAGATACTCGCACATCGGTTGGCAGCGATTGGCAGTGCCGGGGGGACGGTCCTTGTGCGGAAGGGTAGCGGCTTGCAGGGCGGCATGCCGACATGGCTGGCCCCAACTGACCGTGGGTCCCCCCCTACGCTGCTACCCGTGCTATACTGCTGTAATAGAGGCACCTAGTGCTGGAGAAGGCCTTTGGAGGGGTCAGAACGGCGTGTGGGGCCGCCTGACAAAACCCACGGACGCACCTTGACAAAATCCCCGGGGACCCCCGACCTACTACCTACTCCAAACTTTGGGGGCTCAGAACTTTGCAATGAAACCTCCGTTTTGAAATCTGAAAGCGGATTTGGGCTCCTCTCGCCGAACGCTTACCATTCGAGGCGTGATGTATGTCTGGGACGAACCTACCCCCCCCCCTGGCGGCTGCAGAGCCTGTCACTTGATGGGCCTTCCAGGACCCTCGCGACACTGGAGCGTATCGCCGTCGGATAGTCGGGTTACACGAGCCAACAACTTCGGGCGATCGCTCGGATAGCAGGAGCTCTCATGGCAGCAACGAAAGCCGTGCCATCATCCCTTGCCTAGCCCCCGCCCGTGCCATGCACAATGTCCTGCCGCCCACCGCAAATGCACAAGACACGGACCCGGACGCCTGCGTCTTCAAAGCTCCCATGCAGCTGTCACCCCACAAGCACCCAGCCCTTTTGGGACAGCTCAAGACACCCCACAGTGGCAGGCCGTGAGCTCTTGGAATCCGCTTCAGTTCACAGCGCTTGCCGCCCTCCGATCGCAACTTACACATGCTAGCTTACAAGTGCTTACCAAACCCGGATCGACTCGACAGATAAGAGGGCGAAGCCAGTCGTACAGGAGCAGGGAGTATGCTGAGGCCACGCATGTACGGCGACAGCCCCAGCCAAACGACACCCACCGTCAAGCTTAGGGCTACAAGTGAACCTGTTTACCTCGAGCCTGCGTGTGAGGCTGACACCGCCCCAGTCCCCACCTCACTCCCCACCCCAGTCCCCACCTCACTCCCCACCCCAGTCCCCACCTCAGTCCCACCCCAGTCCCCAGACCATACCCGCACGCCCATTCACCGGTCCGCCACACGCCCCCCAAGCCTGCTACCCCGCCGTCCGTTTCCGACCGTACCGGTTTGCCCCGAGTGCTCATGTAAATAGATAGATCGGTGCTCAGCGCTGGTTTATACCGATATTTCACAGAAGGCCAAGGGGTCCGCCCAGTCCGGATAGACAAGCAATGTCCGGCAGCACCTCTGCTCACCGGCACCATGACCCGTGCGCCTGGCTAGATCTGAAAGACGGCCTCGTCGATGAATCTCAGTACCAAGTACCGCCCTGCGCGCTGTGCCCCCGCCAGCCCCCATCACACGCACACAAGCTCGCGATCCGCGACGATCCAACCGCAATCCGGTGCCCGTGTTCACCATTCCTTGGATCCTGCCTTCGGCAATCCACTGGATCCATCTGGGATCACGCCGATCCATGCTTCCTCAACGGCCGTCGCTCACCCGCGCGGACTCATCAGGTCCGAAGCCGCCGACAGCGCGCCCGCCTCCGCCGCGCCGCCGCCGTCGAGCCCCGCGGCCTCTGCCGCCGTCGCCTCTGGCGTTGGCGGCGCCGTCGACTGCTGTAACGATGCACTGGCGGCGGCGGCGGGATCGGCGGCCACGCACAAGACGCGCTGCTGCACAGCCGCCGCCGCTGCCGCCGGCCGCAGGCGCAGCTGCGGGGGCTCCTCCAGTGCCGCCGCGGCCGCGTCTGGTGCCAGTACGGCATCGGCCTCCGCCTCCGCCTCCGCCACCGCCGCCGCTGGCTCTGGCATTGTGGCAACGGCCCGCTGGGCCCCTGCCGCCGTCGCTGCGTCGCCGCCGCCGCCGCCACTCTCAGCAATGACACGCGGCGCGGCGGCGACCGCGGGCGCCGTGACGGCGGCGGTGGTGGGCCGGGGCGCTGCGGGGCCCAGGGGTGCGTCGCCCAGGGCCGGACCGGACCAGTCCGGTCCGTCCGGACCGATCCGGTCCAGTGCGGACAGGGGAGAGCCGGGGCCAACGGTGGGCAGCAGACCCATGGCTCCGCCCGCGCCCTGCGACCGGGTCCGGGGCCGGGGGAGGCGGGGTGGGGACGCTGGGCTCAGCCAGGCCAAGGACGTCGCACTGCCCGTACCCACGTGCCCTGCCGGCTCACACGAGCAGCCCTTGACACGTGCCCTGCCGGACCCAGACGCCACAGCACCTCCCCAAGGGCCACAGCGGCCTGGGCCATGCTATGATTGGCAATGACTGAGGGATGCCTGGACCCCCACAACCCGAGGGTTACAGGCGATGCGTTTCTGCTCAGCCCACCCATGGAGACACCCACCCCCGCACCCAAGACCAAACCCACCGGCGGCGCCACCATTGCTCGGAACTGCGGCCCGTCGTACGTCGCAGCCTCGCCGCCGCTGCCGGCAGCGCTAACGGCATAGGCGCCGTCGGGCCCAGGCCCGGCCCTACCGGGCCCGCCGGGCCCGCCCTGGGCCTGGTACGGAGCGGGAGTGGCCCCGATCAGGAGCTCGGTCTCATGCGACTGGGGGGGGGATCGGGCAATACAAGCAGGTGGTGAGGTATGAGACCGGGTTGATGGCCGGGGCGCAGGGTGCTTGTTGGCGGAAGGGCTGCGGGATGTGAGTGTAGTGAGGTCTGGGTTGTGAGGATGCTCGGCAGGCGTCTTGCTCACAAGGCTCCCGCCCGCCAAGCCGCGTCAGGAGCGGCGGAGCGGCAGGAGTGGGGGCCGGCACGGAGGCAGGGCGGCTCGGGCACATACACCCCCGGCTGGCCGGCTCTCCGCCGCGCCCGCGTTTCCCTGGCTTACACGAGCAGCCCCTCAGCTAGGGCAATACACATCCGGCAGCCCCCCCCGCCCCCACCTGCAGCAGCCGCTCCAGTTCCTTGACCGCCTCTGCGGCCGCGGGCCTGCGCCGGGGGTCGTGGTCCCAGCACTGCTCGATCAGGGCCGCCTGGGGTCGTGGAGGAAGCGGGGGGCGCTTGAGCGCGCGGTGAGTTACGCTTAGTAATCACTTCAAGCCCCCGTCTCCCTCGGGACCCTTGGCAGTCCCCTTGCCCCCCACTCCCTCCCAAAGAGGCTACCCCCCTGCCACCCCCCCACCCCCTGACCAGGTCGGGCGAGCAGCGGTCTGTGGCCAGGGTCTGCAGGGAGGGCCTCAACCGCTGGTCGGCCACACTGGGGGGAGGAGGTGCGAGGGAAAGAGGAAGGTTACGAAGGAACATGGGGTTTACATGCTTTGCGATGCCCCTGTCAGATCCCCACCCCCACCCCTCTGCTTGAAGGGGTGTAAGAGGTGTGAGGAACAGGGGATGGTTAGGGAGGGAGCTGGAGCCCCATAGGTTTGCGAAGGACCTGTCAGGGCCCTTCCGCCCCCCCTTCGCTTCTGCGCCACCACGAGGGAGTCCTGCCTCAACTCCCGTCCTCCCTTCCCTGTCGGGTTCCCTCCCCCCTCCCTCCCTGTCAGGTGCCCCCCCCCTCACTTCTGTGCCACCACCAGGGGGTCCTGCCTCGGGGTCCTGCCGCAGCCCCCCTTACCCCTGTCGGGTTCCCTCCCCCCTCCCTCCCTCCCTCCCCCTGTCAGGTCCCCTCTCCCCCCTCCCTCCCTGGCAGGTCCCCTCCCCCCATCCCCCCTCACTTCTGTGCCACCACCAGGGGGTCCTGCCGCAGCCAGGGCCGCCGCCCCGCCAGCAGCTCCCACAGCAACACGCCCAGGGAGAACACGTCAGCCTGGGTACGAGGAAGGCGAACACGTCAGCCTCAGACATGGGAGCGAGAACACGTCAGCCTTAGTGAGAGGGGTGAAGGAAGGCAGGAGGGGGGCTGCGTTCAGATCTGCCGGTAGCTTAGCACTGTGCGGAAATGGGGCACTTCAAGCACGCACACACACCGCCCCCATCCTTCCCACGGCAGAGCGCTCGGAGAGAACAAGGTCGCATGTTCCAGCCCTTCTACTTCACCCCCGACCCCGCCCCGTCCACACCTTGTGTGTGATCACCCCCGCCTGGTGCGACCGCACATCATAGCACTCTGTGGAGGCGGGGGGGGCCCGTCATGGCAAGGGAAAGCAAACAGGGTTTGAAACAATCCGCAAAGCGACCGTTCCATGTGCACAGGACGCAGATCTTGCAGTACAGTACGGCAGGGCAGCACGTGACGGCTCCAGCTCACGTGCCAGCCCGCTCTTACCCGGCGCCATGTACCCAGGCGTCCCCGCGTCCGGGTTGGCGGTCACCAGCACCGTGGAGCGAAGCCGGGACAGGCCGAAATCCTGTTAGGGCGGGTTACGGTTACGGTTATAACGTTAGTTAAGGAAGAAGCGGTTAGGTTGGCTGTATCGGGCTTATGACCAGCACCGTGGAGCGGAGCCGGGACAGAACCAAGTCAAATGGTGGGGAGGACATGGCGGGGGGGTACGGTGTCGGCCGTCCGCGCGTGACGGCGAAACACACACGCGTCCCCCCCGGTCCAACCAATCGCGTGCCCCTCCCCCCTCACCGTGACCTTGACGACGGGGCGGTCGCTCAGGGGCTGGGCCAGGAGCACGTTGGCGGGCTGTTGGGGGGGAGGAAGAGAGGGATTGAAGGGAAGGAGTTGAAGGAGGAGGGGGTGCAGGGAGGAGTACGGAGCATCCTGCAAGCCGCGATTCTGGCACCAGTGCGGACTCCGGACCCTGTGCCGTACTGCCAGATGCAGCATTGACGTACTGCCGTACCTTGAGATCTCGGTGCAGTACGGTAGGGTGCTGCGGTTGGGAGGCACAGGAGTAGAGGAAAAGGGTGTCAGAGCCAGCCGAGCGGTTGACGCGGGGCCTGACAGCCGCCAGCCGCTCCCCACCATGGGATCCACCATCACCACCCACGGGTCCTGCAGGCCCATGCCGGGTCCACTGGAGGCCCGCTGCAGGCCCAGCCGGGCCCACCCTACCCACCAGGTACTCGAGCGCGCGCGCCACCTGCAGCCCTATGTGCAATGCCTGGGCCGGGGAAGGGGGGCACGGGGCGTGTTTGGGCCGAGCGCGAGGGCTGGCGTGGTGTGACGATGGGTTTTGGCCCCGGATGCAGCCGGCCAAACATGCGGGTCCAGGTGGGAGGCAGACCGGCTGAGAGAGAGAGGGCGGGAGATACACCAGTGCCCGCTCGTGTACGGCAGGGGAAGCACGAAGCCAGGATGGAGCAGCTGCAACGGGCCTGGATCGGGACCTTACTAGGTAAAGCGCAGTCTTCCGTCCCAGCGTGCCTTTTCAAATCTACCCCCATACCCCGTGCCCACGCCCCTACCTTGCCGAGAGGCAGCGGCGCCGTGCGCGGTCTGGCCCCGGGGGCCTGCCCGGGCCAGCCCAGGCCCAGCGCGGGCCCCTTGCGCTGGTCGTTAGGCAGTTGGCCGTTGGCGGCTGACAGCTTGCCGTACATAAGGTCGTCCAGGGAGGCCTCCATCAGCTGCGGTTGGGACGGGTGGGCGGTAAGAGCGCCAAGCTCGGGATCGGGTTGTGCACAGCGTGCAGTTGTCGTACATGTGGTGCCGTACAGCATGGGCCTTGTACGACGTGCACACGCACGCTCACCTCCATGACCAGGCAGAAGCGCGGGGGGGTGAGGCACGCGGCCAGAAGACGGACCACGTTGGGGTGGCGGCAGCGGGAGAGGACCTTGGGGGGGGGGTGCGGGAGGGAGAGGGGAGGGCAAGGGGGGGGAGTGGGGGACGGGAAGGCAGGGCCCGGGCTGAGGAGACGCGCAACCATTCCCGCCCCAGGTCCCCTGGCGCTAGGGGGAGGACGAAGAGCGGAAGAAGGGGGAGGGGGGCACGTAACCTCGGGCCTCATGACAGGGAAATCCCTCCCCCCACCACCTGAGGTCGAGGCCCTCCACGCTCCCCCTCACCTCCACCTCCTGAGCAAAGGTGCGTGTGAGGGCGTCCAGGGGCCCCGCCCACTGCGCACTGTCCGCCACCAGCTTGACGGCCACCGGCCGGCCCTGTCAGGGAGGGGGAGGGAGGTCAGGAGGGATAGGTACGGGGGGAAGGAGGTCGGGGTTGTCGCTTTGAGACGCCCTTTGCCCTCTCTGCTCTCTGCTCCTCTCCCCTGGCCTTCCCCCCTGCCCCCTACCTCGCCCCCTCTCCACCCCCCCCACCTGGTACCGCCCCTCCACCACGCGGCCGAACGCCCCCTCGCCCCGGGAGGCGGGCAGCAACTGGACCTGGGGGGAGGGAGCAGGGGAGGAAGAGGGAAAGGCAGGGAGGTTAAGGGGGGCGCAGCGGCAACGCTTCCCGCTAGCGAGTTCTGGCCCAAGGCTGACGCAGGCACCCCCAACTACACCCCAGCCTCACGCACCTGGTTGTCCCCAGCCGCGCCCCCCTGCTCCCCGCCGTCGGATGGGGCAAGTGTCACATCCAGATCCATGGATCGGGCGGGCGTGAGCTGAGTCACCATCATGTGATCATCCGGCGATCCGATGGCGGCTGCGTCGGTTGGTCGCGGGCGGTTGGAGCCGTCCGATCCAACCGGCACAACCGCCAGCGCAACGCCGCCAACCGCCACAACCGTCTCCTTTGGGCTGTCGGTTGAGGGCGTTACGGTTGAACCCGACTGCTGCGCCTTGTCGACGCCGAGCACTTCCGGCGACGGCAACGACTTTCGGTTGGCGGTTGTAACAGTTAGAGCGGCGGTTGTGTTGGTGTCACGGACGTATCCGTCATACGGCATGGAGTCCGTCTCCGTACCGGTTGAGGGGCGGCCGATCTTGGGACTGGGGCGTGTGCGGAGAAAATACGGGCGTATCAGTGAGCGGTTGACCGTTGTGCAATCAAGGCAGGGCACTGGGCTTAGGCAGGGCAGTCTGGCTAGGGGCGAGGCGAGGGAGGAGCAGGGTATGCATGCTGTCCCCACCGACCGGGAGACCAAGCCCCTTCCGCCGCAGTCCTACACCCACAAGCCCCGCTCCTGCCCCTCCCTCCCAGACTCACGCCTGCCCGCTCCCGGCCGCCGCCAGCGCTCCCAGAGAGGATGAGTCACTGTACGGCAGATCTCCTGCTGATCCCGCAGGGCCCCCCTTGTGGTTGGGGTGGCTGCTGCTGCGCCAGCGGATCAGGGCCAGGGCCAGGGCGGCTGCGAGCATGGCGGCACCCGCCACAGCTGTGCAGGCGTCCAAGCAGAGGGGGGGCAGGAGTACGAGAGGGGGCGGGAGTGCAGTCAAGTGAGAGCGGCGAGCAGTAAAGCTGCAGCGGGGTTGCCGATGTGGGTTGAGGAGAAGGGGCCATAATGAAGAAGGCTCCACCTCCCACTTTTTTCTCAGCCTCAGCCCCTCTCGCCGCCCGCCATCAGTCATGACCCCGCCGACTCACAGCCTATCACGATGCCTGCAATGGCACCGTCCGATAGGCCCCCGGAGCCACCGTCACCACTGCCGCCGTTGTCGCCGCCGCCGCCCTGCTGCTCCCCCGCCAACGCGGCCGTCCCCGCGGGCGCCGGCGGCGGTCGCCACTGCCAGGGCGGCGGCTCTGGCGCGGGCGACGGCGAGGGCTGGGCCTCCGTATACTTGAGGCTGCGACCGGGCAGGTAAGAACACATGGTGGCAGTCAAGGGGCATGAGAAGGGTAGGTTGTGAAACGGTTTGTTGGTTGCCCCAAGCGTGACGGCTGCCGTGGCCCAATGTTCGCTGCTTAATCCAACCGCCGCGCCAACCGCCGCCAACCGCCTCACCACCCGAACGGCCCAAGGCTCTTGATGCAGTCATCCGTAAGTACGGCCTCGCACAGGTTGAGGGCGTTGATCACGTGCATCTGTGTTCGGCAAAGTACGGCATGGGACCAAGGAGTGCTGAGCTGGTGCTGGATGGCGAGTGAAGCGGGGCTAGCCAGCGATCCCCCACGTCTCCATCTCTCCTTGCATGCTATGCGGCCGTTTCCAGCTTGAAACCCTCCCCCCTCCCGCCCCACTTTTCCACACACACCGTGTAGCCGTTACGCACTGTACGGCTGGTGGCTGGATCCACATCTGCGCTGCCCCCCGCGATGTCCACGTGGCGCCCGTACATGACCCAGCACCGGTCGTACGGGTGGGATCCAGGGCTGCAGGGGCGGGCGTGTGCCCAGGCACGTGCGGTGTGCTATCTCAGGGCAGAACTCAAGGCAGGAGGAGGACTCTGCTCGTAAATACAAGCGAGGTGGCAGGGGCGGGGTTGAGTGCCGGTTGGAACCGAGGTCGTGCCAGGGGCTCGCATCGGGCCTGTTGCCGGCCCAAGCCCCTCCGCCCTCCTCGTGCACACCTGTTGGTGCAGTTTGGAACCAGGGGGCCTTGCGTGCAGCAGTCGTACAGGTTGGTTCCTGGAACGGAGAACGATGGGCAAGAGCGAGGGAGGACGGGGGACAAGGGGCGTCTCGAGTGGGAAGTGAGTGCCGCCCGACAGCCCCCGGACGGCCCCCCACTACGTCCCCTTCAGCACCTGCAACCGAGGACACATCGTGCGGTTCCTGCCCCCGGTCCAATGTCCTCACACAGCTGGACGGACAGTGCCCAGTGTCACCCTAACCAGTGACAGCAGTCCGCCCTAGCCCGCACCCCCTGCACCCCCACTCCCCACCCCACACCCTGCGCACCGGGGATGGAGGGCGGGCGGTTGATGAGGGACGCCGCCAGCCTGAGTCGGGGCGAGAGAGGCAGA
Organism: Edaphochlamys debaryana; assembly: GCA_016858145.1. Classification (NCBI taxonomy): domain Eukaryota; kingdom Viridiplantae; phylum Chlorophyta; class Chlorophyceae; order Chlamydomonadales; genus Edaphochlamys; species Edaphochlamys debaryana. Next base: position 317,830 of record JAEHOE010000109.1, read on the forward strand.
GGCAGGCACATGGGGGCACAGGTAGGGGCAGCCACACGTTTCCAGTCATGATCAGCAAGAAGCAGAAGCAGGCACATCGTGGCAGAGGTAGCAACGCGTTTCCTGTCAGCCCCACGACAACTGAGGTCCCTCACATCGGCCCCTCCTGCCGCTATTGGATGTCCCGGCCCGCCCGGCCCCGGCGAAAACCCGCGCCACGCACACACACGCTCCCGCCCGCCGCACGGGAAGCGGCAGCTCTCCACATGCGACAACTGTACCCGACACGGCCCTACCTGAGGGTTGCGGGCGGGAAGCAGAAGCGGTAGGTGTAGGCGATGTCTTGGTGCAGGATGAGGGCCTGGAGGCGGAGGGGTAGAGGGGGCGAAACAAAGGGGACGGCTGCTCAGCTGCCAGTCGCAACGGTCAACGGTCCATGGCCCCAACCGTTATAGGATGCCAACCGTCGCACCCAGGCGGCCGCACCTGCCCCGGTGCTACCGCCACCAAAAGGTCCATGCCGGGGGCCTGGGGGGGGAAGAGGAAGGGGGTGGAGGAGAGTTGTGGGGGGTGCAGAGCAGGGGTGGGTTGTCGGAGGGATCACAGATACCAGCAGCTCCTGGCGGAGAGCGCGAAAAGAGCCACCTCCCAACTGAGTATGCCAACATCATTCGTACGACCCGAATAAAAAGGGGACCCGGAGATCCCAACCACAAGCCGACCCACCTGCGTCACCGAGCTGTCCCGGGACCGCAGCATGACTACGTCCCGTACGGCAAACGTGGAGTCATTAGTCATGCGGACCTGGCACAGAGATGGGCCGGTGGGGTGGGTGGGAGCCGGGTGAGGGAGTAAATCGGGTACGGGCAGAGCGGGGTGGGTACGGGCAGAGCAAGGCATGGGGACCCAGGCCTCAGGGGGTTCAGGGAGATGATGTTCAAGGGGTGCATACAGTACGTGGGGTTTGGAGAGGAGCGGGACCGTGGGCCGGCTTGTAGCCGGGGGTACCGATAACGTGGGGACCCCTGCGCCCGGGCCCCCAGGCCGGGGCCGGGGCCGGGGGGGATGGGACGTCGTGTCGACACAGCACGGCTTGCCCGCCCGTTGCCCCCAGGCCAGGCGGCAGGCACCAGCAGAGGGCTGTGGCCCAACCATGGAGCCAGACTCGAACAACGGACCACCGGGAAGCCACGGCTCTTTGCCCTCTTGGTGCAACTTTTCCCTTCGGGCCGCACAGCGCTAGCCACACGTACCCGCGCCACAGACCCCTCCCCCTCCCCACCCCTCCCCTCCCGACACGCCAAACTCCCCTGTGGCCCACCTTCCCCCGCACGAAGCCAAAGTCCACCGTCGGTGGCCTGCTGGTGTCCGCCCCTTGTATGGTGAAGCTCGTTCGATTGAGGGGAGTGACGTAGCCCGCGAAGTGCGCTTCTTGCAACGCGACGTCCGCCAATACCCTCGCGACGCTGGCTGCGGGGTCAGCTATAGCTTTCACGAGCTCCTCAGCCGTCCTGACGTCCACCACGCTGGGGTCAGCGAGAAGAGTGCGCCGGCCAGCATGCGACCCGCGCCCTCCCAGCAGCGCCAGCAGCAGTGTAGGGAGCAACTGTCGAACCATTCTTCAACGATAGCGCTGGGTGCGCATTGTGGTCATGTCTGTCTGGTCAGTTGTGAATGGAGAGCGTCGACAAAGTGTCGCCAGAGGAAGCTATGCCCATACGTGAATTATATCCTGCCGCTAGGGCGTCTGACAGCGCGGCAACAACTCGAGTGCCCTGCCTCCCGATTGGGTACGTAAGAAAGGGGAAAGGGGCCGAAGAAGTGTGCGCATTGCCCTTGAGCTACCTCGCGAAGCCTGACGCGGAACACGCTCCAGATGACTTCACGACGCTCTGTACTGAGTCGCTCTTAGGCAGGCTACGTAGGCCGGCGTGCCCATGAGTACTCATTCTCGTGCGCCCCGCGCTACCTTACAAGGCGTCCACACGATCTACATAGACATGGCGAGCATAGATGACAGGCCGGAAACGCAGGTACTAAAAAGCGGTAAGCGCGTCAACGCGGGATCCCCTCCACGACGGCGTGCACACAGGCCCCGGTCTGCTCGCCCAGCGTGCACACACACTTCTGACCTGGAGCCAGCCTAACGCACCTGGTTGAGACCACAGTCAAGTAAGCCCCTTCACGCATCTCACCACTGCGCTCCGCTGCTGACGTCGTGGTGCCCTGTCCTACCAGCTGCGGGACTGCTTACACCGGCCCCGGGCTGGCGGTAGCAGCCTACAGCAAGGTCCAGCACCTCCTACCCCAGTAACCCCACCGGCCCCTCCTCCCCCATGCTCCGCTGCTCACGGCCACATGGCTCTCTCTGGGAGCGCTCCGCTCCTGAATGGCCCCAAGACGCATTGGCGCGCGCCCGCCAGTCCGCCACCCCCGCCGCCCCCGGCGTCGTCCTGCTGCGAGTACAGAACCCCCGCCGCCGCCGCCCAACAAACGGCGGCGGGCGGGTGCAGCGGCTGCCTTCGGCGCATGCTACTCTCATTCCTGCGACAATACCTCCCTCCCGCCTCTGCATGCACACCACGCCCCTCGAATCTTCCGCACGTCTCTTCGCACAGCTTGCCACTCGGTCCCTCCGCGCCGTCTGCTCCGCCTCCACTTCTCGGCTTACCGCGCTCCTCTCTGCACACAACACGCCCTCCTCTCCTGCCGCCACCAGCATCCGCCCGCGCTCCGGACGGGCGTCTATAGCCTACGCACCCTGATCACTCGCCAAATGCTCACCCATTCACCCCAGCGCCCAATGCAGGCGGCCCCTATCCTCCTCCCACGCGGCCGGGGGTCCCCACCCAGAGCTCAGCGAGCCGCCGCCGCCCCTGGGGCGGCCGCCTGCCACCGCGGCCCTCCCCGCCCTCCCCGCGTTGGGGCGGCCGCATGGCGTCGGGGCTCTCCCAGCGCCGCTGGACGTCACCGCTAGCCAAGGGCGGCCCACCAGGGCCGCGGGGCAGCGCGGGTGTGACCCCCCCACCGCGACACGTCCACGTGGCCCTTCGCTGTCACTGTCTTACTGAACGCTTAGTCATGCCATGCCCTACTCAGAGACCCGCGCTTGCGCTTACGCGCGCGACGCCACCAGCGCCGCCATCTTCTCCCGGATCACGGCCGCCAGTCGGTCGCGGTTGGCGTTGACCCAGCGCACGCGCTTGGCATACGACCCGGCCCTGGAGGTGAGGGACTCGAGGGAGTCCTCCCCGGCAATGGCGCGGCCCTGACAGGGGGAGAGGGGGGGGAGTGTGGGTTGACGGCTGAGGGGTACTCACACTACCCAGCCCCCGCGATGGGTGCACTCGGGAGGCCTCCCTCAGTCATCTCCACCCCCCAGATCCCGTACCGTGAAGTACACGGCGTTGGAGAAGATGCGAAGGTTGATGAGATCCGGGATGGCGGCGATCTCATTCTCGTTCAGGACGCCGTGCTGAGAGGGGAGGGGGGCGCGGGGGAAGGAAAGGGGGGGGGGGGGGTCAAAAACGGGGGTTGGGGAGTTGACAGGGGAGAGGGGGTTAAGGAGAGGGGGGCCGTGCAAGCACACGCCATGCCAAGAGCCTCAGGGTCAAGCCCACGGCCCGTTAGGGGGGCCGTGCAAGCACACGCCATGCCAAGAGCCTCAGGGTCAAGCCCACGGCCCGTTAGGGGGGCCGCGCAAGCACACGCCATGCCAAGAGCCTCAGGGTCAAGCCCACGGCCCAGCCAGCGATGGCCCCTCCGAACCCCCCATGCCTCCACGGCGCCGCCCCTTGCCACGTTCTTCACTCCCGAGTCCGTCCACACAGCGGCACAGCCCGGCCACGGTACCCATCGCCGGGGCCTCGCCAGGCTGTCTACCGGGCACGCCACACTGAGTCCTCCGGGGCAAACGCCCCCTCCCCCTTGTCAGCTGTCAGGGCTTTTCATGTCCCTCGCCCCGCCCTTCCCCATGCCGCTTCCCTGCGTCACACCTTGCGACCCCCACCCCACCCCCCCCACCCCCACCCCCACCCCACCCCCCCGGTTGCCCCACGCACCTGGGCGTACCCCGTGATGAAGCGCTCGCACAGGGGCAGGGGCTCGTCCTCACCAACGTACCTGACAGGGGGGGAGGGAGGGAGGGTTGATTACATGAGGAGTTTGCGGGTCCTTGCCCCCCCGTTGGCTCTGCGCTCCCGCCAGCTCCATGCCCTGCCCCCTCTCTCCTCCCTTGTGCTTCCCTTGCCCCCCTGTTCCCGCCGGGACCCGCCTGGCCCCTGTCAGCTTACCCTCCTTCCCCCCCCCCCCCCTGTCAGGACCCATCCGCCCCCGTTTCCCCTGTCAGGACTCCTCCTCCCCCCCCTTCCTCTGTCAGGACCCCTCCTCCCCTCCCCTCCCCTCCTCTCCCCCTGTCAGGACCACCCCCCCCCTCACTTGCTCAGGGCCACGGCCAGCTCCATGGCGCGCCAGTCGAAGGCGCAGAACTCAAAGTCCAGCAGCCCCGACACCGAGTCGCCAACCACCATCACGTTGTCGTAGTGCAGATCGCCGTGGATCAGCTGAGATCGGGTTTGAGGATCAGGGGGGATTGGGTTACGTAAGGGGAAGGCGGGTGGAGGTGTGGAGGGCGTGACACCTGTTTCCTCTACCTCTACCAGCCCCGGGTGCCGTAGTCCCTGTCGCTCCTGTCCCTTTCCCCCATGTCTGCCCCCTGACAGGTCCCACCCCCCCACCTGCATGGGCAGGCCCTGCTGGTGGAACACCGCCAGGCGCTCCTCGATCTTCTTGATCTCGCCCACCAGGAAGTCAATGGCCTGGAGGGAGCGAGATCCATTCCAGATCCAGATCGCGAGATGCTCCCCGGGGGTACAAGATCAAGCCAGCCCGCTCGTCTGCTAGTCCCCTCTCCCAGTCCCCTCTTGCCGCCCTTGCCCCTTACTTCGTCCACCCGCCTCTGCGGCCATTGCCTTAGTCTCCTCTCCCAGTCCCATCGCCGCTCCTTTTCAACCCCCACCCCAGCCCCCAACCCCAACCGCCAACCGCCAAACCCTACCTCGCGGCAGGAGTTGAATCCGGGGTTGGTTGCCACCTCGTTGTAGAAGATGGAGGCATCCCCGTGAATGGCGTGGTGGACCTGACAGGGGGGGAGGGGGGGAGAGGGGGTATGCGGGAAGTAAGAGGGGAGGGGAGGGGGGTGAGCGGGTGGGCGGGTAGGCCCTCCCTGCCGCTACTAATTGTCCGGTTCGATGGACGATGCTCAAACGGCCCCTTGACACACGCGCCCACGTTACCCTGGCCTACACGAGCAGCCCTCCTCACGCCCATACACACGCCTGCACCCCCCTCCGCCCCCACCTTGAACAGCTCGAAGTAGGGGGGGATGGGCGCCGTCATGCCCCCGGGCAGGGTCACTCGGGACATGGCGGTGCAGAGCTCGCCGGTGGCGCGGCCGACCTAAAGGCGGGGAAAGCAGAGAGAAGAGTGACCAGGGAGGCGGGCCGGGAGGCGGGTGTGCCGAAACTTGTGCTAAGGGAGCATCGTCGGTAGCCCTGGTTGGAACAGGCAGCATCCTATCTGTCCATCCTTCCGCCCGACCCCTCTTCAACCCCCCCACCTCCTCGGGGCTGGTGGTCTTGGCCAGGCCCCCCGGGATGATGTGGAACACGCAGGCCTCGGCGCCGTTGGAGAGCAGCTCGTGGGGGCGGCCGGACTTGGAGGGGAGGGCGGTGGGGACCTGGGGGCGGAGGGGAGGTGGGGATCGGGGGGGTGCGGGGGTGCGGGGAGGTGGGGGTGCGTCGAGCGGATGGGTGAGGGGAGGCGGCGCACCTAGCCTTACCGTACCCACATGCAACGGTCCAACCAACTGACCAACCGACGGCCTCAACCACCCGTCCAACCGCAAACCGCTGCACCTGGAAGGACAGTTCCTGCTTGGCCAGCTGGGCGAGGATGGCGTGCTTTGGGGGGAGGGGGGAAGGGGGGGGGGGAAGGGGAGGGGAGGAGAGGATTGAGGCGCGTCGCCTCGGGCAGGCAGAGCCTGAGCCCTGGGCCCGGATCCCTCCTGTCGGACAGCGGGCCTCGCTGCACCCTCTCACCTGCACCTCGCTCTTGCACCAGCCCCCACCCCCAAACCCCCTCCCCAAACACTTGCTTCCTCCCCCACCCTCAGCCCCCCTCCGGCACTACGCCCAGTTCTCAATAACAACCCCCAGCCCCCTCTCACCTCGAACTCCACCTTCTCGCTCTTGTTGCCGTTGTTGTAGATACGCAGGATGTAGCGCTCGCCGTCAGCGGTCTCCACGTACTGCGGGGTTTGGGAACGAAATGTCTGACCCCACGGCCCACGCAAAGGTCCCCCCCGCTGCAAGCCCTCGCAGGCATCTTTATCAGACCGCCACGCACTTACAGCCCAATACCTCCTCCCCCCACGCACCCCGCCTGCCCCCTCCCCCCTCTGCTATGCACCTGGACCACGTTGTTCACGCCCCCGGTGGTGGGGGTGGTCTTGAGCTCGGAGGAGTTGAAGAAGAGGGACAGAGCCTCGTCGCGGAGGGCGTCCTCGACCGTGTGCTGGCCCGTCTTGGGGGCGGGCGCGGCCGCGGACTTTGGGAATTGTGAGGGGGGTGGCAGAGGAGTCAGGGAGGCGTGGAAGGGGGTGTGTGTACAAGGGGGAAGGGGAGCGTGGGGAACAGCGCGGGAGGCAAGGGACTGGAGGGCATGTGGACGCCAGGAACGGTCGGTCCCGACCGAATTGGCCTCCAGGTGGCGCGAAATGTATATGCTGCCCAGGAAGTTGTGGAGGAGCTGCCCTCGAGCGCCGCGAGGGCCACACCAGCAAGAGCGATTGAGCGCCGCTCCCAAAAACGCTCGCACCTGAGCGACCACGCGAGCGCGGGGGACCGCCGGCGCCATACGCGCAGGGGCAGACCGAGCGCCAGCAGCGACGCGGCCAGAGCGCATAGAGAGGAGGGCCATCGCAGTGGATGGGGATAGCGTTCTTGTTGAGTTTAGTGGCAAACTTGCAGCGCACTCGCGAAATTGGGTGCTGCTGTGTACAAGTTTGTCGCAAATGGCAACGGTGTGCAGGCCGCGAACGACCCCGAGTGAGCGGTGCATGCGGGTGCCCCGCTCACATCGCCACATCGCTCACTAACCGAGCACGGCGACCGACCTTACATCCTACTGTATCATGGTCTATCACCCTGAGATAGCTTGCAGGCGTTCTATACAGGGTGGACCCCGGGGACGTTCCATCAATCGGCCAGGAGCCACAAGGAGGGGCCCAGCGCCATTAGGCCCCACCCTCCAGCCCGACGCGGTAACTCGTGCCCTCGGTCCACCCCTCCCAGGCCCACGCCCCCCGGAGCAGCTCCCTGGCGAGCCTACAGGTCCCTGTCTGCCAGTTGTTCTGCTCACGCAGAATGGACACCGGTCGGGCTGCCCTGCCACACGAACAGTACTGAGGGAGGGAGCCGTGAGCCAGCCTTATGCCCGGGTTCGCATGCCGTCCAGTGGGTGCTGGGTTCTGCTTGGGACTGCCGCAGACTCACAAGATGGACTGGCAACACAGCCCAGAGAGGAACCGCTCCCTCCGCCTCTTAAGGGGGAGCCCCCAGGCGCAGTACTGATGCAGCTCCGCACACGGCTGGACCAGAGCATACCAACCCCGGGGCCGCGCCTATTTGCTGAACTACAGACATCACAGTAAGCCGCAGAGGGGCTTCGATTATACAGAAGTACGAGCTGTACGAACTACGAAGCAAGCCTATGGGCTATGGCCCTAATTGAGCCAAGCAGGCAGCGCTCTCTCTCACAAACACATTCACACCCCACACACTAGGGGCGCATCAGCCTCAAGCCGCATCAGCCTTCTGTCACAGCCTACGACCTCACGCCTCCAGCGTTGCTGCTGCAGGTAAAGCGAGATGCCCCCACACAGACAGGCCAGGCCCTAAAGACGCCACAAGCAAGTGGCCATGGAGCTGCCGCTTGCTGAACAGGGAGCACGAATGATGAGGAGCACGGTCACGGTGAAGCACATTCCCTTCGACAAGACACAAGACTACGGAGAGCGACATGCGGCCCACACAATCCGTGGGGCGAAAGCAAGGTGCACCGGCCAGGAGGATAGACAAACCCCTGAGACGCAGGCAGGCCCGTAGACGCAGGCGTGAAGGACATGGCATGAAGGACCGGACAGCACGCGCACGTAAGCCACTTGAAGGCCCGAGAGTACCCCACAGGGCCATGTGAGCGTCAGCCCCCCGCAATCCATCCGCTCACGGTGTTCCAACGAGCGAACGATAGAACCCAGACACAACGCCCAACCTCCTAAATTCAGAGAGGGGCCCTGCTCAGGGCGGAAGCGGGCCGAAATCCGCCCAGGGATACAGAGCAATAAAGAAGAGATTGAAAGCGATTGAAGAAATGCAAGCTGCGTTTTCTGCAACCCATGCAGCCGCCCGCAATTGCAGCCGCTGCCAGGGCCTAAGCCTGGTGATGCCGTGGCGCCCATTGCGGGAGCTACATACGAAGCAATAAGGCCCTCCGCCCCCCCCCCCCGCGTCTTCCTCCCTGCACGCTCACGAGGCGCACAACAGCGTGCCCTAACGCACACCTCACGAAGTGACGACGTGGCATCGCACGTCGAGGGCGGCAGTAATGGCTTGACGGAGGCCCCCACACCCCCGAGTCCCCCGTGGCCCATGTTCCGTGTCGACCCACGCCATGCCATGGGGTGCAGCCCCCCCCCCTACCCGCCCACCCCATGCCAAAAGCCCCATTTCACCATGTAACCCCGCTCCAGCTTGCCTACTGATCCGGCTTGTTGCAAAGGCACCAAACCCACGGGCCATGCACTCAGCCTTCAAGGGGACCTCAACTGCGGGCCATGCCGTCTGCTTTGGTCCCACCAAACCACGAGACGGGGCGGTTCTGTCCATGTTTGTTCTCTTCGGTTTGCATGCTATGGGTACCGGGATGTGTGCACCGGGAACCCTTCCATGCCCTGTGCCCCATGATCGCCTGCTGCCTACCCGCTATGCGTGCCCTTATCCCTACCCCTTCCCCAGACCCTGTTCTCAAGTAGCTGTTGCATGGGAATCATCCGCTATCACCTGGCTGCCTCCCTGCGCTGCCTCCCATCACGTGCAATTCAGACAGGTCCCCGGCCGCCCCCGGCAGCCCAGCCAGACCGCCCTCACTAGGGCAAGGGCATGGGAGCAGGCGTGAAGGTCGCCTGCCCCGCCTCCTCCGCATCCGGCTTCCTCAGCACGCGTGCCAGGCTCCGCACGCCGCCGCCGCCGCCATCGCCGCCGCCGCAGATCTCAAACGTGGCCGTGATGTCACCGGTTCCGATGACGCCATAATCATAGTCGAGATCCCGTACTGGCTGGCCCACGGCAGCGCCGAGTGCGGATCCGATCACGTGCGACACGTTGCCCCACAGCGCCGCCGCCGCGGCGCGATCGCCGCCAGTTAGGCAGTCGTTGGCCGATCGCACCAGCTCGTCCAGACCGTTACCGGTTGGTGTGACACCGCACACGCGTACGGCGTTGGAGCCGACGATGGTGTCGCACGCGAAGGCGGTGGCGGTTGGCGCGGTCTTTGGGGCGGTTGGGTAGGGGCAGGTGGCGGCCATGAGGGCGTGCATGCCCGTGGGCCCAGCGCCGAGGAAGGCGGTGAGGGCGGCGGCGAGGCGGTTGCAGGCTCCCGCTGAGAACGTGGCGGCGGCGCTGCCGTAGTCAGCATCAAGTGTCACAGTCACGCAGGTACGGCACTGGTCGGCGGTGACTGGGGTGAAAGGGCCATGGGGCGGTGGTTTTGAGCTCAGGGCGAAGGGTTTGCCGGAAGACGTCCGTGCCAAGAGCAAGAGCTGGTCCTGAAGTGGTGGTAGACGCCCGGTCTCTCTCTCCCAGTCTCCCTCGCGAAACACCAGGACCCGCCCCCGGCCCCACCTGCAGGCGCCACCACCGCCGGCGTCAGCGGCTGCGAGGCCTGCGCCACGACCTCCCTCGCCTCCTCCTCCTCCTCCTCCTCCTCCTCCTCCTCCTCCTCCACCGTCCCTTCCGCCTCCGCAAAGCACCGCACCGCGGCAATGTCCACATAGTGGCAGGGGCCGCGCGCCGAGCGCAGGCACCCACCCAGCCCCACCTCCGCCTCCTTAGCCTCCGCCGCCGCCGCCCCTGCTTCATCCCTGGCTGCAGTGACCGGTACCGGGTTGGCGGAGGGGCAGGACAGATCGTAGCCCAGCTGCCGCCGCCAGCGGTGCGCCGCCGCCGCTGGCGGGAAGGCCAGGTCGGGGGCGACGGCGCCGCCGGCGAACCCCAGCTGGCGGCAGGCCCTGGCGGCGGCGGCGGCGGTCCAGGCGGAGCGGCACACCGCCCGCCAGGCGCCGTTGAGCCAGACCTGCGGCGGTTGGTACGGCACATACGAAACGTGACGGGAGTGCCGGTACGGCCAGGTACGACGGCATGCACGACGGCATGGCTCCTTCATCGTGAGGCGCGGTTGCTCGGTGGACCACCAGGGCCAGCACTCCTCTCGTCTCCCCCGCTCCACTTGAGGCTCCGGCTTGGGGCTCACCTGCGCGAAGCCCGCCGCGCCGCCCGCTTCCGCCCGGGGGCCGCCCCAGCGCCCGGAGCCTGGCTCGAATGAGGCCAGGCGCACGGCCCAGGGCGCGGGGTCGCCTGCGCCAGGGGACAGGGTCGGGGTGGCGTGGGGAGTGGGACCACGGGGGTGTGTGCCGTATTGCGAGGCCGGGCACTCACGCAGCATCCACACCCGCTCACATCACTCTCGATGCGAGCCGACAGTCCCTGAGACCCTGACAGCCGACAGTCCCCTGCACCCGACGCTGGCCGATGGCCCCTAAGGCCCCCGATGGCGGCCCCCCTGCAACCCGATGCCCTGTCTTGGCACACCCTCCGTGCCGTACCCACCAGGGCGGGGCACGTGCGGCTTGGCCAATAGGTCCGTCGGGTCGTCGAAGCACTCGACCGACAGGTCTGACTCATGGTCGAGCGCGTGCGTCGCGGGGCGCACGTGCAGCCCGCGGCAGGCGCCCGGCGGTACGGCTAGCGCCACGTGTGCGGCCCCTGCGCCCGCCAGCAGCCCGCCCGCCACGGCGACGCGCGTCCCCTGGGCGCACAGCGGTACGGCGTCCAAGACCAGGCCGGTGCCTCGGCCGTAGCGCTGGGAGCCGCGCTTGTGCCTGGGGTGGGAGATTCGGGGTTTGGGTTGGACGTGGAGTGAGAGGTGGGACCGAGGGGAAGGAAGCCCGGGAAGGAAGGGTGAGGCTTGTGCCCTGGGGCAGCCTGGGGCGTGGGATTTGGGGTTGGGCGCAATTGGGAGTGAGGGAGGGACAGTGGAGGAGGATGGGCTAAGAGGTAAGGGAAATAGGGGATAGGCCGCGGGTCCAAACCGCATGCAATTGGGGAGCATGGAGGCCTGGCTCACACCACAATCCATCTTTTATTCCGCAAGATGCCGTACCTGCCGTACATGTACCCCAGGCTGTTGCACACGGCCGCCGCCCGCATCGCGTTGGTGACTGTCCAGCGGGTGGCATTGGTTGCCTGCGCACCGCCGGGCGGGCAAGGGGGCATGGTCGTGCAGAAGGAATGCACTGCGCAGGCTTTCGACCTCCACAGCTCGGAGGAGAAACCCCTTGAACGGCTGGGATCCCCCGGCCCCGCTAAACCGTGCTGCTGCTGCAGCTGCTGGGGCACCTCGAGGGCCACCACGCGACCTTGGCTTACTTGGTTTCCGTCTACCTCCAGCACGTCCAGCCGCCCCCGCGAGGACAGGGCGCCCAGGTAGCCGCAGTGGCTGAGCTGAACCACTCCGCTGCCGCCCTGCCCCTGGGCGAGCAGCAGCGTGCCGTGGGGGAGGTCTGCAGTGGTAGGGGGCGCGCGAGGGGTGTTGCAGAAGTTGGGGGTGAGGGGGTGAGGGACGGATGGGGCTGCGGGCTGCGTGGCGAGCAGTTGCGCGGATGCCAATGACCTCTTCCCCGTTATGCCACTTCCCTCCGCTAGTTCCTGACTCCCGGGTTCCCGGACTGCACGCTCACTGGTTCGGGCTGCCTCCAGGTCCGCCAACCATCCGGCCACAATCTGCGGAGGCGCAAACGGATGTGAGGCTGCGTGAGTGAGCAGGCTGAGGGGCGGCGGCCCACCTTCGCTGGTCTGCTAGACTCTGCCGGCTCTGGTCCGGATCGGTCCGGTCCGATCCACGGCGGTTCTGGCTCCCGCCCAGCGAGGCGCATCCCAACATAGCACTCACCTGGTGCGGCACGCCGTCGAGAGCCAGAAGAGATCTGCCGTACGAGGGTGGCGAGGTGCCGTACGCGGGTGGAGGCGGGTAGGAGCCGTACGCGGGCGAGGGTAGGCCGGCCAAGCTGCGCCGGTTGGTTCCGTACGCGGGCGGGCGGTCCGCGTCGCCATAGCTGGGGCCCACAGGGGGCGGATATGAGCCGTACGCAGGGGACGTTTCCTCTTTGACGCTACGACGGCTGCCGTAAGCGGGCGGCGGGCTGGGGTAGGAGCCGTACGCGCTGCTGGGCGGGGGGAACGATCCGCCGTAGTACGGCGCATCCAGCATGGCCAGCTCCCGGCGATGGCTGCCGTAGTGGGCTGGGGGCGGCTGGTCGGCCCCGTAGCTGGGCCCTGCCGGCGGGGGGTAGCCGCCGTAGGCAGGGGGGTCCCCCTCCACCAAGCTACGACGGCCGTCACCGCCAGGGGTACCGCCGTATGCCGGCGGAGGGCCGTATGAGCCGTACGCCGGGGGCGGTAAGGATCCGTAGTACGGAGCATCAAGCATTATCCGATTGCGGCGGAGGCCGAAGGTGGTGTAAGCGGGCGGGGGAGACCGCCAGTCGCCATAGCTGGGCCCGGCAGGAGGAGGGTAGGAGCCGTACGAAAGAGCCCCTGCCTCCTGAACTCGGCGACGGGGACCGTATACTGGAGGGGGGCTGCCGTACACGCCGTACGCTGGCGGCGGAAAGGAATTCCCGTAATACGCAGCATCCATGGCGAGGTTGCGGCGGTGGCCGGAAGTGCCGTACGCGGGCGGCGGGCTGGGGTAGGAGCCGTACGCGCTGCTGGGCGGGGGGAATGATCCGCCGTAGTACGGCGCATCCAGCATGGCCAGCTCCCGGCGATGGCTGCCGTAGTGGGCTGGGGGCGGCTGGTCGGCGCCGTAGCTGGGCCCTGCCGGCGGGGGGTAGGCGCCGTAGGCAGGGGGGTCCCCCTCCACCAAGCTGCGACGGCCACTGCTGCCATACGCAGGTGGGTGACTGCCGTACAAGCCATACGGCGGAGCAGGCGCATCCCCATACTGCGGCGCCTCTAACGCACGACGGCGCCCGCCTCCGTACGCAGGCGGAGGGGCCCCGCCGGTAGCGTCGCCGCCATAGCTTGGGCCGGCCGGCGGCGGATAGTTGCCGTACAAAGGCAGCGCAGTGGCGGCCGCCGCCAGCTCCCGAGCACTCCGGCGGCGACCGCCAGCACTTGCTACGCCCCGGATCGCTCGAGCCAGATCGCCTTGCTCATGGACGGGAAGCTGCAGATAGTGCTGCCGAAGCCACGTCAGCTGAGCCTCGAAGGCCGCACACTCGCTCGGCAGGCGGGGGGCCTGGGCCTGGGCAGGGCCCGGAACCTGCGCGGATGGCGCCATGGCGGCAAGCGGGATGCGATCATCCAGTGAAGGCACACCGGGTGGCATCCTAACCTGCACCCTCTGCTCCCTTTGCCCTCCGTCAGCTTCCTGCACCGCTGCACCGCTGCCCAACGTCCCCCGTGCCTTGCCAGCCACTTGCCTTGGCTCGGCCGTCATAATCGAAAGGGCCACCGGCCAGATGCATGGCTTCATCTGCAGCATTGACGGCAACAGGGTGTGGGGGCGTACGGCGGGGACCCGGGGTGCATGCATCGCTCCAGCAGACAACCCAACCCCGACTGGTCCAGCAGTACGGGGGGCGTGCTCAGACAGGTCAGGATGCAACAGGGGTGGTCACCCGTGCTGTGCGCCTCTCCTCTGGTGAGTACAAGACTATGCAAGGCGCATCCTCGCAGAGGCTGGGGCCCCGCGCCGTGCCCCGCCGGCCCCAGCCAGTGTGTGAGCGCAGGTGCTGGGGGTGGGCTCCCATGATCATTTGTCCCCACTGGACGGCTGCCAGCAGCATGTGTGATGTTGTCGCCACCTTCAGAGGCTTATTGTAACTACCGACAGGTCTCTCGCAAAGATTGGTGCGGGGCGCACAGACTTCCTGGTGTTTTGCACTACATCGCACTGCACCATGCCGAGACGCGGACCACTGAATTTGCCAGAGTTAAGTTGCCTAACGTAGCAAATGCAAAGCAACGTAATGTATCTGTCGAGGTAACACGCCCTTGATGCGCGGAGCGAGAGCGAGAGAACCCCAGTCGCTCGTCGCGCCCGGGAATGTTGCCCCGGCTCACCTGTGTCGTCGCGCCTGCCAGTTGCCACAGCGTCTGCAACCAGTTTAGAGACCAAGCAGCTTGGAACGGAGTATGGCACGGCCTGAGCCTGCCAGAAGTGTTACCTGTCTGCACGCCAAGAGCCGCGAAGAGAAAGAGTAGCACGGCGAACGCCGCTGAGCGCTTTGCCATACTCAGTTGCAGGCCTGATATCTTTTTCGCGTCCAGTTGGCGGCCCAAGTGACGCCGGGGTGTGGCTCTAGAGCAATCAACCACGCGGCCCTTGCTAACCAGCCCTCGAACAGCAACCCCCGTAGTACTAGTGCCGAGATGATCCCACATCAGCCTGTTTGTGTTACAGTATTGTGGCCCAGCGGATTCCCTTGCGAAACGCCGCATCCAACAACGAACAACGAACCTCCTCAGACCGGCCTCAATTGCTCGCAGGGAGGAGCATCCTAAGCAAAGCATACACTCTTCTATCGATAGGGGTCACCAAATGCGGCCTGCGTCGGTCGAAGTGCAGTCGGCTGGCGCCCGCCACTTGACGAATGGTGTGGCCGCGGGTGCGTGGTGCTTCTCGTGCATTGACCGGCACGGTGCATAGGAAAGCCGTAGTGGTAAGTGGCGGAGCTCATAACTCGTCGTGCCAGCAAGGCGCAGGACCGAGCCAAGCCTTGCGGGCCAGGGTTTGCACAGCGCGGCAGGGCTCGCGTGGATAGCCCGTTATGCCGCAAGCTTTAGTCTCGTTGTCTGTATCTTATGTAGGTGAGGGCGCAGTATTGTTAGAGCGGTAGCGCGAGTTGTTGGTCGACTCCTTGCATGGCAGCAAGTATGCTAGTACCCAGCCCGCGTACGCCGTTGTGTGAAAGCGTCGTGACATTAAGTAAGGTTCAAGTACGCGGTATCCTGCCCAGTCGCGCCAAGCCAGCTGCGTGCGTAGCAGTTCACGCTCCAACTGACGCCACCTGATCAGTCACCTCCAGGCTTAGGCCCCGGCCCCAATACAAATACAGCGCTCACAAACACACTCTGATCCTGCCCTCTCCGCCCACTGCCCACAGCCTGCACCCCAGCGTGACGCCTCCCGCCCCTCCGTGGTGCGTGCCTCGGCCCTGTAGATGAAACACCCCTTCCCACTGCCCAACTCACATACTCCCTGCCCCAGTGTCCCGCCCCCGTCTGCAACTCCACGTATCTGCCGTACTCATGCATCACAGTGACGCCATCCATATCTCGTCCATGCGCCGTACGTGCGGCCCACTGCGCAGCACGCTCGGCAGTGAGCGCTCGGGGCTCCGCGGGTCGCTCAGAAGGCGTCGGCCACCACCCCGAACCCCAACCCCGGCTGCGGACCCACACCTGCGAACGACGCCCCGCCGTCGCGTAAAGCCGCTCTCCGCGTGGTCTCCTCTTCCTCCTCCCCGTCCTCCCCCTCCTCCAAGACCGGAGCCACCGGCCCCTCAGTGAGACGCTCGCCGGGCGCTGGCCGCTTCGGCGGCGACGAAATGCCGGCGGGAGACTGTGTCTCGTGCGCGTTCAGGTGCCTGCGGTCGCGGCTGGAAGGCCTATTCGCGCTGGCAGACCCCTCCAAGCCCTGTACGCCCAAGTCGCCTGCGCCCGTCATCTCCCACAGTCCCACGGAGAAGGACGGCGCCTGGTACCGCTGCCACCCGCCGCCTGGCGCGCCGCCGTCCTCCGTCCCGCCCTCCGTCCCGCTGGCGTCACCGGCTTCTCCGCCCGTGCCACCGTGCCCCAACGACGGGCCCGGGCCGAGGCTGATGGGGCCAGGGCCGTCCGGGCCCGTGAGGCCGTCCGTGCCGCCCGCAACGCCCGCAGGCAGGCTCTTGGAGGAGGCGTGCTTGAGGCGTGAGATCATTGTCCGCAGGGCATCCAGGGAGTCGACGCCGTCCTCCGCGTCCGCTTTGTGGGCTGGCAGCGAGATGGCGCTCGCGCCTACGTCTCCAGGCTCCTCCGAGCTCACCGGGGCCGCCGGCAGCGCTGGAGCATGTGCCACGGCCGTCGCGGCCATCACATCCACGCCCACGCTTCCGAGCGCTCCGGGGTTGGACACGCGGCCAGGGCCTGCTGCTGCTGCGGCGATGGACACGGAGAGCGTAGGGCTCGCGGGAGCGTTCGCTCTGCTCGCTGCCGCGGCACGGGCAGCCCCGGGGCCGGGCACCGCGAGCGTGTCGGGCGGGGCGAGGCGCAGGGACCCAGGCCAGGAGCCGCGGGCCTGCGCGAGCCCATCCAGCCCGGGCCCCGGGCCCGACCCCAGCCCCGACGCGGGCGAGTGCGGGGGCTGCGGCGACGCCAGGGCCAGGCCGGCGCTGGCGTTACTGTGGACGGGAGCCGCCAGCGGGCCTCCCGTGGCGGAGCTGGCGGAAGTTGCTCGCGGGGACAGGCCCGCCTCCAGCAGCACTACGGGCGCGCTGCCGCCCGCTGACGTCAGCATCACGCCCGGAAAGGTCCTGGGCGCGGGAGCAGCAGCGCCGCCTATGCCCAGCTTGGCCGGGAGGGTGCCGCTGTGGAACCCCACGCCGGCCTCCCCCGATGCCGTGGCCCCGCCGCCGCTGATGGCGGGGCCGAGGCCGAGCACGCCCAGCGCTCCCGCCGCGAAGCCCCCGATGGAGCTCTCGCGGGAGTGGGAGGTGCGGCGCGGTGTTCCGGCGACGGAAGAGGCCGCGGAGCGGCTGGCTGACGGCAGTCGCGTCACGTGCACGCCGTAGCCCATGGGGCTGCCGCCGCCGTCGGACGCCGTCGGGCCGTACCGGGGGCTGGGGCCGGGGCTGGCCGGAAGGTACCGGGCCCCGCCGTGGGGTGACCCCACCGGGGCGGCGCCGCCCGCGGATACGGAGCCGCGGGGGATGTCGTGGGGTAGGGAGGGCGCGTGGGGCGGGCGCGGGGGCGTGTACGGGTGGGGCCGGGGCGAGGAGGCGGCCAGGGGCGTGAAGGGTGCGTCGTGTGGGGCCGGGGAGGAGGCTGCGGCATCAGCGGGGAAGGGGATGGGCATGGAGGCGGACGCCTGGTGGAGGTACGAAGCGGCTGAGGGTGCGGGGTGCGGCCCAGACGAGGCGAGCGGCACCCCCGAGGGAGCTGACGTGGCGCGGACCGATGGCGGCTCCGCAGCCGCCGCCAGCGCTGCTGCCGCTGGGGACGGGACCGCGAAGGCGGTGTTCAGCGGCGGCTGAACGGCGGGGTACCCAGGCGCTGGCGCCAACGGGGCTAGGTCTGAGTAGTCGGCGGTCTCGCGCGGCGATAGGAAGGGATGCCCCGAGCCCGTGCCAGTGGCTGCCAGGCCCGCTGCAGCCACTGCTGCTGCTGCCTGCATTGAAGGAGCCGCAGCCGAAGTTGGCAAGGGATCAGTGCCCCCGGACGGCTGCACGTCAGCGGCGGAGCCGGGCGCAGCGGCGGAGGCAGGGGCTGAGCCGTCAGCGGACCCCAGAGCCAGGCCCGCCGCCAGGGCCGGGTAGCGCTCCCGCCAGTACGACAGATCCAGGGCCACATGGGCCTGCCCTGCCGCTGCGGCAGCATGCGCCTCCGGTGCCCGTATCTCCGCGTCCGTTGCTGCACGGACCGCCTCCGCACCCGCACGGCCTGTTGAGTCCTGGGCCCCCTCCAGCCCAACGCCATCTGTCGTGCCTACGCCTGCGCCTACCGCCGTCGCCCCCAGCGTCGACAGGGAAGATGATACCGGCGGCGGCGGTAGTGGTAGTGACGGCAGCCAAGCAGGCACCTCCGCCGCCCTGGCGGCGGCGACGCCCAGGTCCACCGCGCCGCCGCCTCCGCTGACGGCAGCGCCGCCGCCGGTGCTGTCGGGCGCAATCCAGCCCCAGCCCAGCCGGAAGGTCCCGGCGACGACGCTGGCCGCTGCGGCTGAGGGTGACGTGGCTTCGGCCGCGCTCGCGCCGCCTAGCTCAGAGACCGTGGACCGGGCCCAGCCGCCGTAGCTACGGAGCGACAGCTCAGAAAGCGCTGGCGGCGGCGGCGGCGGTGACTGTGCTGCGGCAGCCGCCGCCGCGACGGCCGCCGGTGAGGATGCGGGTAGGGATAGGGAGAAGGCCGCCGCTGCGGCGGCGGCGGCGGCCAGTAGTTCGTCGGCGGTCGGTGCCGCCGCCGCCGCCGCTGCGGCTGGGGCTAGCGGCGGCGGCACAGAAGGGGCAGCGGGTGCAGCTGCGGTCATTCCGGCGGCCGTATGCAACGGTACGGCAGGATCATACGGCAGGGTCATGTGGGAGGCGGGCGAGGACATGAGGCTGGCCGAGCGGAAGACGCCGACGGCGGCTGTGGGCGTCGAGAGACCGCCGCCGCCCCCGCCAGCGGTCGCCGCGCCCCCCGACAGGTCGGCAGCGATGACGGCAACAGCAGGAGGCGGGGCATTGATGGGAGGATACCATGCGGCCCCGTTAGACATCGGCATCGGCAGCGCGCCGCTACCAGGGAAGGTGGCGGCGGCGGCGGGCCCAGGCACACCTGCAGCGGCGCCGTCGGCGCCGTCAGGGGCCGAGCCGCCACCGCTGGACCCGACCCGGTCCCCCCAGGACACGCGCGGGCGAGCGTGCCGCGGCAGAGGCGCCGTCCCGCTACCGCTGCTGGCGCCACCGCCGCTGAGATCCGTGGGGTTGCGAAGCGGCGCCTCCGCCGCTGCCGCCGCGGCGGCCCCAAGCCAGCCCGGGGGCATCCAACCGGGCGGCCCTGGCTGCGGAGCCATGTAGGGGGACGCAGGCTGGGGGGGCCGAAGGGCGCCGGCCAGGGCAGGCGCTGAGGCACGCAGGGCCGATGCCGTTGGGGTGGCGTGAGGGCCTCCCCAGTGGCCCGACGGCGGCGGGCCGCCCCGATGGGGGGTCAGCTCGTGGGGCAGGGGCACCGGCGTCGGCTGCTGCTGCAGAGAGAGCCGCACAGTCGCATCCCGCTCCGGCGGCGGCGAGGGCGACGCGTCGGGCACTTGCCGGCCGTTGCGGGGCCGGCCGGCGGCGGCGGGTACGCGAGCCTCCGCCGCCGGGCGCCGCTGCAGGACCTCCGCCGCCTCTGCCATCGCCGCCGCCACCGCGCCCACCACCTCCTCTGGGTCCATGCACCCGTAACGCCCGCGCGCTTTGCTGTGCCGCGCCGCCACCAGTTGCGCCGCCGCCGACGTCGGCCGACCCCGCCCCTCACCCCGCGCGCTGCTGCCGCTGCCGTCGCCGCTGGCACTGACACCATTGCCTCCTTCGCCGTCGCCGCGGCGGCGACTGGATGGCGGTTGGTTCCAGGGCCGATCGCGGCGCCGTACAGAATCCAGCAGCTCGGAGTACTCACGTGATGCGGCTGCTGGATCCAGCCCCCGCGAGCTCGGCGGCAGTGGTGTCGCCGCGGCCGCGCCGCCGCCATCACTCAGACCCGCCTCGTCGCGCGGGGCCACGCGAGGCCCAGGCGAGGCCCCGTGGTGGTCCTGGCTGGGCCCGTGTCCTTGAGCGCCAGCGCCCCGGGCCGGGTACGGTGGCGGGGAGGCGGAGCGGGGGCGTTGTGGGCGGGTGTGGGGCGTGGAGCGGTCGCGCGCGGCGGCACGGGGCGGGGAGTGCCAGGGCCGGGCCAGGGCGCCGGGGGAGCGTGCCCGCGCGACGTCGGCCAACCTGCGTTCACATCCCCGGGCGAGGCGGAGCGGCGTGAGCAGCTCAGCACGAGGCCCAAGCATTCTAGATCCGGATCTTGTTGCGGATCTGGGATCCTACGCAAGCCTGGCGGCATTACGCACGCGACCAGGTCCTACACCAATCCCACTCAACCGCCCAAGCCGCCGCGCCGAGCCCGCCGCCCGCCCACCTCCGGGATCGCTCGTCGATGGCGGGCTGGAATGTCAGCTCGCTGGCCTCCCGGGCAGCCGCCGCCTCCCGCGCAACCTCCCGCGCCACCGCCAGCTTGGTCTCCCGTACGGCAGCCCATCGCTCCAAGTCGTACAAGGAGCGAGGCAGCGAGGCCGCCAGGGCCGTGGGGCGGAAGGGGGCGGGGCCTGCGGGGCAGACACGACAAGACAGGGCAGGGTAACGGTAAGGCAGGGCCATGCATGCCGATGATGGACGTGCTACAGGGCAGTCAGGTGATGTCGGGCTGCGAGCGGGTGTGCAGCCGGCGACCGCACCTGCGGGGCTGAGCCCCGCCTCGTCCAGGGGCTCCAAGCCAACCGAGCGGAGCGCCTGCGGTGGGGGAGCGGGGGCGCAGTGAGGGACGGTGAGGGGCGCCTGTGGCGTAGTTAGGCGCGGCCAGGGGCACACGCTGCAGCAGCAGCCTGCACGCCCCACGCACAGAACACCACATCACTGCAGGGCCCAAGGCTCGGGCGCCACACAGCCCAGTGCGCTGCGCACCCAGGTCCCTGACCCCAGCCCGACCTGCAGGTGCTGTTGCCGATGGCTGCTGGCGTTGCCGACCTCCCGCCGGGCCTGAGCGGAGGGGAGGGTGGGTGGGTGGAACCCGTGAGCGCTGGAGCGAAACTCATCATATCCCCCTACGCCAAGCTTTCATCTTCCCCAGCCACACATATCGCCGGCTTTTTGCTGCTTTGGCTTCGCTTTCCTTGCACTACTAGCACTAACATAGGGTCAGCACACATCGCCGTCTGGGTGAGACGCCCGCCCCCCAGGTTCCTGGGATCGTGCCCGGTATCCTCACAGGCTTACCTCCCTTTGCTGGGCAGCCCACGCCTGCCGCTTCCGCTGCAGCAGGGCGTTCCGCCTCAGGAACTCCGGGTCTGGACCCCCGCTGCCGCCACCCGGGGCACCGGCAACCCGCCGCAGTGCAGCACCGCCGCCGCCACCAGGCCCGTCCTCGGCTGGCGGTAGCAGCACCAGGCTCTCATACGGCGCCCGCTGCCGTGAGGGGCTGTAGCCTGACAGCACGCTGGACGCCACGCTGCCCGCCACGACAGCACTGGCACCGACCAGGCTTGGGCCCATCGGCCCGCCGGCCGTGAGGCCGGCGCCGAGCTGCCTGCCGGAGACACCGGACGCTAAGGCGGCAGAGGTGGGCGTGGCGGTTGGGGCGAAGGCGAGGAAAGGGGCATCTGCGGCCGAGACGCCGCGGGCCATGGGCGCGGCGGGGCTGACGGGGCCTAGAGGGGCAGGCCGCTGAGGACCCGCACTAAAGGGTCCGGCGCCACGGCTGTAAGGACAGGGGGGATGGAGTGTAGGATGTCAGAGGCTTGACAGGGCAGCGCATGCGGCACAGCCTCGAGCCCGTGCGCCTAGCCCACCTGCGTTGGTGTTGCGGAGGCGGGGCGGCACGGGACTGGGGACTGGAGAACGCCGCCAGCGCACTGCACGTAGAGGGGAACACAACGCAAAGCATAGGTGCAGAGACGTGAGGGGCTGCACGGAACGGCCCGAGCCTGATGGAGGCCCACGGCGGTTGCGTACAGCCTGGCCGGCCACCACACTGCCTCATCCACCCAGCCGGCTCTCCCCCCAAGCGTGCTGCGCACCCACCTGGCCTTGGCTCGAGCCACCGCCGCCGCCAGTGCGTCCTCTGAGGTTGCCGCTGCTACCGCCGTCGAGGCAGCAGCATCCAGTGCCTCCGTTGAGCCCCCCACGGACGCTGCTCCACCGCTGTCGCTGGCCCGCGGCCCGCTACCAGCCCCGGGGCCCTGGCCACCACCGCGGGCCCTGCCTGCTGTGCGGACCTGCAGCGGGTCGGCGCCGGGCACAATACCCTCTCCGCTTCCTGCCGCGTCGCCCTCCTGCTCCCGCCCTTCCGGGCGAGAGGAAGGCTGGTGGGCAGGCACGCTGCGTCGCGAGGCGAGCTGGGGCTCCAGCCCCGGAGCCGAGCGCTTGCTGGTCGACCCCAAGGGGCCGGTCGCGGCGCCGGGCGCAGCTGCCAGCCCAACTAGCGGATGTGGCGGCGGGGCTGGATCGTACGAAGCGCGAGCAGGGGCCGGGCCGGAGCGGGTCCCTGTCCTCGATGCTACCGAGGTCTTGGCGGCCGCGGCCTTTGCCTGGGCCGTGGGGGAGAGGATCAGAGCCATAGCCGGGTGGGAGGGGGAGCTGGTACCGTTCCGCAGTCGCTGCGCCGTATGCACCGGTCGTGCTGGTTCCGCCACGCGAGATTCCACCGGTGCTGCATACGGGCTCAGAGTGGGCGGCACCGCCAGAGCTGCGGGCGTGGCAAGCGCTGAAGCCGCGGCCGTGGTAATAGCTGAAGCCGCGTTGGGCCCTGCCCCTGTTGACGTGGGTGCGGGACCGCTTGAAGGCGGGGCTGCAGTAGGGCCGCCACTGCGGGCAGCAGAGGCAGCAACAGCAGCTGAGGCAGCTGGATCAGCAGCAGCTGCTTCAGACGGGGCTGCCCTTGACGCTGCCGTGGGCGTGGAGGTTGAGGCCAACGCGGGCGCCAGTGGCACGAAGGACAGCGAGGGCATGGGCTGGGGCGGGGGCCGGGGTGCATGCAGCGGCTTGGGTGCTGCCACCGTTGGCCAAGCCGCCTGCGCTCGAGCTACTTCGCCCGCTACCAGCCCCGAGCCTGCTGATGTTGTTGGCGCAGTTTCCAGGTTAGCGCCCGTGCCTGCCGCCAGGGCCCCGCTGCTGGTTGGGTTGACCCTGCTGTTGTTGGCCGTGCGTCCATCAGCGCTGCTGACGCTGGGGCGTGCAGCGCCATGGGGGTCAGCGGAGATGCCCTCGCCAGGGTGCAGCTTGGCGGGTACCTGCAGCGCGAGGGGAAGTGAGCAGAGGCGTCTCCCATTGGCAAGCCACTTGTCCAGGCCAGGCTGTCGCTCAACCGTGTGGTGGGGCGGGGGCGGCCGGCAGCACGTGCGCAACACCCCACGTCCACTTCCGCCACCCCGTTTGCACCCACCTGGTGCAACGAGCTCCGCAGAGCACTCGACGCAAAGCTCGCCCGCAATCCGAGCTTGTCGTTCAGCGTTGCGTCGTGGGCGTGCCCTGAGCTGCTGGTTTGTGCGGTTCCATGCGAAGGTCCACGTCCGTAAGGCGCCTCAGGGCTCAAAAGGTTTCGCAGTCTTGCTGCCCGCTCTTGCAGCTGCTTGAACAGACCCGGCGACAGTCCACTGCCAGCGGGCGCTGGTCCCCCTTGTGGAGATGCCTCGCCAGGTCTGTGGCCTTCTGCTGGAGAGCCCAGCACCGAGGGCGTGACAGGCAAAGGAGTCTCAGCCGGCATTTGGAGCTTGCGCTGGGCAGGGTCAACACTGCGGTCAACCGTGCGCGGGCCGTGCTCTGTTTGCTGTCATGCTCAAGTCCGTGAAACAGCGTCTTACTATGATCGTGCTTGCTGCGGAAGACGGAGCAGACCACGCGACGCTTCGATCACCGATCCGCGCTTCGCGCCCCAACTTCAATCGCGCAACCTAAACCCTCAATTTGCTCAACACAGCGTGACAGAACACCAAGACGCCCGTCTTCCAGGAACACGCAGACTGCACTAGGTTTGGCACATCCCGACCCGGCAACCATGCGGAGCCAGCTGCTCGCGCGGTCGGCTGGAAATCTATGCCTTAGGGCACGAGTATTAGCAGTTCAGCCGGCCCCTGTGCTCTGTCGACCGCTAGGATGCCCCCTCGTGGCGCGGCGGCGACCCAACCTGGGCTTGGTGCGCTCCACTTCGCCGGACACCGAGGAGGCTCGCAGCCCTCTTGACGCGCCGCAGGTAAGGCATCGTTCAATTGGGGTGGGCGTGTTCGGGACTCGTGTGCGACTCCGTTCACCTTGCATCCAGCATCCGCGAGGCCACAACGTCTGTGCTGGATGACGACTGGCCCACGCTCACCTTGCAGGAGTGGGAGGCTCCCATGCCCAGCAAGCGGCCGGACATCTTTCCGGAGTTTGAGAAGCCGCAGCGTGTGTTCCTTCCCAAGCCCCTGCCGGGCGACCCGGAGATGCCTGACGAGGAGGCTGAGGAGGGTGCAAAGCGCACGACGCCAGGTGACCCTGACCCGGAGCAGAAGCCGGGTGAGCCGCCGGAGGAGCCCGAGCAGCCGGCGGATCCAGGGGTGTCGGAGCCGGAGAAGAAGACGGACATCCCGTCCATCCCGGAGTAAGCAGAGCGCCGGCAGGCTCAAAGCGCAGATGGTGCCGGATGGTGGTCAATGAAGGGAAGTTAGGGACAAGTCCTGAATGAACAGGAGCTCATGGGACGCAGTAGGGGCTAGTTGGGTAGGTGGGGCTTTGGGTTCATGCGTCTCTTGTGGGGGTTCACGGGGGGTACCCGGTGGGCTGCGAATGTTCACTGCGGATCTACAGCTCTAGGTTTGCTTGGGGCGAGCGCCACTGCCCAGGTTGCTCGAGACAAGCTACGGCGATAGGTTAGTGGAACGTGTCCGGGCATTTGCTGGACTGCTGACGATAATTGACTGGTTCGCAGTCAAGGGCGGTAACGGACAGGGTATAACAAGGCCGACAGATCGGGGCGGTGGATGCAGTGCAAGGCGTCCGCCGGGGTGTCTTGGTTGGAGAGGGCCTGGCGAATGTGTGCCCCTGGTCATGGGGGCCGTGTGCGCTCTGGAGGGTGCCCCCGTCCGGTCGGTGGGTGGTGAGGGGGGGAGTGAGAGGTGATGCTGGACTTCGAGTGCGGGGGAGTGACTGCACGGCACATGCTGACGAGGTGGGTTTGCAGCAGGATGGGCGGCGGTGGCGGTGGCGGTGCGGTTGCAGGGGTTGACACGGTGGTATGTAAGCACCGGCAAGGCGAACGGATGTCGCTGCTCCTCCTGGATTCGGTGACCACCATGGGTGTCAGCTGTGCGGATGTCAGACGGCCGTGTGCGTTTGTTGGACCTCGCCAGCGGGGACAGGACCATGGGACGGGTAGACAAGTCACAAGGGCTTTTCACCGGGGCGGTCCCAACGGGGCGGCCTAGGTACCGTGGCCCCATACCGGTACTGTACAACGGTTCACAGAGCCAGCCTCGTCCACCGTTCAGCGCAGTGAGAGGCCGGCCTAAGTTCAATCAGTAACGTGCGCAGGGCTTGGCTCGCAACTGTTTGGAGTATTGGCGTTCTGGGCCGCAGGCCACGCACGCCGCCGATGGTGAGCACACGGCACCCGCAGAGCTGCCAACCGAGCGAAGGTGGCCCCGCCACCACTCTCCAGCCGTCTCCCCTCTTCAGGATACCGTATAAAGATGAAGTGTAAGGTCTTTGAAAGCACCACACCTGCCGCCTCCAGCCAATCGCTCGTCCATACACCCTCCCCCCATGCCCGGAGCTTCCCGTCCTCCCCGCTCAGCACTCCGGGGCCTGGCCGCTGACGGCCAGCGGTGCCAATACCCGCAGTCGCAATTCACCTGTTCAACGCTTCAACCTGCAGATACAGTGCTGCAGATCCGAGCATGCCCCACGCCTCAGCCCTCTCACGCCCTCGTCACACACCTTCCGCTTCCCTCCCCTCCCAACCCCTCTATCAGCGGCTGAGCACGCGGATGGCGCGGGAGGCAGCGTTTGCAAGCGCGGCCCCCCGCTGCGGCAGCTCCACGAACTTCACCTGCGACACGTCCAGCGGCTCCTCGCCCTCCTCCCGGTCCAACACGCTCGCGCTCAGCAGCGGAAGCATGCCCCGGCCGGCGGCCTCCGAGGCAGTAGCAGGGGAAGCGGAAGCGGAAGCGGAAGCGGAAGCGGCGGGGTTGGAAGAAGCGTTGGTGGGGCCTGAAGGCCCGGCGGTGTGGGGCATGGAAAATGTGGAGAACGCGACGAAGGATGCGGCGGCGTGCGGGGCGCTGATGCTGACGCTGCTGGGGGAGGGCGGCCCGAGGGAGGTTCCGGAGGGCTTGGAGTAAGGCGAGGAGGAGGTGACGGAGGGCGCGGCGGAGGCAGCCGCCGGCGGCCCGCCGCGGCCGCCGACGCGGTGGCGGAAGCTGCGCAAGCTGTCGTCTAGAGTCGCGGCGACGGAGACGGGGTCGGCCACGTTGAGTGCCGCCGTCGCCTGCCGCAGCGCCGCCAGAGCCGCCATCAGCGTCTCGCCGCTGGGCTGCACGTCGCCCACCCGGCTCAGCCGGCGGCTCACCAGGCCCACGCCGCCGTAGGTACGGTCGCCTGCCGCACCCGCGCCTGGGCTGCCCGGCGTCCGAGGGCTGCCGCTGCTGCCAGCGCCTGCACCCACCGCCGCCGCCCCGCACATCGCCGCCGTCGTCGCCACCGTCGCCACCGCCGCCGCCGCCGCCGCCCCCGTTGCCGCCGTCACTGACAGCGCAGCCCCGGGCAGCTCGAGCCGCGCTTCCCGTGGCTCCGCAAAGACGCGGGGGCTGCGTGGCGACTCGGGGCCGCCCGAGGACTGCGGCGAAACGGCTGACACGACCATGTGGACGATGTCCCGCATACCGATGCTTATGCGACTGCTGGGCTGCTTTTGCTGCTGTTGCTGCTGACGCTTCGGCGGGTGCTGCGCACGGCCGTCCAGGCCCAGCCGCTTGCGGTACACGAGTACGGAGTCACGTGACCGCTTCACGGGCGCCGGCTCTTCCTCTTCCTCGTACAGGTCCTGAGGCTTGGCCGCCTTCTGGGCCCGGGCCCGCAGCTGCGCGCCCTGCCCAGGCCACAGGCGCCGCAGGAAGAGCGAGCGCCAGGTACGCGCCGGCCGGGGGGTGGCTGCGGAAGGGAGCCGGCAGGCGGGCCAAGGCTGATTGAGCGGCTGCAGAAGGCTAGTCCTAACCCCAGAGCGCGTTACATGCAGCCCCCCTCTCACTCTAGGCACGCGGGAACGCAGGTGCCCATCCGCAGCCTGTGCACACAGCTAGCATCCTGCCCCCCACCCGCACGGTTTGGCCCAGGGCACCACTCACGGGCCTCGTAGCGCATGGTCTCGGCGGTGTCGGCGGCCGCGAAGCGCGCGGCCTGGCGATCGCGGGAGAGGTCGGGGCTGAAGGACAGCGGCTCGCCCTGGGGGTCAGAGGGGAAGTGGAGGAGGGGCGTGAACAAGGTGGCGTTGGGCATCGGAGGGCGCCGGTGTGGGGCGCTGGGGACAGGGGGCCGCGCTCAAATTGGCAGGGCTTGGGGCAGGCCGCCGGGTGGTGCCATACGCTTGTTGCAAGGGGCGGGCGCTGGGCGCTGAGGGAGCTCACCACATCCTCCGTCTCCTCGTGCAGGGCGCTCCGGAGCACGTCGCTCCAGTTATATCCCCCTCCACGTCCACCGCCTGCGCCCGCCTCTCCTTCCTCTTGGCCCCCTTCTGTAGAACCGGCAGCGGCGGCCCCCTCGTCGTTGATGTGCTGCGCCCCCGCCGCGGCATCCACCGACTCCACCCGGCCTCGCGCCCCAGGGCCAGCCCCGCCAGCCGCAGCCACGCCGGCGTCCTGCCCACCGCCGGCCCTCTCGCTGCTCTGCGGCAGCGGCAGGTGCGTGGGCGGCTGCCCTGCCTGGGCCGCGGGCAGGGCTATCGTGCCGACGCTGTGTAGGCCGGGCGCAGGCAGGTGCGGGCGGGCGTCGACGCTCAGGTGTGAGGACCGGGCGGCTGAGGCGCCTGGGGTGTCGGTGGCCGGCAGTAGCGCCGGGCTGAGACCAGGCGGGAAGGGGCCGATGTCCTGTGACCGGTGGCGGTTGTTGCGGCGTGCGCTGGGGGTCAATGGGTTGCTGCTGGCCGAGGAGGGCCTCGAGCAGCCGCCGTCGGTAGCGTCGTCGACGTTGGGGTCCTCCGACGTTGAGACTGCAGGTGACTGGCGGCTGCCGCTGTGTTGACGGTTGCGCGCGGCCGAAACCCTCAGAATTGACTGCAAGGGTGAAACGGCGGGGCAGGGGTGAGCCGCGGGCTTTGCACTCGGGATGCTGCCAAGCCAGCGTCCGTGGCAGGCCAAGAGTCGCGGTCCAAGTCCATGTCCCAATCTCACCTTTGGCTTGGGCTTCATTCTAAGATGCATTCGTATGCTCTTGGTGTCCATTCTCGCTTGCTCTGGAATAAACGAAGTCGGCATCCATTCCAGAGACTTGCGGTGGCCCTGACCTTGAGCCATAGCTGAGTACGGTACCCTGGAACCTATCGCTATATCCACGATGACTCGCGAGGGTGGTGGCGGCGAGTCGCGAGGCAGCGTGAATTGACATGTGTCTGTCCCACTGCCTTCCTGCTGCGGGCACCGCAGGAGTGCTACACGCAAGTTGTGAGCGCAGGTAACGAGTATGTCGCGTCATGTGTGCGTGACCGACCAGGAAGACGGTCAGGCGTGTGTGAACGGCAAGGTGCACGGCATGCGTGCCGCCTCGTGCCGCCGTCAACACGGGTGGAGCGAGCTGGACCAAGCGCCAGACGGGGGCCGGAGGGCATAGCTTCCATGCAGTGCACTAGCAACAGGGCTATCTAGCACTACACGGAGCGGTTTGCGCAGCAGATATATCGGGGATGCGGCTGAGCACGGCTACGCTAGAGTAACCGGCATGCTGTTTCTGTTGACGACGTAGAGCTGTGCTGGTTACGTCTAGCAGGCTGATACAGGTCCTATGGGAGACAGGCGTGTCAGCCGCACTACCATTCTCGAGCTCCCTCTTCCCTGCCGGCCTTACTTGCGGCCAACCCTGAAGCCGCAACTGCGTCCGATGTGAAGAGCAGGCCTCGTGGGCCGTAGTGCCATGGGCATAGCGGCCTGCGGCCGCACAAGCGTGATAGGGAAGGTGCAGGGCAGACCGCATGCCACGGCTGCAAGGCAGAAGCCATTCTCAACAGTCTCCTTACAGCATCCACCCGCTGTCACAAGGCCCCCTTCAGTGGATATTGTCTGCCCAAGATTGCCCCTGGGATTACGGACCATGCAGAAGCCCTCGCCCCGTAGTAGTAGTCCCCTCCCACCTGAAGCCCAGCTCCGAACTCTACACCCGGTGAAGCTCTTGCTTGCTGAGCGTCGATGGCCAGAAGGCAAGCACAGGGAAGCAACAATGCCTATACGCCCACTGGGTACTCCTCTGCCGCGGCACCAGGGAAGCAACAATGCCTATACGCCCACTGGGTACTCCTCTGCCGCGGCACCAGGTCAGCAGAAGGAACGGATCGTATGTTACAGATGCAGGATCTGTAATCGTCATGGATGAGGCCATTGAAGCCTACGCCATGCTGTGAACACGCATTAATCTTCTCACGCACTGCGGACTGCACGACCCCAGCGGTACCCATTAACGGACCACCCAGGCCCCCTCTTCCAAGCACCTACTCCTACAAAACCACGAGCACAGTCCCGGAGAGCCCAGCACAATTGCCAGCCCACCCAAAAGAGAGGCTCCTCAGCCACATGTGCCTCGAGACCCGCTGCCCTAGAGCGCAGCCCGCACATGCGTGCGCGCCTCTCGTCACTCCAGTGCATCTCGCTCTCTCGCCATCATGCAGCCTGCAAGCTCCGCCTGCTCCTGCTGCTCACGCCCAGTGCGCCACGCCGCCTCAGGCCCCGATGCAGAGACTCCTCCACGCATAGGCTAGGGGCAGACGGTACGCTCCTCCGCGGATGAGCGAAGCTGGGGCGAGGTAATTACCAGTAGCCCTGCTTGCGGGCCTGCACGCCGATCTGGGCCCAAGCCAGGGTGATGAACAGACCAATGTGGTAGCAGAACAGGTAGATCCAGAACTTGTCGGTCAGGGCGGGGCCTGCGAGGGAAAACAGCGGGGAGTCGGGGGTTGGGCATGCCGGCGTCGAGGAGTTTGCCCGGCGCTGCGCGCCCCTTCGGTGTGGGGCAGCAAGCCCACAAATGCACCTTGCTATCCCTCCTGGACTGACCGCTGCGAGAGACACCGATCCCACCCAACACCTTTGCCGACGCACCGGTGGGGAAGTGGGCCAGCTGGGCGCCGATCTCCGCGGTGAAGGCACCGAACAGCGACTGGCCGCCGAAGGCGGACACGCCGATGTTGCAGGGGATGGTCCAGCTGCGGGAAAGATGGGCCGGGCAGAGCGGGAGGCCGGTTCACGCGACAGCAAAACGGAGGCCATGTCACTCACCGAACGAGTGGCCAAGCGCCGCTGTGCACCCTCCGCCCCGTGCTGGCCAGAGCCAGATAGATCACGGGCCAAAATGGCTGTTCAAAGCACTTTTGAGGGTGTTTCGCGGTGCTGGACTTGCGTCGTCACCACCGCGTCGGCATTCGCCAACTCGAGGGCCCCCGAACCTTCGCAGGACCACAGTCCATGAGCGGACGTCTAGCAACGTGCCTCATTTGGGCAGCCCGTGCCCTGGCTTCCACCAGGAGACCCTCTCGCGACGGCATCCCCCCGCTCTCACCCGGCGAAGCCCAGGACGAAGACCAGGGGGTCAGTGCGCACCCAGTTGGTCGGGAACTTCTGCCTGCAGAGCCATGGGAGCCAGAAGCCCGAGTCAGCGCGACGGGACCGGTCCGCTCTATGCTTGCAGAGGGGCCGTTATGAAAGCCAGCTCCAGCTCAAAGTCTATCGATCCCCCTTCCAACGCGCTGATCACGCCGTGATATCTCACCCGGCCTCGGCGCGCACAACGACGGCAGCGCGGCGCGCGGCGGGGCGGGGGCGAGCCACCGCGGCGCGAGCAGAGGAAGCGCGAAGGGCCATCATGGTTGCTGACTGGGGTTTGGGGTGATCTAGGTGGGCTTCAAACCTGGACAAAGCTTCCTTGGGCGGCGAGCGCGCGAAAGGACCCTCCGCGAAATGCAAGCCGATGTACGGAGAGATCCGGTTTGCGACTCGCTCGCGCTGCTTGCTATGAGGACCACGGTCAGCTGGTTGAGCAGTATGAGCTGCAGACTTCAACTTACGCGCGTCCGCACGCTGCGCACGATGGACCCCCTCGACCCATGGACCAACAGTCGGGATGGGTGCACGCGCGCCAGCCCCCCGACCCGGCCGCCCCGTTGTCTATAATAACCCGGCCGCCAGCCGCCCCCAGAGTCGGGATTGTGCGCCCATTGCCACAGCCGAAGTCCCGCCCCTGCGTTCACACCTGGGTTGCTTAGTCGTGCACTCACTCCCGGGGCATACTATAACGAGACGAGCGAAGAGCGGATTCACCGTACAGTGAATTGGAAGAGAGCCCGTCCGGCACACTGAAAGGAGGGATGACACGCGGGCGGGATTCGGCGGACCCTCGTGTCACGGGGATTCGTCGGGGAAGACGTTTGGATTCGGAGGGGGACACAAATGGATTCGGCCGCGGCCATGTTTGGATTCCGACGGGGCCACATATCGCGGTTGACTGCTGTTCCTTTTGAGGCTTTGTCGATAAGAGCCGAGAGCAGACTGCTTTGACCAAGGTCAACGGCGTCAGGTTCAAGCGTGCCGCGTTGCACACGCACCCACACCCCGCTGCCAGCAGCCCCACCCCTCTGTACCTGGGCTGCGGTGGGGCTACTGAGAAAAGTAGTGGGGCTTGGCCATATAGGATTCGGGCTGGGGTATACTTGGAATCCTAGGGGGCGGCACCAGGATTCCGAGGGGGGGGCACCAGGATTCCTAGGGGACGGGATTCCTAGGGGGCGGGATTTGTCGCCCGCGGTATCCGGATACCAACTTCTTCATATCCTCAGCGCGGATTCGTGACACCGTCCTTCCCAGGATTCGGTCGGCCCAAGGGGGCGCGTCATCCCTCCGCACTGAAGAAGTGTTCGAGGGCCTTGGCAGCATCCGAGCTAGCCTCGCACTAGCCCGTGCTAGCTAGCCATCAGCCCATCACGACTGTGCTGTTGGCCCCAAGCTCTTGGGCAGTGTCATCTGCGTACCCCAATGCGCACAAACCACACATCACCACATCAGATATACGTTTAACGACAGGCACCCCGCGGACAACAGCACGGAATGCGCGGCCAAACGGTCATTTCCTGCACACCCGTACCACAGAGTTTCAGTCCCACACTGCGCGCACTCGCAACGCCGGGGCTGGGTGGCCCGTCTGACAAGGTCAGTGAGGCAATCTTCAGTCAGCCAGGCTATCAGTAAACCCGAACACGGCATGTACGGACAGTCCCCCACCCCTGCTTGTGTGTCACGTGGTCTCAATGACTCATCTGCCCTCCCCCTCGTGCAGCATGACACCCGCCTCCTGCAGCCCGCCTGCGGTAGCCCCCCCACCCGAGGTCTCCCTAGACTCTCTGTATCCTCAGCCCCTCAGCTCCGGTCCGTGGGCAGCTGCGGTGCGGCTCCCCACTTGGGCGCATTGCTGCTCACCTGTCAAGGCAAGCGGGCGGCAGCAGCGAAGGCAAGGAGTCAGAGGGTGCACGGCAAGTAAGCAAGCACACGGGCTCTCCCTCGGGGCTCTCCGGAGTAACGGGCAAGGCAGCCTGCAGCTAACGTATCTGCGGCTGCTACGGCAACTGACGGCGTTGCGTCTAGTGCAAGGTTGAGGGCCAAGGGGCCCACATCACGCAGCGGCGCGCGGCGCATGGTACAGCCCGAGTGGCACGCACCTGGAGCGCGGGCAGCTTGGGGGCAAAGGCCTGCGGCGGCTGGGGCTCGCGCTGCACCGGCGGCCGGGCCTTGAGCTTCCCGGGCGAGCCAGCTGGCGATACCGCCTGCGGT
Source organism: Edaphochlamys debaryana (assembly GCA_016858145.1). Classification (NCBI taxonomy): domain Eukaryota; kingdom Viridiplantae; phylum Chlorophyta; class Chlorophyceae; order Chlamydomonadales; genus Edaphochlamys; species Edaphochlamys debaryana. Next base: position 350,677 of record JAEHOE010000109.1, read on the forward strand.
GGAAAGCGGTAGCGGGGCCTCAGGTAACGGGCGGACACGGTGTGTGAGCGCCTTTACATTGCGGGCCGGAGCCAAGATTTTGAACCCGCGCACACGGGGGCATTTCAGACTGGCTGCCGAAGACAGCCCCAAACAGCCCAGGATCCCAGGCGTACCTCTCCGCTGGCCTCCGCTTTGACCTTGGCTGGGACCCCCGGCGCCGCCGCCGGTCGCTTCTTGCGCGCGGGCGGTGGGGGCATGGGGTGCTGCAGGGGCGCAGCGCCGACGTAGCGCCGCGGTGCAGCCACCAGGGCACCGGTCGCGGCCACGGAGATGGCGGCCAGGCGGGCCGCCGCCGCCGCCCGAGCCGCCGCCGCCGCCGGCTGCGCGGCGGCGCGGCGGTCGAGCGGGTTAGCCTGCTGCCGCCGCCGGCTGTTGCCGCCGCCGCCGCCCGTCGAGTTGGAGGCTTCCGATAGGAGGCCCGTGTCAAAACCCATGCCCGCGCCCTCCACGCCCTCCGGCAATGACCCCAGGCCGCCGTACGGCACGCCCATGCCGCCGAAACCGCCGTGGGCAGAGTAACCGGCGGGGTAACCGCTGGATTCAGTGTCGACGGTTACCCAGGAGGACTCGGCTCCGAGGCCGCCGGCAGCGTCCGGGAGGCCCCAGGCCGCTGCGCCGCCGCCTTGCCCCGGGCCGAGGGGGAGGTGTGGCAGGTGCAGCACCGCCGCCGCCTGGGACACGACGGTTGGTGGTTGCGGCGGTTGGGACGGTTGTGTGCTTGGCAGGAAGGTGGTTGCAGAGTACTCGGCGGTTGGCGGGATGGCGGTCGGCGGCGGCGCGGTGATGTTTGGCGGCGCCGTCGACGTCGGCGGCAGGACTACCGTCCCCAGGTCGATGTCGCGGGCGGCGGCGGCGACGGCAGCGGCGGCAGCGGCGGCCGCCGCCGGCGCGTTCTGGGTGGCGGCGCCGCCAGCCCCCGGCACTGCCCGGAAGGCGAGCTTGGTGTGTCGCATGAGCAGGGCGGCCGCCTTGGCCTGGAGGTATAAGGAACAAGGGGCCAGGGTCGTGTCCTCAGGATCAAGTCGAATCGTCAATCGCAGGCCCCCGCAGCCACTGCACGGCTACCCATGACACTCGAGCAAGACAGCGGGTAGCACCTGTACGGCAGACTGCGTGCCCCGTACAGATGTGCACACAGACGCCCCCGCCCTGCGCACCTGCCAGTAGTCGGGGTGCTCCGCCGCGGGGTCGATGTCGTACATGCTCCAACGCCTGGACCGGACACCGGACACCGGGCAGCAGGATCGCCACGTCAGGGCTCCGCACGGTCAAACTCCCGGAACTCCACATGGCCGTCAGCTGCATCCCTCGTGGCCCTGCCCTGCCTTACCTGTACCGCGTGAAGCCGGCGCCGTACATCGTGTAGTAAGTCCCCGCCGCCGCTACGGCGGCGGCGTTGCTAATGGCGGCGGCGGCGGCCGCCGCCGCGGCCTCGCTGTCGCGCGCCGGCCCGACCGAGGCCGTCGACGGCTCCCAGCTCAGCGGCGGCGGCGAGCCGTCGCCGGTGATGCTGTTGTAGCTGCCGACGCTGCCGCTGGCGCGCCGCCGCCGCGCCGCCCGGTAGGTGACGGCGCCGCCGGCGGTGGAGGGCAGGGCCAGGTTGGGGGCGTAGGCGGCGGCCGCGGCGGCGGCGTCGAGCGGGTTGGGCATGCGGAAGCGCTGCGGGAGGGGGGAACCGAGCGCGGTTGCCAGGGGACCACGTCAGGCAACAATGACATAGGCGAGGCTCTCCGACTGCTTGCAGTGCTTCAGCCGCGGTGTTTCGGCCAAGCCAAAGCCAAGCTCAGCCCGGCCCGCCATGTTCCGCACGGTCCCCCGCCCATGCCCCACAACACCTCCTCCCTACCACCATCCCCACCCCCAGCCCCCACCCCCAGCCCCCCCGCCCCGCGCCCACCTGCGCCAGGTACACGGGCGCGCTCTGCCGTGCGCCCTCGAGCGCCCGGGAGAAGGCCCGCGTGTCGGGGCGCCGCGTGGGCAGCGCGGGGGTGATGACGGGCAGGGAGCGGGCGGTGGCGGCGCCCGAGGGCTCCGCATCCAGACCCCCCTCCTCCTCCTCCGAGGGCTCGGGGCGGGCAGCCTCCGAGATGCCCACCTGCGAGGGCGGGTGAGGAGTGCCGCAGTGTGCGGTTTCGTGTCTGGCACTACCCAGCGGGCAGCGTGGTGCGGTGGGCGTTCAGCAATGCCCGAGCTCGGTGGGGATAGTGGCCAGCAGGTGTGCTGCGGGCACGTCCGGTACCGCCCAGCTTCTCCCTCCCCCCATTAACAATACCAGCATAACGCTCTGGCCCAATGGACGACACACTAAATGGCAGTGCTATGGCAGTGGTGCTCTGAAGAGGACCCACCCAGCCGCCCACCATCCCGCATGCCGTACCTCGGTGAGTTGGAACACCTTGGGCCGCCCCTCGTCGTCCGTGTCCCCCTCGCCCCCCTCGCCCTCGCCCTCCGCCGAGGCCTCCGGCGCCACGCTGTCTGCTGCCAGGGACATGGCCCGCTGCCTGAGCGTGTGGCGGGAGACCTGGGAGGTGGTGACGCCCTGGGGGGGGGGGGAAGGGGGAGGGATGGGGGGGGGGCGCGTGGGCAAGTGTGCCACTGGAGACCGCCACTAAGAAACCCAGGATGCCGTTCGGGTGACTAACACCGCGTGGAAGCTGCCGATGCCCAGCCCAGGCACCCCCTGCCATTCCCCCTCCGTCACACCGCCGGCGATCCCCGTGTCCGCACAAGGCAGCCAAACACACAATGGCCACACCCACCCGCAGCTTGGCGGGGATCTTGGAGTGGCGCGTGTAGAAGGATGCGCCCGACATACCGGCCAGCCCGTCCGCCTCGTCCTCCTCCTCATCCTCGTCGTCCGCCGCGTGAACTATGCGGAGGGGAAGAAGCGGAGGACAGCATGTTGGGGGGTGATGTGTGGCGGGTGGGGGGCTGTGTGTTGGTCGACAGCGACGGTACGACAGGGCAGCGCACCCGTACCACCGTAAGCTGCAGGGACCCTCCCCGCACCCACGTTCCCTGCACCAGGGTGCACGATCCACCGTACCGTGCCGTACCGTACCGTACCGTGCCGTGCCGTACCGTACCGTACCGCACCGCACCGCACCGCGAAGGCCCCGGCCGCCCGTCCCCCGACTACCCCCATCCCTCCACCCATCTCCCCGAGCGCACCGATGGCCGAGACGCTGCCAGAGCGGTTGCCGCCCATGGAGCGTGCGATGGTGAGGTGCGTGTGGCCGTGGCGGTAGGTGAGGTCGCGCACGGGCGGGCGGGCGGAGACGGGCTTGGGCTCGGGCGTGGGGGCGGGGGCGGGGGACTCGGCGCCTGCAGGGAACGGGGGCGGAGGGCGGAAGGGTCGGGGCGAAGCGAAAGGGGCGCAGAGAAGGACCAGGGAAGGGAGGATCAAGGGGAATGAGGGAGCGGGCACGAGGGAGGGCGGCTAGCTGCAGGTAGCCGTTGAAAGAGCCCATCCCCCCCCACCGTTGCGTGTGTTGTCTAGCAGCGCGGCGGCTTCCGCCGTGAGCCTGCGGCGGTTGGGCAGCGGCGGCCGGGGGGTCACCGGGTTAGCAGAGGCGTCCGTGGTGGCTGCAGCTAACGGGCGCTTCCGCCGTTGGTGCTGCAAGCACTGCAGAAGCGCAAAATTCACCAGCCGCCAGCCGCCAACCGCTAAAACCCAACCCACTTGATCTGCTCCTTGAGCACGGCCGTTTCGTTGTTGTACAGCATGTCGATGTACCGCCGCCGGGCCGAGCCGCCCTGAGGGGATGGGGATGGTCCACGGAGGGTGTGGGTGTGGGTGTGGGTGTGGTAAGGGGAGGGAGGGGTGGACGAAATCCCCCTCTCCATCTACAAGCCCCGCCCCTCTCCCCGCCACTCCTTCTCCTGTAGCCCCCCGTCCCCCTCCCCCTTAATCCCCACCCTAAACACGTCCTCCATCATGCGGTTGCACTTTCCCCTGTTCCTGTCCCCCTGGGCCCCCCTTTCTCCTCCTTCCCTTCCCTCACCTTCCCCCCCACTCCCTCCCCTTCCCCCTCCCCCTGCCCCACCCGCATCACGTCCTCCATCATGCGGTTGCGCTTGATGCGGGAGATCATGGCCCCGAACGGCAGCCGCTTGCCGCTGGGCAGCGTGTACTCGCCGTTGACCAGGTTCTTGCCGGCAGCAAACTCCTGTGTGTGGGGGGCAGGTGGGGTTTGGGGGTTTGATTGGGCGGGAGCAACGGGGAAAGGAGGGGAACAAGGGTGGGAAGCAGCGCAGCCGGCATGGACGAGAGCCGGCGGTCGCTTTGCTGGCGGCGAACTCTTGTCGGATCGGGGGCGACGGCCGCTGTGGGTGCCTCCCCTCGGGGCCGGAGTGAGGCGCTGACCTGTCACCTACCATCACTCCCACCGCGCTCGCGCAGCTCCACTTCGTCCCAGCCCGGACCGCCCCTACCCTTGGCCCCGTCAGCACCCCCACACTCCAGCACCCCCGCACCCCAGCCCACACCTTCCCGTCCAGCACCCCCGCACACCAGCACCCCAGCACCGGCCCGCACCTTTAGGAGGAAGGCCTGGAACTCACTCCACGCCACGGTGCCGTCCTTGTTGGCGTCCACGCAGTGCACCAGCTCCAGCATGTCGGCCTCGGAGCAGGGCACGCCGGCGGACTGGGGGGGGTGTAGGGTGGGTGGGTGGGGATGGAGGGGGGGGGGTAGAAGGGTCGGAAGGAGGCGTGGGGCGAGGTTTGGGGATGGGGATGGGGAGGGTGGGGAGGGTGGTGGACGGGGGGAGCGGGGCCCTCCCTGCCAGAGATCTCGGGGAAGCAGGTGGCGCCTGGCCCTCCCCTTGGCACATCTCTGCCGCTGCTCCACACGTGGACCTAGCTTGCCATACACACTCGGAACCCCCCGCCCCCCCAGCCCCACCCTTTCCCGCACCCACCGACAGCGCCGCCGCCAGCTCCCTGGCGTCCAGGGCGCCGCTGCGATCGTCATCCATAACCGCAAACCACTGCTCGACCATCTGCGGGCGGTTAGAAACGGTTATGTCAGTTAACATGGCGGTTGAGGCAACGAGAATCGCGTTGCATGGGCAGCCTGCGGCCTATCGCCTCCGGAACCACGGTCCTACGACCCCTGCTCCCCCCTCCCCTGTCCCCCACCCCGTCCCCCCGCACCTGTGTGACTGCCGGCGCCAGCCTCCGCTGCGGCGGCGCCTGCCCGTGCGTTCGCGCCCAGTCCTCGACCTGCCGCTGCCGCAGCAGAGCTTGGACCTTGGCCTGGGGGAGGGGGCCGGAAGCGGGGGGGGGCGGGGGGACGGGGGCAATGATGACGACGGACCGGAGGGGTTCTTGTTGTTGCGCAAGATCGCGCCGTGCAGATTTGGGTTGGGGGCAGGGGCGGGCCGGGACTGGTCTGAGGGCGGCCACGGCTTGGACCACACAGCACTGGGCCGTTCAAGTCAACTGGTCAGCTGGCGGGGCAGGGGCGGCGGCAAGGGCGGCGGCAGGCGTCGAGGCCTGGGTCCCTCACCTTGTCCACCGCCCGCTTGGCTGCCAGCGCCGACGCATCAGCGGTGGAGGGGGGGCAGCCGGGGCTGCCCTCCGCCGCCGCCGCCGCCTTGAGCCGCCGCCGCCGCTCCTCCGCGGCCCTCCTGCAGGGGTGGACGTGGGGAGAGGTGGCAGTGGTGGATGAATTGCGCCGCGTAAACCACGCTCCGTAAGTCTGCCGTACATGCCACGACGGTCATGGTTGGGTGAAGCTGTCCGCAGGTGAAGCTGAACCCCACGGCCCCCAGCAGCCATTCCCCAGGCCCCTACGCCGCCAAGAGGCCAACCCCTAGGCCCTCCTCAGCTTCCCCAGTTTGGCTGCCCGCCCGCTCTCCCCTTCACGTCCTTGCAGACGCCCTTTTGCCCCTGTATAACTGCCCTCGTCCCCGCGTTTCCCCCGCCCCTCGCGCCCCTCTCACTTGCGAGCCGTCTCCATCACGTGCGCCAAAACGGGGTCCGTCGCCGCCGCCACCGCGATCGAAGCAACCACCGCCGCCGGCGCCGGCAGCCCCGCCGCCGCCGCCTCCATGACCGCCGCCGCGCCGACGGGCAGCTCCTCGCCTGGGTTCGAGTAATGCCCGCCGCCGCCGCGGCCTCCAGCGTGGGATTTGCTGTGGCGGGCCGTGTGGGCGGCGGTTGGGCCCGCCGCGCCCGCCGGTTGGGCGCTGAAGGGCCTCGCCCTGGCGGCGCCGCCGAGGGCTGGCAGCCCCGCCGGCGCGGGGAGGGAAGCGGCGGAGAGCTCAAGCTGGGGAGCTGACGCGATGTACGGCAGGGACATGACTAAGGCGGAATCCTCGCGCAGTGTGCCGAAGAGCGACGGCGGCGCGAGGGCGGCGGTGGAGGTCGCGAGGTTGCGCCCGGGCCGTATCGACGGCTCGGAGGCACGTGACGAGGCCGGCAGTACGGAGCTTTTGACCGTACGGAGCGGCCTGGCGGCGCCGTCAACGCCCATGATCTGCGGGTGGCCGCCCCAGACGCTGGCGTCGAGCGCCGTCAGGGCGTCCAGATCGTCTGCATCGGCGGCGCCGCCGGCGGCGACGGCCAGGGCCGACGGCAGCGGCAGGAGATCCATGTCCAGATGCGATCGGTCGTCGGGGTCCACCTTGATCTCGGGCATGCGGTGCCAAGATTCGCCAAAGGATCCGGGATCCGCGTCGCCCAGGATCTCGGCGACCGTCATGATTCGGCCCATGATGTCCTTGGCCGTGGTGGAGCGGCCCAGAGCTCCGGCGGCGGCGGATCTGGGCCGCGCACTGGTCGCCCGGCTGAAGGGCCGAGCGCCGCCGCCGCCACTCGTGCCATGCTTGTCACCCCCCCGCACGCTCCGCACACTCCGCACGCTGCGGGCCGAGCGGGCCGACTTGACCGACGCCACGTCATCCTCGCTGTCATTGTCATTGTCGTTATCATCGTCGTACAAGCTCTCCGTGTCGTACGAATGCACCGTCGTACCGCGCCCCCGCGCGCCGCCGCCGCCCCGGCTCGCCGCGCTGCGCGCGCTCATGGCCCGCGTGCTGAGCGCGGACTGCGCTCTTACGCCCGTGCCGCGGATGTTGCTCAGCAGCGTGCTGCGCTTGCGGCGCGTGGACATGGGACGCTCCGGCGAGGGCCCGTCCCGCGGCGACATGTTGAGGACCGTCGTGGCTTCCGCGAATGCCGTCACGGAGACGCGCGGAACGCTGCCGCCGCCGGCTGTGCCGCCGCCGATGCTGCCGGCGCCGTCGGGCCCTCCGTCACCCAGATCTCCCAAGGCACGGTCACGATCGGGAAAGAGATCGGATCCCGTGTCGGAGGGAGGGGCCACGACGCGGACGGCGCCGCGCGCGCTCTTGGCCCGGGAGCGGAGCGTGCTACGCAGGGCGCTCGCCTGCTGCTCCCCCGGCTGTGAGTGCGGGGGCGCTCGGGAGGGCGAGGGCGGCGCCTGCTTCGGCTGCGAGGCCGGCTCCGCGGCCTCCGCCAGCCCCTCCGCCGATACCATAGACATTGCCGTCGCCGCCGCCGCCTTTCGCCGCAGCGAAGTCTCGCTGCGCAGAATGGACCGCTGACGAATCAGGGGCGCAGGCCGCTCCGAGGCTTCGGAGATCCGCGGCGTCGGAAGGCTGTGCTCCGACGCTTCGGCTTCCGGCGGCGCGCCCACCGGCCCCGACGGCTCCGGCTCCGGAAATACGCTCATCACCGACAGCTCCGGCCCCGGCTCCGGCTCCAGATCCAGATCCGGATCCGGAACTGAATTTGAACCCAGATCCGGCTCGGGTACCGGGTGCGGAGCGGACGCGGGCTGCGGCGAGGGCCGCGACGGGGACAGCGACTTTTGCCTTGACCGCTGCGTGAAGACGCCCGAGGGCTCCGACAGGATGCCCTGCCCGGGCGTCCGCGACGACAGCGACAGCGGCCGGCTGCTGCGGCGCAGGCTGATGCCGGCGGAGGAGCCCCACAGCAGGTGAGTGCCGCCGCCGCCGGCAGCGTGGGCAGCGTGGGTGGCGGCGGCGGCGGGGGCGGTGTGCGTGTCGGGTGCGAGCCGGACGGACCGGCTCGCGGGCACCGATGTGGGTGCCGGCGCGGAAGGAGGCGCCGCTGCCTCGGTTGGAACAGGGGCAGCGGCTGGGGCGTCCAAGGGAGCGTCAGGGGCCGGTGCGGGGGCCGGCGTTGGTGCGGGTGCCTCCGGTGTGGCCGCGAGTGGCTGGGGAGCGGCGGAGGCAGGGCGCGGAGGGTCCTGGGCCGGGGCCGGCGGCTCCGCGGCAGCGCTCTCAACGGGCGCGGCCTCCGCCTCTGCTGGTGGCGCCTCCGCCGGTGCTGGCAGCACCTCCGCCGCTGCTTCCGTTGGAGGCTCCTGTGCGCGAGCTGGGGCCCCAAAGATGCCGTCCAGGCCGGCCGCCGCCCTCGCAGCAGCCGCGGCCGCAGCGGCCGTGCCTGCAGAGCCGCCGCCGGCAGCGGAGTCCGCGGTAGAGGCGGCGGAGTGGCGGGCGCTGCCTCCGGAGCCGGGCGGGCTCGCATTGCCCTCTCCCACCCCAGGGCCCCCGCTGGCCGCATCCGCGCCCCCGACGGACCCCTCTGCCCCGGGATCCCCACTGCCCGACGGACTACCGTCGCCTGGGCCCGTGCCAGCGGCTTCCTGTCCAGGCGTGTCTGGCCCTGCGGCGCCGGAATCAGCTGGAGCAGGCGCAGTCTCCGGCTCCGCACCTGCAGCTGTGCTGACAGCATCAGCGGGGGCGGGTCCGGCGCCCAGGGCGGGGCTACCGCTGGGCTCCTCACCCGTGGGCGCGCTGCCAGAGCGGGGCGTTCCGGAGGAGGTTGAAGAGGCCGCAGGGGCGGCCTCCCCCTCCGCTGCCGCCTCCGCCGCCCCCTCCGCCGCCGCCTCTGCTGCCGCCTCCGCTGCCGCCTCCGCTGCGGCCTCCGCTGCCGCACCCGACGCGGTGTTGGTGGCGCTGAGTGGAGGCGGGGGCAGGACGGGCGCAGGCACGGCCCGGCGCGCAGTGGGCTCCGGCGAGGCGCTGATGCTGGGCGGCGCCGAGGCCTCGGCGCTTGGGGGGCTTGCAGCGCCCGAGTCCTCCCGGAACAGGATGACACGGACCAAATGGTTTGGGTCCTCGCCCTCAGCGTTGCTGGGTGCTCCGGCTAGGGCCGCATCGGCTGGCGAGGCGGCCCCGTTGGCGACGTCCCCGTTGACGCTGGCTGAGCGGGATGGAGGGTCGTGCACAGCCCCGACCGCCACGCCCCGTAGGGGCGATGGAGGCGGGAAGGAAGCTGCTGGGGGAGCGCCCCGGGGGCTGGAGGCGCCGGAACCCGGTGCCCTGCCGCCGCCGGGGGAGCCGCGCCCCACGCCGCCCCGGCTGTAGTGCGATGGGACGCCCTGGGTGGAGGCACGGTAGGCGCCGATCCGAGGGACGCCACCCCGCAGCTTTGCTGCTTCAAGGATGACGGGGTCGACCTCCTGCGTCAAGGCACGGCGAGACCCAGCTTCTGCAGCAGCGGCCGAAACTGCCGCTGCTAGGGCGTGGGGGTCGGGAACCACGGCCATCGAGAAGGGGGGCTGAGGTCGCGGCGGTCCACGCCGGGTGTCGGAGGTGCTGACGGCGTAGAAGCGATTGTGTGCTCCAGCTATAAGTCCTCGTCTCCAGCAGCCTCCAATGAGCTGCTCTGCTCGGGGGAAAGGCTCGTCGTGCGCCCAAGCAGCGCCATGCTGCTCGGGTAAATAAAATTGCCCTAGGAGCCGCTAGACTATGAGCTTTCGTTTTGATGGCGTTCACGCGGGTGGATTGAGAAGACAGCAAACGGGGCCGAGAACGATGTTGTGCTTCGAGGACACCGGCTTCACTCGCTTTTGATGTTTCTATGTTTGGGCGGTCGCCTATGATAACGTGTTGCTCCTGGCATGCCTGTGTGGGCGTGCTAGTTCCCGGGTGTATTTCCGGCAAGTTGCTCGGCCAACTTGCGATTGCAGTGTCGCCGCGGCCTTGCAGGGGCTCTGTGTCATGCAACACACACAGTCATATGCATCACTCCCGTGATATAGGCATTTTGAGGGATAGCAGCCTCAGTTAGGGCCACGATGTGCAGCTGTCTGCAAGCCAATGCAACGCCGCTGGCTCCACAGCCCAGCCGTATGCGAGGGACGATGCAAGTCGTAGCAGCGCAATCACCTCGTTCACCTCTGTGCTGGACCGTGTCGAGCACGAGGAGCATGGGCTCTTTGCCCCCACCTCCTTGCCCCGCCCCGCCCCTGGCCCGACGGCCCCAGCGGAACACAGCACCGCGCCTTTCTCGGAGATACCGTTGGATCCGTGCCGGAAGTCTACTGACACATGATCGTTGACTTCTAGCTGTCTGGGCCCTGGCCTGACCTGGGCCAGCCAGGCCCCCCCTGCCATGCTGCCAGGAGTCATACGGCACTTGCTTGCACCAGGCGCCGGCAGACAGCGGGCAGACTGGGTGCACCTTGCCTCAGCCGCGGCACCTACAACAGGCGGTATTCCCGGTGGTGCCATGAAGGGCGTGGCCCCAAAAGCCCGCCCAACGAACGACCTTGCGAGACGTGTGCAGAAAGCCCTGGCGCGCGGCGAGCTGGCGACTGAGCTCCGCCCAGCGGCTGGCGGCCAGGAGCTTGCGCTGTTCCCATGGCGGCAGCCCTCATGCTTTTCGCCACCAGGAGACTCTGCCCTGCGCTGGCCGCGGCGGTCCACCCACTGGAGCTGCCGGAGGCCGCAGGGCTAAACGGCATTGCGCTGGGCGCTGGGCGCTGCCGCCGAGGCCCCTGGTGGCCGGCCGGCAGCTGCCCGATCCCCAGCGTGACGGCCCCGCCCGCTGCCCGTCACCGTGCCGCTTGAGCGTGGGTGGAGCATTGGGGCACAGCTGACTGACTGCTTCCTGCACGCACTGGACCCGAAAGCAGTGCTGGCCTGGTGGCCACGAGCTCATGCAAGGCCGCGGGTTCTGCAGCCGGTGCGCCTGCGCCCAGGAGCAACCCCGGTCACGGCTGCCCAAGGGATCACTGCGGCTACACTGCGGCCGGGCGCCGGGGCCGGACGCGGCGTCTGGGCGGCAACCTTATCGTGGCAGGAACGTCCCTGCCCGTGCGTCACCGACGGGCGACGGATGGCGGTGGCTCCGAGTACGCCGTCACAGAGGCGGCCAATGTGGCTCAGTAGCTGTAAGGGCTCCTCGGCGGTCGCTCCACACGGGTAAGCAGGTACAGGTGGGAAAGCAACGGACACGGCTTGCATAGAGGAACGGGCGTGGCCTAGTACACTGTCCGCGCGCTCAGACCTGACAAAATGCCTAAACGTGCTATTTGCTGCCTTTCTCCCCTTGTACCTGACGCCTGTCACAGCGGCTTCAAGGGGCAGGTGAGTCGCCATGGAGGGGCACTCAAGGCAGGGACAACAACGGTGCGTGCCGGCATCTTTGGGCACCAGAGGAGCCCCGGGTGCACGCCGGGGTAGACACAGGCAGAAACCAACGCCTGTCCCCTCCGACCCGCCGAACAGATCGTCCGCAAACCTTGCACGGGCCGAGAGCAGGACAACGGCGACCGGGTAATGCGGTCATCATGCGGCGTCTCGTGGCGGGGAACCGGGGGACGGGGATGCCGACGTCGTGCCGTCGTGCCTTCAAGTATGCACCTGGATCTGAGAGCGAATACTCAAGCTCAAGGATGGACACGCCAGCTGACTGACGAGACTGACTCCGAGAGGGGAAGAGATACCTTGCGGATGGACACGCAGGCTGCATGCTGCAGAATACGAACGGTACTGCGAAGTCGAGGGGTCAGCTCTGCTCGGGCACTTGTGCGCGTCTCAGCGGTCCTTATACCCAGACCAGCTAGAGATTGGCGTTGTATGTCGCGGTCCTGCTGCTGCTGCTACTAGGACACCTACGCGCGGAGGCATGCACAGTTAACACTTCCCAGTCCTCAGCGGGTATGCTGTAGCCTCATGCGCTCTAGAAGTTAGAGTAAACTAGTATCAGTGGCTGCGGCCATGGCAAGCGACGCGGACAACGCCTCGCAGCGGAGCGGGAGTTCTGCGCCTGGCTCAGAAACGAGCAGCCAGCACAGCGACGCTCGTTTTATCAAGAAGAACAGAAGGTGTGACACGACGTCGGCTCGGCTCGGCTTTGAAGTCGAAGGCCATACATGCATGCCGCAGTTCGCGTCTTCCAGACCCCTGCCCACGAGCTCCCGCTGCGCACCGGGATGCACGTTCTTCTATAGCGTCTAGAAACGCTCTTTGCCTGCGTGGCCCTTCATAAACTCAGCTCAACTTCGTAGTCTGACCGCGGGTCGAGCCTTACCCATCTCCACCCCCGCCTCCATCCCGCCTTCCCCCCGCCTCCACCCCGCCTTCACCCCGCCTCCACCCGCCTCCACCCCCTTGCCCGTACCCAGTGGCAATGCCCCCGAGGGCGATGATCTGGAGCTGGGCCAGAAGCGTTCCATCCAGGAGGGCATGTTCTCGTGTAGGTGACGGTTGTTCCCTCTCTGCTCAGAACCAAGGGTCCAAGGGGAGCAGTCCGCACCTACCTCAGCCCATGCCACCCAAACCCTACCCCCACGCCCAATGTACTGATGGCCCATTAAAGGCTACACCTCCGCAGTGTGGCTCCTGTCCTCCTTGTGTCTTCCCCCTACCCACGCATTTATGCTATTCCTGCTCGCTCCCGCCCTCCTTCCAGGCATGTACACGCTGGTCAAGAGCTCGGCGATGGGGAGCTGGCACTTCGCGGTCATCAAAGTGGTGCTGGAGTTCCTTGTGAGCTGGGACCTCTGGGATGCGATTTTCGCGACCCTGCTCAAGCTTCTGGGGGAGCCTGGGCCCACCGAGCGTTGGACCAGTTGTCCAACCTTTGGGAGGGCAAATGGAAAGGAGAGGGGCGCCGATCCAAGGGCCAGGCTCCCATCACTCCCTGCGCCTGCCCCTGCCCCTTCTTCCTGACCTACAGATGAACTTCGTTGTGGCATTCAATCCGTGAGCGGGGGCTTTGCAGTATCCCTGCCAAGAGGTGCTTGTGGAGTTGTAGGGGGCGCCTAAACCACCCCCATTCCTGTCTACCGGTTTCCCTCGGCATTGCCCTGCAGGTCTATCGATGCCTTCAGCATTCAAACCAGCAACCCGGCATGGCAGGTCATCCGATGGACGGTGTGGCAGATCCCGATCACACAGCTCTACAGCTACCAGACCTACGGCAAGTTGTCCACCGCACCCCACCCCACCCGCGCTTTAGCCGTTGCCGCACCCTTGAGGCGCACACGCTGACACACGTGCCCCCCCTCCTCTCGCTCCGCTTGGCACCTCACCTTGTTGACCTCAACCCTCCTAAACGCTGCTGCTCCCTTATGGCTTGCTGCCCGCACGCAGTCGTGATCCTGTACGTGCAGGCGGCCGTGGTGGTGCTGTCGGTGCTGGGGCTCGTGGGGCTCACCCTGGCACTGCGCAAGCAAGACCAGTCCAAGTGGCTGAAGCGCGCCGCCACGTTCCTGCGCATCACATTTGATGTGGTCTTCGTGACCTGCTACGTGTCCGCGTTCGGTGCGTGCGTGCTGCCGCGTCTGCCGGGCTTCCGCGTCGTTGGGGTTGTGCGTGCCCTTTGCCCGCCCCAGCCGTTGTGTAAAGGGGCCTCCTCCCACCCGCAGACTACTTCACGTTTGCTGCCAACTGCAACTTCACGTCGGCTGTGAAGAACCACTCGCGCTTCCCAGAGATCAGTGAGCTGATGGATGGGCCGGGAGGCTGCGCAACCGGGCTGCCGCGCGACCGTGTCCCGTTTGGCCGCACCTTGCCTGCACCTGACTGACTCTCCGTTGCTGTTGAGACCCTGCCGTTGAGTCCTGGTATGCCCCACCTACCCTCCCCAGTGTGCCTGGAGATGCCCCACCTGGTGCACATGCTCGTGGCCATGGCGGTGGCAGCGCTCTACCTGGGAGTGACGGCGCTCATGCTCATTGCCTCCAGGTGGGCAGCCGCCGGGAGTCGGATGGGAAACGGAGCGAGAGGGAGGCGGGGGGCCATGGCCACGGGGCCGTTGTGCGGGTTCAAGCAGCTTGTCATGACGACGGCTTGACCCTTTCGGCACATACCTGCCCGCTCCGGCCCACCTCCCGCCAGCGACCTGAACCCCGTGTCCAAGGGGTTTCTGGCGTCGCCCACGGCCTTCATCCGGCTCAGGATCCTGGCCGCAAAGGTGCGCCGCGTGCCCGCGCCTTGCGCGCTGTACACGGCGAAGTATATGAGGGCCAGGCAGGGCAGGGCAGGGAGCAGAGGTTTGTATGGGTTGCAGCGCAAGCCCGTGACAGTGTACTTTCAAAAGGCCTCCCGGACGGACCGGGGCTCCAAAGGGCCGGCCCCCTTCCCCGCGCCCCCGCAGGCTGTGTTCGTGGTGTGCGCCACCTGTTTGGAGAGCAATGCCAAGCTGCAGACGGCCGGCATGACGGCAGCGGTGCTACTGGTGGTCTGGTGGAACTTCCGAAAGGTGCGCGCAGAGGGGAGGAAGGCGCGGGGTCGACCCACATCCGGTTGTGTCCGGTGATGCCTGAGCCAAGAGTACGGGCCTGCCACAACTGCAAGGCTCTCATGGCGCTTCAATGTCGCTGGACATGGCTTGAGAGTCTCCGGCCGTGTCCCCAATTTCTTGCAGATGCCCTTCTACCGGCGACCCGTCAACGCGGTCTGGACGGGACTGTGGTTCGGGGTCCTCTTCCCAGTGGTCTTGCAGCTCGTGGCTGCATGGGGCAAACACAGCAAAACCATGACCCTGGAGGCCCGCCAGGAGCGGACAGACGTGAGTAGCAACTCGGGCTTGCGTACTTGCGGCTGGGGTGACACGTGTTTCCGCCCCGCCCATGCATGCCCTTCCAAGCTGCAATCAACCTGACCTCCTTTCCTCCTCCCCTCAGTGGGTGCTGTACGGCACGTTTCCGGTCGTTATCGGCGGCGCACTCCTGGCCGCGGCCTACAACTGGTGAGCGCTGGAGGCCGTGGGGGTGTGGGGCTGGGCGTGCGCTCTGTGGGGCGTTGAGGGCCGTGGGGGGGTGGAATGACGTGTTGGCTACAGCATTCAAGCATTCAAGCATGCCGGCCCCCTGCCTTCCCGCTCGCAGGTGGGCGATGCGGCCGGCTGAGAAGTTCAGGGGCCTGACTCAGGCCGTCAAGCTGAGCTCCATCTACAAGTTTGACTCGGTGGACACGGTGGAGAGGCTGAGCCGCGTCATGCGCGTGTTCGACATTGACGGCGTGGTGGACCCGGATGCCGCCTCGCATGGAGAGATCATCATCAAAGCCGGCCTGCAGGTCTTCCCCGGCAAGCCGCACCTCCTCATCCTGTGGGTCGGGGCGGGGTGGGGTCGGCGGCGGGCTGGGCGGAAGGGGCGGCCTGGAGGCCAGGTTGCTGAATTCCTTCCTCCCCCGCCCTCCTCTGCATGCGGGACTCAGGTACTCCAACTTTGTCCTTGAGGTCAAGAAGGACGGACCCGCGTCAAGGACTCAGCTGCAGCTTGCCGCAAAGGCGTCGCCCAACTTTGTGCAGCGATACCAGGTGGGCCGATGATCTCGGAGGGCTTGCAGGGCTCCCGCGGATGTTGGATACCTGCCTCCCTTACCCACACCTACCTCTACCTCTCCCAATCCGCCACGTCCAGATCTTCTGCACGCAAGAGGCCTCCAAGCGTCTCAAGGACAGCCAGGACGGCGGCATGGACCTGCAGGCCTACATCGAGTTCAAGCGCAACTTCAGGTGGGGCGGGGGGCAAGGGCTGTGTGCACGCGGCCCATCAGGCTCTCCCACCATCTGCCTGATGTGCTCGCAAGTGCTCACCTGCCTTTCTCATGCCCATGCCCTTTCCCCCGCTGTCCCTCAGGGCGGTCCTGCGCGTCCACAAGGAGGTGCTGCTGATGCAGGCCGAGGTCTGGCAGCTGTGCATGCGAAACACCCTCAAGGTCGCGACCATTGACAAAGCCATGGAGGCACTGGTGGACGCTACGACCCGCGCCAACCAGGTCTACGAGCGGTGGGCCTCCGGGCTGGGCTGGGGTGCGGGGCCCTTACTTGCTTTGGACACGTCATGCATCAAGTCAAACCTGCTGACCTGCTGGGCCTCTGGACAGCGGCGCCTGGTCCCGAATGCATCGCCACAGCTTCTCCGTAGCCTCGGCCGCCCATCCATGTCCCTTGTTTTGCGCCCATCCGCCCCACAGGGTGCTGGAGCGCTACCCCAACAACGGCAAGCTGCTGCGCTGCTACGGCAAGTTCCTCGAGGGCGTGAAGCACGACCCAGTGGCGGCGGCACGTGTGTACGGCGAGGCCAACCGTCAGGGGGGCGCCAACGCTCTGTTAGCTCTCGACCTGAGCGGAGTGCAGTCCGTCGGCAAGCCCGAGCTACTGACCTCGATGTCCATGGAGGATGACGCTGTGATCGTGATCGATGCGGAAGGCACCATCATGATGGTCTCGCAGGTGGGCAGGGCGGGGGTGCCTGGGCTGCTGAGCGCTGGTCTGACCCACGCGGGGGGGCTGGCGCCCTGCGCTGGCCTCTCCGGTGATCCTGGCAGGGGGGCCCTCATAGGCCGGCCCAGACACCGGAGGACCGAGGATGTGCTCTCCCCTGGACACAGCGAACTTGCAGTCTAAGCCCAACTGAAACTCCTTTTCTACTGCCCGACCTGTGCTGTCCTCTAATCACGCCCGCAGGCCGTGCAGAAGGTGTTTGGTTACACCAAGCAAGAGCTTGAAGGCGTCAACATCAGCGTGCTCATGCCCCAGCCCTTCAGCCAGCGGCATGCTTCGTACATGCAGCGCTATGTCAGCTCTGGCGAGCCCCACATCCTGGATTCCGTACGGGAGGTGGTGGCATTGCACAAGGTACGAGGCAGAGGGACCTTTGTCAGTGCCCCCCTGCAACTGTTTGTGCCTCTAGCTTGGGGGGCTTTAGTCAGCCGGCCGAAGGCCTCCCAGCACTACGGCCTCCCTACGGCACCTGCGTGCCTCTGGCTGACCCCATGGCGTCGCCCGGGCCCTCGTTTCCTGTGCTGCCTTGCTTGCTTCAGGATCGCTACGTGTTCCCGGTTCTCCTGTGCGTCACCAAGCTCAGCGGTGTCCGCTCCGACAGGTGAGGTTGGAGGCCACGGCGGCGGCACACGACGCCTCTCTCTGACCTTATTCACCTCCTTCCCCTGCGCTACCCTCCCTCCTCCAGCGTCTTCTTGGGCGTTGTCCGGCCCATACCCCCCAACGTACTCAACCTGCGAGCCTGGATTGCGCCCAACGGCGTCTTCCTGTGCGCGGACCAGCAGTTCGCATCGGCCGTTGGCGTCATGGAGGGAGAGCTGGTGGGTGGGTTGGGCGTAGGGCGCCAGCCTGTAGGGCCAGCCCCATCCAAGCCCAACACGGGGCTCCTCGCCATGCTGCTCCGTAGCTCCAGTGGCCTGCTTGCGCCCTTGGCGATTGAACTGTGCGTCCCTGACAGGTCGGTCGCTCTCTGGCGAGCATCGTCACGCAGCCGGCCGACGCGGAGGCCCTCCTGGAGCTGTGTCGTGACACGTCCTACGGGGAGTTCGCAGCGGGCATCGAGGCCCACCTCCAGTTCCTGCACCGCTACCACGACCCCGTACCGGGACGCGTCACCGTCCGGCTGGCAGGTGTGAAGGTCGCAAGGGAAGCAGTCGTGGGGATGTGCAGCCTGGCGCCTGCGTGTTACGCTTGCTGGCCTGCTGGCCGGGCCTCACTGACCTTGGACCCGGTGTTCCCCGCCCACTTCTCCGACCTGTAGGCACGGACGGCCAGCGCATTCTGGTCCTGAACTTTGACCGCTCTGATGGTCAGGACGACAGCATGCTGGTGTGCGACTCTGCCATGCGTATCAAGTTCGCGTCGGCGGACATGTCCCTGATGCTGGGCTACTCGATGCGCAAGCTCGCGACCATGAGGCTGGACCAGCTATTGCCTGTTCCATACGACACAATGCACGCCAAATGGGTCAAGGTCAGTGAGGGTTCGGCCAGTCAGGGTTTGCCCTGGCAAGGCGGGGGTTAGCGGCGGGGTCGCGGGGAACACGAACGAACACAGCGTCGGGCGGGACCTGTCCTCCATTTGTTGTGATGGGGAGCTTCCCTGGCTTCCTAAGTCCTAACGGACTCAGCAAAAGCCGTCGAGCAGTCTTTGTGTGGATTTCCTTTGCAAGTTGCGAATGAGGCAACGCGCTAACAGGCCAGCTATCCCGTTGCGCCGTGCCACCCCCGCCCCGCCGTCCCGGGTGCCGCGGCCACGCGCCCTTGTGTGACGTTTTTCCTGCCACGTTCGCACCCCGACCACACAGGACCCGCCGCAAGTCGTGCAGCCGTACGGATGCCGGGCAGGGGTCGTCGTGCAGCTGGTGTGCGAGTCTGGCGCGCTCGTTCCGGTGCAGATCAAGATTACGCCGTCGGAAGTACCGGGGTCTTCAATCCACAGCGCTGGAACGCTGCACATCGTCCAGGTCTGTACGGGAGCACGGGTCTTCATTCCTCGTGTTACTTCCGAGGGCTATGCGTTTGGTTGCATGGTGTCTGGGCAGGGGTCCCAACCCAACCACTACTTGCCCATAGCCCTCCACAGCCCTCCACTCAAACCTCATCAGCCATGGGCGCCGTCCGCCAGACCAACGTGTGGCCATGCATCCCGACATCCCCCACGCTGCAGGTGACCAAGGTCGCCGCAGAACACGCCCTCAACGGCCGGAGGCTGCAGATGACGTTGGATCTGGGCGGCCGGGTCCTAGCCGTGTCGGACCCCGACTGCACGGCCTTCGACTTCCCGGCCCGCAAGCTGCTGGGGCGCAACGTGGGCGACTTTGTGGATGTGTTTGGAGACTGGGCCGACCAGGGCAACGATATGCAGGTAGTTACCATGTGAAGATCAGGGTCTTGCCCGTAGCAGCTCTATTTGCATGAACCTACTTTGGCCTGTGCGTGCGGCTCACCAAAGGGTCGGTGGTCATGTGTCCCGCCTGCCGCCCAACGCAGATGCTGCTGCTGGCGCTGCTGTACAAGGAACAGGAGATACCAGGTGAGCTTGGTAGCGATGCTTCCGCCCCCGGTCACACCTCCTCCAGGCGGCGGCACGGAGTCTCTGCTACGCGGGTTGCGCGCTACGAACCTCTTGGCTTCCCCTCTCCTATGCAAGTTGACGCGGCTGCTTCTTTTCTCCCATCGCCGCCCGCAGGCATGTCCTGGCGCATGCGCGTGGTTGAGCCTGTAAAGGAGGGCGAGGAGAAGCTGCCCATCGTGACTGGAGCGCAGAGCCTTGCTGGGATGAAGGGCCGCGCCTCGCGCTCGGCCTGCATTCAGGTGAGGGAGACGAGGCGGCGCTGCCCGCTGGGCAAAGCAGCCTGGCCCTTCTCGTCCCTTTGGTGGTCAGGCGAAGCACTCAGACGCAGAGCAGACTCCGTCACGCTGGCAACCACCTACCCCTGTGCAGGTGGAGATGGAGGAGGAGGGCGTGGAGGAGGATGCTGACGTGGCAGGCACCCGGGTCCGCCTGACCCTGTGGCGCCGCGACCTGATGGCGGGCGTGGTGGAGCTGGATGAGGACCTGGTCATCCGCAAGGCCAGCTTCCTGACCGGCCTCATCACGGGAGTGCCTTCAAGCTTTATGCACAAGAAGCCGCTGAGCAGGTGAGGCGCTAGGAGAGCACAGGGGGGCAAGCACGCTTGGTGTGGGTTGCTGAGCTTCGGAGTCCGTGGCAGCAAGACTTGATGTCCCTTGATAACCTCATGCCTCATGCTTTACGCACATGACATGGGCCCCTACCCTTTGCGCTCTCTCCAGCTTCCTGGACATCCCGAGGGGTGCGACATGGGACAAGCTGGTCGACAGCTCTGGACCCAAGAAAAAGAGCGCGCTCAAAGCCGCCCCGGTGCGCCCCACCATCAGCCCCGTCCTGATGTACATCGGCCCCCACCCCGACTCGGGGACCATGCGGCTCAAGATGCAGGGCGTTCGGGTGCCCATGCCCGGGGGCGGCGCCAAGATCTTTGCGACCCTGCACCCCGACACCACCTACACGGGAGCCCACGTCAACCTCATGAAGGTGCTCAAGCTCGAGACAGGGGCCGCAAGCGTGCACGGAGGCCCGGCTGCTGGCGGAAATCATCAGCAAGGTGACAACCTTGCGCTCCATAAGGGCAGTGACAAGGACGACGTCGATGACAATGACCTGGGCCCGTCACCCCCCGGGTCAGCCCCCATGTCGGAAAAGGGCGGGCCGACGGGGCAGGAGACGGAGGGCGCCGGCCCGCCCACCAGCCTGCACCGCACCACCACCAACAAGTCTGAGTTCATTGAGCAGTGGGTGCGCACGCTGTCTCGACTGCCCACTGGGGACCGGTCTGGCGGCGAGGAGGGAGCAGACCACGGCGCTCCTGGCACGGGGGGCCATGGAGGCGAGGCCGCACGGGCGGGCGCCGAAGCGAGTCCAGCCCTCCATCGAGGCGGCACCTCGCAGCTTGCGACCATACCCGAGGGCCACGAAGGAAAAGCGTGCCTGATGAAGAGCGTGCTCTCCATGGATGAGCGGCGCGCCCTCAGCAAGCGCATCTCCTTCGGGCCCGCAGTGAGCGGCCTCGGCGGGGCCGCTGACCGGCGGGACGCTGGGACGCCGGAGTCCATGGCTTCCCGCGCGCTGCCGGGCAACCAGGGCCCGCCGGACCAGGCAGAGGCGGGCGATGACAAGGCCAGCGAGAGCGGAGAGTCCAGCGCGGACGGGAGCCAGGCGCCAAGCGCCTACTCAGGTGGGGTTCGCTGGGCTGGGCATGCCTGGGCCAAGGGGGCTCCTGTCCGTTCCGGGCGTGTTTAGACTAGGAGGTTCTCTGGCCTTATCGCAAAGACATCATCCTCAACCTCGCAACCTGTGCACCTGTACGCCCCAACGCCCGCAGCCACGACCGACCAGACAGACGCCAGCGAGGCAGTCATCGATGCCAGGCGCGGGCGGCTGCTCAAGGCCCTCCACAAGACGGTGCTGGGGCCCACCCTTGCGACGCCCCTGGACCGCCTCCGAGTTCACAGCTTCGCCTGCATCGCCGTACTACTTATCGTACACATCATCGGCTTCCTCATCGTCGTCAACATCGCCAAGGTCGAGCACACGTGAGCTGGGCCCATGGCCGCCCATGGGGGCCCTGGGGAAGCCCACGAGCTAGTGTACGACGTGGCAATCCGTAGCTGTGGATCGTCCACCTCGTGCGGCGTTGCCCCTCAAGCTTTCTAGCGTTCCCAACATTCGTTTGTGCCGCCGTACCTTGTACCTTGTTGTCCTGCCCCAGGAATGTGAACATGGTGCACCGTCAGGTGCGCATGCGGTATGGGCGGTGGGCACGGCACTGCAGGACTGTTGCTCCTCTGCACATGCTTAGGGAGGCTATGGCAATAGTTCTTCGGCGGGCAGGGTGCAGCACGACTGAGGCCCCGTCACTGGGGCCCCGTCACACACCGCCTCATGCCCTTGTAACCCCAGTGGTGCCCAGCCCTCTGACATGCTCCCGCCCCTTTGCCAACCGCCCTGTCCGCCAGGCCATGGCCATGGACCGATCGCAGCTGGTCCTGGTGCGGACCGTGCTGGGCACCTTCTGCGAGCGAGCCAACGTCACGGCCAAGGTAGGCCTCCGATCCACCTCAGGGCAGGAGGGCTGTGCAAAACAGGCGCAGGGCGCGTACGTGTGCCTTGTGCTGGGGCCAGGCCGTGCTGAGTGCGGCAGCACTTTCCTGGCTCCCACTCCTGTCCCGCACTTCCTCCCTTCTGCAACCGCGGTTTGGCCCTGTCCGGCGCAAGTGTCGGTGCACGTCAATCCTCTTCGCTTGTGTCGTCTTGCGTCTCGGCCCCGATGTGCTACGCAGGTGTCGGTGTGTGCCAACTCAATGAACTTCACCATGGGCAAGCTCATGACTAACGTCCAGCTCATGGAAGAGTACCACCGTGAGCCGGGGCGGACACTTTGTGTAGTCGCACTAGGGAGATGTTGTAAGTGCCAAGAAGAAAAGTGCCCAACCATGTGCCTGGATCCCTTGCCTCACAGAGAACGTGTACCTGGGCCTGTCCTCGTCCACCACCGTACGACCAAAGGCTGCAGTGTACGGCATCTACACGGAGCCCCGCCTGAGCTACCACAGTGAGCCCCGCAGCACGTGGCCCGGTGTGTCAGGGGTATCAGTGCCTTGAGGCTCTGCTGACGACGTTTTGCCCCTGCGTCCTGGTCCCCATCCCTGCAGTCTATCTAGACACGAACCCGCCGAAGGTCCTCACCGCCCAGGCCGGGGCGTGGCTGCTGGGTAACCGCTTCATTGCTGCGGCGCGCGAGGCTCTCTTCCTCATCCCCAAGATGAAAGACGAGTACAGGTGAGCGTGTAGCCAGCGCGCATGGGTCCCCTGTTCAGTCGAGCTTCTGCAGCCCTGCCGTCTTTGGCCGCGTGCTTGCTGCTGCGACCCCGAGTGCCGCCCCCACCTGGCCCCGCCGCACGCAGGTCACACCGCTCCTTCTCCTTCCTGCTCACCAACGGACTGGGGCCGCTGTTTGCCGGCTACTCCCAAGCGCTCGACCACCTGGTGAGTGCGGCTAGCCCTCTCCCTGCTCCCCTCCCTACACGCACCCCAGCACCCTGCTCCCTGTCTCCCCAACGTCCCGTACCGTACCACACAGTATGCACAGCGCTGTGCCCCCCCCCCCAATTCTCTCACCACCTTCCTTTCCTCCTCCCGTCTGGCCCAGGTCCGAGCGGCGTGGGAGACCATGCTGGTCCTCCGCAAGGGTGAGGCAGCGCGCTCTATACATGCTTACCGCTAGCATCGCTGCACAGGAAGCGGCCCAGTCCCGGACTGCTGAGGTTCTAACCTTGCTCATATCTCTTGCTCCCTCAGATCTGATCGTCATGATGATCGTGGAGGCCCTGGTCGTGCAGCTGCTGTGCACCGGTGCGTGGAGTGCCCGAGCCTGCTGCAAGGGAGACCTGCACGGGTGTGGCCTGGCCCCTCGACACAGCCTAAACCCGTGTCCGCTGCGCCCCTCCCGCCCCTCCCCAGGCTACCTGCTGTTCCTGGTGCACCGCCTCGAGCGGGCGCGCATCCGGGGCTTCCTCGCGATGCTGGGCCTGCCCGGGCCCATCCTGCGCCAGCTGTCGTCCGTGGACGTAAAGGCGAGTGACACCTATCCAGACCCAGATCCTGTTTTACCCTGCGCCCTGTGCGTAACAGCATACGTCGAGCACTCGAGCCGAACCATGCGAATAGTTCGGCATGCGTGTCGCACGCGCCTCCACAGGTCATCGATGACTCAAGCGATGGAAACGAGGAGGAGGACAACGAGGCGGGCAAAGACCCAGACGCCCGGGAGGCGACGGCCCGGGACGACCCCGCCGCCGCCGGGGCCACAGTGCTCCTGTTGGAGCCGCCGCCCAAGCACCTGGCGGCGCTCGAGGGCAGCCCCCAAGGGGCCCCAGGCCCAGGGGACGGCGGCGATGGGGACGAGCTGAACGCCATGGCGGCCAAGCGGCTTGGGCAGGGCGGCTCGTACTCTCAAGACGGCGAGAGCGTGGGCGCAGAGTCGGGGGACGAGTCCAGCCACGTGAGTCCACCCACCGGCCCCGATTCACTGCGAGGAGGCTGCACATGCCCTGATGGTGGTCCTTGCAGGCGCCCTGAAGTGCTTGCCGTGTCTACCCTCACCCCCAAAGGCGTCCGGCACCCTTCCTCCTCCTTAACCCTAACCCTGTTCCTGTCCCTGTCACTCCTGCAGCGCCGCGAGCGGCCCGTGAGGGTGCAAAGCTCCAGGAAGGCCCGCGCGAGCGGGGCCCGAGGCGGCTCGGCGGACTGGACCATGAACGGCCGGAAGCTGGTGCCGTCGCACGGGGCCACGGCACGGTTCGTGGTGGGTGCTGCCGACGCATTCGCACGGGTATCGTTACAGGGTATCGTTACCGCCGCAGATACCAGTCGCGGAGGCTGGGAAGAGGCCTGTATGAGCCGTTTGCCCGCTTTCAAGCCTTGGCGCCCTTGGCTGCCCTCAGGTGCCGTTCGTCCTGTGGAACATCACAGTCGTGGTGGTCTACGTCATCTCCCTGCTCAAGCTGAGCGGCATGCAGGCGCCGCTCGCATCGCTCAACATGGCATGCCGAGTGACCTACCGCTACACACGCATTCGCGCGATCGCCGCAGCCTTCGTGACGCAGGACAGCAGGGAGGACCGGGAGCTGTGGCGGCCGCTGCTTGTACGGGAGCTGGACATCTGGGAGGGCGAGTACGGTGAGCAGCGCTCGGTCGGTTCGTGCTGATGGGGGGTTGCGCTGCTGAGGCCGAACTTGCCGGACTTGGGGGTGGCTGGCTGTCGAGCGGGAGACCCCAACAAGACCCCAGGCACAGACCAAGCGTCGGGGGAGGTAATGGGGCCCATACATGCAGCCTTGATGATGCCGGCTGACCCCCGGCTCGACGCTCCAAGCCACCACCTTCCCTGCTTACTAATCCTTGATCCCTGCGGTCCCTCCCCAGAGGCCCTCATGTACGGCGGCCTGCCCGCATCCATGGCAGACAGCATCGTGCAGCAGCAGGTGCCGGCCGGCACCTTCCAGTCCACCGACTTCGCCAACAGCTTCTTCAAATCCAAGGAGTGCATGCGGTACGACAAGAACGCATGCTTTCAGCCCGGATCCATTTACTACGAGGCAAGTTGCCTGCGAAACAGTCGGGCTGGAGTCGGGGCGCGGGACAGCAGTAGGATGAGGGCAACCGACGGCTCCGCCTTGCAATGCCCATCCGCCGGCTTCGTTTAGTATGCTGAGTGCCCTTGCTCCTTGCCCACTGCCCCACGCTCCTGTGTTGACAGGCGACACACAACGGCCTCGATGTGAGTTGACGCCTGGGACGCTCGGGCCGGGAAGGTGGTCACGAGAGGGTGCTTCACCGCGTCTGCCGCAGCGTGCCTTGCATACTGGATGCAGCCCTGCTGCTGTGCCCTTGCGACCCAATACCACCCCCGCCCCTCACACGCACGCGTCCTTGCTGCAGGCCATGGTGCGCCGTACCATAACGGAGCTGCGGCTGCTGTACCTGGACGCTGACGAGGACGTGGCGTACGACAACCCGAGATGTGGGTCGCAGCACGCTGGGCACGCACTGGACAGATACCCTGACCACGCCTCTCGGCTCCTCACCCCATGCGTGCGGTGCGCCCTCGCCCGCCGCTCCGCCCTCTCACGCTCTCATCATCCCTGCCCCTGCCCCTCCAGACTCGTACATTGCGGCCGTGGCGGGTCAGGATCTGTACGAGGGTCTGCAGCAGGCCGCGCAGCTGTTCGTGGACTACTCCATCACGCGCTACGATGACGTCACGCGGCTCCACACGGTGGGGGGCTGTGGGAGTGGAGGGGGCGGAGGGCAGGGATAGGGAGAGAGCCCTCGCGGCGTCGGGAAGGGGAGGTGTCGGGGAGCAATGCAGGGGCTAATAGGGACCGACGGGTTCGTGCTTAGAGCAACGACGGGGAGCTGCGCTTGACCCACGTGACCCACGCGGTGCCCCTTGCCCCGAGCCCCTCCTCTCCCATCGACCCGGTCTTGCCATTCGCCGCCCCGCCATCCCTCCCACAGATACTCCTAGTTATCGCCTGCGTCCTCACCGCGGCCTACTTCCCGTTCTTGCTATACCCGCAACTGGGCAAGGCCAAGCGGGACGCCACGTGGCAGGGCTCGCTGCTGAGCCTGGCGCCGCCGGAGTTTGACGTGAAGGGGCACGTGCGCGGCGTCTACAGGAGGGCAGCGAGGCGGACAGGGATCCAGCTTAGCAAATGATCGAGGAACTTGATAAGCGTTTACACATTCGACAGCGCTAAGGGCGGCTGATACTATATACGCTCGACATCACTATGACACTAATTCGGCTGCCCACAAACAATAAAAGTAGCGGGACAAGGTCGACCCTTGACCGGCTAGAGTTTACCGCCGTGCCCCTTCCACACTATTCATGAGCCTTGACGCCCCGTCACTTGTTTGCCTGAACGTGCATACTTCTTTGGCGGATTAGTACCGTACAATCATGTGTTGTACCGCGTCCAATAAGCTTCCTTGCAGCACGTTCTGAGCGCCTGTTGTCGTCCTGTGTTGCTTTCTGTTGTGGCCGAAAGGCGCTGGCTCATGCTCTGCAACTCTACGAGTCTTTACCGGAGTCCTGCTGCCTGCCCATAACCTAAGCGTTGAGCTGGATGTTACTGATGTGTTTCTTGCGGCCTGAAGGCCCTGGCTTATGCTGAGCAACTACATGGGTGTTACCTGAGTCCTGCGGATTGTGCGCTGTGTGGACTGTTTGTGAGGGGATTGCGAATCTGCCTGGGGGCATTAACTTTGTAAAGGCAATGACCATCTCATGTCTATTGCTTCTGTACGGAGTACCCCACGTTTTAGCAATCTCGGATGGAGGCCGCTGGTTTGTGGAAACTGCTCTGGAGTTTCAGGGGCAGGTGTTGGTGTTGGCGGTTGCTGTGTGGCCGTGGGGTTCCTCACCTTGTGGCGGCGATGGCCACCTGAGGTCTATCGCTCATGGACTGAGCGTGCCGGCAACCGGTTACTGCTGGTTGGTTACCGGTCATTCCAATAAGCGTTCGTGCTGCGTATGCTGTGTATTGGTTGGGGGATCCCTGTCAGCTCAATACCGGGAAGCTGCCGTGCTC
This sequence comes from Edaphochlamys debaryana, assembly GCA_016858145.1. Classification (NCBI taxonomy): domain Eukaryota; kingdom Viridiplantae; phylum Chlorophyta; class Chlorophyceae; order Chlamydomonadales; genus Edaphochlamys; species Edaphochlamys debaryana. The sequence goes on from JAEHOE010000109.1 coordinate 377,422, forward strand.
TGCAGCGAGTGGGAATGGCCGTCCGCCCCATGCTCCACAGTGTGCACCCCGTCTCAGGGTTCCCTCACTCAGTCCCACACTCGCCGGAGTCCCCGCTCCCATCCTTCCCGTGCCCCCACACCCATGAATTGGCGATGGCTATCTGGGCGCATGCACTTGAGGATGGTGGCCACTAGGGACGAGAACAAGTGACCACTCTACCAGCCAGGGGATCTTCCTGTGCGTGGGGACCCGTCAGGCGGTCACATGCACAGGCCCTGTGGCTGGCATAATTGCGTTGTGAGCAGCTCGGCGTGGCTGTTCACCTGGACGGTTTGTGCTGTTGTGCATAGGGATTGCAACAGACTCCAGCACGTCTGCATGCGGTTACTCAGCGTTGCACGCAGCACGCTGCGGCGGGCCTCACTCGGACTTCTCACAGCGGGTTGACTCCTGACCGTGCGCGCCAATACAATCTCCTTCACCACAACCCTTGTCCGCCGCCACTTCTTCCGAGCAAAGCGCTCGACCGTGCCCTAGAACGTCCCCTCAGTGCCTTCCTCCACCAGCACAACCAACGAGCGCATCTTCCAACCATCCCTGCCGCGCCCACCCCTGCTGCTCCCCTGCCTGCATGCCGCCCCCACACCCCCGCTCACACCTGCTTCGACCCACACGACCCCACAGCGCCTGATCCTGCACAGCCGTATGAATGACACACAGCTTGTTCCAAACACGCCTTTTTACCGTCCCCTCGGCACTAATCGCTCAGCTAGCAACACGCACGCTCACATCCTACGACCATCCTTGCCGCGCCTACGCCCACCGCTCGACACCACTACGCCACCCACCACTGCTGTCAGCCCCCAAGCGCCAGGCCTGTCGCTGCACATGAACAATGTGTCACGATTGCAACTGCCACCACCTTAGCCATCGGCGACCCACAGACGCGCCTCATCACCCGTGTCATCACCCGTCCGCCAGCGCTCCCAGACCGGGCGGGCCCAGGTACTCGGCCAACCTCGGGGAGAAGACCTCGTAGATGAGCGTCAGAGGCTTGCCGCCGCTCCAGAAGATGTACCACCGGCCCCAGAAGGGCCCGGGGCAGCCTAGCAGCGTCTCGAGGTCGGGCCCCTCGAGGCCCTCCTTGGGCCCCGGCCAGGGCCCCGCCGCGGCTTCGCTGGCGTCGGTGCCGCCAGGGCCCAGCGCGCTATCGCTGCCGCTCGACGCGCCGTCCCCGCCCGGCGGCGCCTCCGCGGCTGTTCGCCTGCCGCTGCCGCTGCCGCTGCCCCGCACCAGGTAGTGTACCTCACGGTACAGCTCCACGTGGCCCTTGGGAAGGGGGGCAGGGGGGAGGCGTGTGTGGGCGGTCAGGTGTGTGTGTTGGGGGTGTGCTGGGGGTAAAGCGCAACGTGCGAAGCAACGGCACGTCCACCCCTCCACCGCGGCGCCTAAACGGCAGCAGCTCTGCCCTTGCCCTTGCCTCATACCTCAAGGCCTGAGCAGCCCGCATCCCTGCCCGGGGGACCGCCTCGTGCGCCGCCGTACACCCCTCCTCGGGGTCCGCGTCCCTCACCCCGGGCCCTCATGTTGATGCTCTCAGCATTCGTGTTTTTGCCCTTGCCTCTTGGGCTCAGCACCCCACCTGGCTGAGGCTCATCCAGATGGGCTTGCTCTTGTCCCGCAGGTACGAGTCCACCGTGTCCGCGTTCCACCAGGAGGAGGCGTACACCAGCGGCACACCCGGGCCCGGGCCAGGCCCGGCTCCGGGCCCAGATGCGGATCCCGATCCAGGTCCGCTGGAGGCAGGGCCAGGAGTTTCAGGCTCTGGGGCTGCTGCGGACCCAGGCCCCGAGGAGGCAGCAGCAGTGCCGGCGGAGGAGGCGGTCGAGGCTGGCCCAGAGCATGCGGGGCCCGGCGGGTGTGCGTGGTCGTTGCGCGAGGCGCTGCCAGCTGGCGTGGGGCCCGAGTCATGGGCGGACGGGCCAGCGGCGGCCCCACTGTCCGCGCCAGGCGCTTGCACAGGCGGGCGGCACCGGAGCAGCACCTGTCGTCGGGATTGGGTTGCGCACCATGGGCAGTCAGCACGGCCGCAAGGCTCACGCACGGGAACTTCCCAGCCGCCCCTGTCCGCATGCGCGGCCGTTTCTGTGCTTGAGCATGCGTCAAAGCACGCACGCGAGCCCCGGCTGCGCCCTGCTTACTTGGCGCTGCACGCGCGGTCCCGCAATGAGCTCCGTGCCCGGCGGCGTGCCGGTCAGGTTCCAGCCAATGTTGCGCATCGACAGACACTCCTGCAAGGCCGCGGGGGGTGGGGCAGGCGCAGGTTCAACCGGCAGCAACGCATCAAGGGAGCGAGCCCTTCACCCCTGCAGCACCTCAGCAATGCAGCGGGTCACGCCAGTGCCCGCCACACGGACATGCATTTTGCGCAGCTGACGCCACACCGCCTTCCTGTCCGCCACCACCATCGCCAATGCTGCACGCTCTCTGCCTTCCAAGCCCTGGAGTCTTGACCCATGCCCGGCATACCGGCGTGCCTCACCACGGATACCGGGGAGCCGCTGAGCAGCTGCAGGTGACGCGTCACGGAGCCATCGCTCAGCAGCAGCATCTGTGCAGGGGGGCCGGGAGCAGAGGGAGACGGGCGGCAGGAGGGGACGCTCAGTACAAATGGCAAAAGCGCCTAAGCCGGGGTGCTGACAGCTGCACGAGACACCACGCCTGACTCTAAGGAAGGGTGCGAATCGTGCGATGCTCTTGTGGCTGCTTGGCCAACGACCCAGGAGCCGAAGCCCAGCCCTCATACCGCGGTCAGGCCAACGTCAGAAGCCTCCCCCGAGACCGGCGCCGGCCCTGCCCCCTCAGCTGCGCCGCTGCCCACCTTCCACATGGGGCTCAGACCGGTCGGCACCGCCTCCGTGAGAGCATCCTCGGCGGTTGCCTGGGGCAGCGGCGGAGGCGAGACACGTCACGTGCCAACAACGGCAGTGAGCTGTGTGCTCAGCCTTACAGCCCATCACTAGCCTTCCCCTTCAGTAGTATTCCTTGATGTGGCTTAGCCAAAACAAGGGGCCTACGCTGTGTCCTGGTCGCCCCCCGCCCCCAACCTGGTAGGTGTAGGGCGGTCCGATGGCTGGCCATGGGTGAGGGCTGGCCCCGTCCCGGGGCGGCAGCGTGGCAGCTGCGGATGCTGCAGAAGGGCTGCGTTGAGAGGCTACCGGTGGTGGTATTTGAGCTGGTGGATCCGACGTCTGGGTGAGCGGGCGAGCTGCCTCGCCCGCCGCTGACGCCCGCACCCGGGGGCGTCGGGTCCATCCGGCGTGGCCATCCTGCGTCAAGCCTGTCGGCGAAGGGGCCCCACCGAGAAGTCGCAATCGAGGTGGTAGCTCCAGCGCACGAGACTGGGCGATTAGCTGCCTCCTTTGGAGCACGGCGGTCGACCCGCGGATTGATTGGTGCTCCATCATCGGCTCCACGACGTGCCTGGAGACCGCGTCAAGCTGATGGGCTGTCAGGCATCGTTATGCGCATATCGCGACACAGCAGCACTTCGTTCGTTCAGTGGTAAAGCGGGGGAACCCTTGTCCGGTCGCAAACTCGCAAAGTCAGCAGGTGTTGCGAAGGACAGTGTGCACAGTTATAGACTATTATGCGGTTCGTACACCAAGAGTGGTCGGGGCCCTCGGCGTTCAGGGGGAGGGGCGAGGCATGAGGTGATGGGCCAGAGTAGCCAAGTTTGCGCAGACGCCCCTTCCCGTCGCATAGTACTGACCAGCACGCATAGCCAGACACGGCACGGCTTGCGCTGTTAGCTCCATTTCGCTTAGCGTCTTCGGGCGCGCAGATCCCTTTGCTGCCTTGCCTCCGCTTGCCACGGCCGCGCAAATTTACTCTCATTTCCTATCAGTTCACACGCTTACCAGATCAACCCGGTTGGGCAGTGGAAGAGGCGCTATCAGCAAGAATGGGCCGCTCGGGAGGCGACGGCCTGAAGGGATACTACCGGGCGAAGATTGAGGAGCTGGAGCTGTCGGTCAAGGATAAGACACACAACCTCAGGCGTCTGGAGGCTCAGCGCAATGAGCTGAACTCCCAAGGTGCGCCGGGAGGCAGGCATGGCCATGCTCCCGCGCTCTTGTGCGGCCCACAGCGGGGGCGATGCTGACTGGCCGTGTGCCTCGCAGTGCGCATGCTTAAGGAGGAGCTGCAGCTTCTACAAGAGCCAGGCTCTTACGTGGGCGAGGTCATCAAGGTGGGGCCAGAGAGGGGGAGGGGGTGTTGCGTGGACGCCTGCAGGCATGGCCCCTGCGTGCCCTGCAGTTTTGCACCGCAGCTTAACCGTTCAGGGCTGTGACTTTCAGCAAGTGGGGAGGGCGCAGGCATGAGGCGACGTTCCCCTGGGCTTGGAACGGCATGTGGCACCCCGCGGGTACCCCTCGCATCCTCGACAGAGCCCGGGCCGCAGACCTCCCGGTCCCTGCCGCCCGCTGCCCCCTGCCGCACCGTCCTCCCACACGCGACTGCCCCGCTGACCGTTGCAGCTCATGGGCAAGAACAAGGTGCTGGTCAAGGTGCACCCCGAGGGCAAGTACGTGGTGGACATCGACAAGGTGCGTGGGGGGAGGGAAGAGGGGAAGGACGAGGGGAGGGCGGAGGGGGGATGCTGGGCACGGTGGTGGTCAGGCGGACGAGGGATAGAGGAGGCTGGATGAAGGAGTGGGTGGGAGGGAGGGAGGGAGGCAGGAGCTCGCGATGGGTCTGGGTCCTCGACCGTCTACAGCGGTCCCCTCGCTTTCCGCTGGCTTCCAGCGTTGTGCCCTCTGCCCTTGCACCACCCCTGGCCCTCCCACCGCCTCCCCTCCCCTCCCCTCTCCACCGCCCAGGACATCTCCACCGACAAGCTGAACCCGGGCGCCCGCGTGGCTCTGCGCAACGACTCGTACACGCTGCACCTGGTGCTGCCCACCAAGGTGGGGCGGGGGGCGGGGTGGTGAAGGGTGGTGGGGCACGGGGCAGGGGGGTGGTGGCGGTGGTGGTGGGGTGGTGGCGAGGTGCAGGGTTGCGAACCTGCTGGGGCGCTCCGATGTGCGTCTGCTGAATGGGCCAGGGGCACCGGGGCAAGGGCAGCTCTCGCGACAGCTCGGGTATTTGACTCGGGGCCTTCTCCCGAGCATTGCCCGCACACGCGCAGTCCGTGCGACCGTCGCCGCGCCTCCTGGCGGCACAACGCCTGCCGCATACGCTGCTGCCCTCCCGCTCCGCCCCTCCTGCCCCCTCACCCCAGGTGGACCCGCTTGTGTCTCTGATGAAGGTCGAGAAGGTGAGCTGGGATGAGGCGGAGGAAAGGGTCACAGAATCAGCGAGTGTGCTTGGGAAAGAGGAACCCCAAGGAACGTGGGAAAGGGCATTAGGTCTACGCTCAGTACAACGCAGCCAGCGATGTCTGCACTAGGTGTTTCGCTGCTCGTTCGTGAACCCGGGGAGGGCAGGTTAATGAACCCCTTGCCTCCGCGCCGCTCCAACACTCCGTGCCCCAGGTCCCCGACTCCACGTACGACATGATCGGCGGCGCGGATCAGCAGATTAAGGAGATCAAGGAGGTAAGAATTACGGCGGCTGCATGGGTCTTGCCATGGGATGGCCACAACGGCGGTGCTCCTCGCCCCCCGCGGGCGCCTGGGCTGCGCATCACCATGGCGCCCAAGAGCCTGTGTGCCCTGTCCCCAATCGTCGTAACCCCCATCCGCACCCGCAGGTCATCGAGCTGCCCCTCAAGCACCCGGAGCTATTCGAGAGCCTGGGCATTGCGCAGCCCAAGGCAAGCGCGAGCTGACTGGGGTTGGGCGGACCTTGAGAGGAAGTTTGTGTGCAGTCTGGGGCTTTTCCTGCGAGGGGAGTGCTGGGAACCGTTGTTTGGCCTTGCGGGATCTCTAATTCCTAGTTGACACGCCCGTGCCCCCGGCCTCTTGCCCACAGGGTGTGCTGCTGTACGGTCCCCCCGGAACCGGCAAGGTGAGCAGCCGCCCCCGCGTAACCGACATGCTCAGAGCTGCTGTCTGCTCCGTAGCAGCGATCTGCCTCAGCAGCCCCACCCTCCGCACCTGCGCCCGCGCCCCGCCCCTCTCTCCTCGCCACCGCGCTCTCCCTCTCATCTCCTGCCGTCCACCTCTCCGTCCCCTCCCCCTCCCCTCCCGCACCACCCCCAGACGCTGCTGGCCCGCGCCGTGGCGCACCACACCGACTGCACCTTCATCCGCGTCTCCGGCTCCGAGCTGGTGCAGAAGTACATTGGCGAGGGCAGCCGCATGGTGCGGGAGCTGTTCGTCATGGCCAGGTGGGGCCGGGTCCGGGAGTAGCGAGGCGGGAGGCTGGGGCGGGCGGCTAGGCCAGCCGGATGGCCCAAGTGGTTGGCGATGCGGGGCGAGCGGAGGGGCGGAATGCCACCGCCGGCTTCGGCAGGGACCGCCTGAAGCATCTCCACGGTTCTAGCGGTCTGCCAGGGGTCGGGTTGCGCGCCGGCGTGCTCGCGGAGAACCATGGGAGCCGGGCCCCAAGCCCCTTTTGGTTTGGGAGTTGACCCCCATCCGCACTTCCCCCATCATCAAGGGAGCACGCGCCCTCCATCATCTTCATGGATGAGGTGGACTCCATCGGCTCCGCGCGGACAGACAACTCGGGCGGCGGCGGCGACAGCGAGGTGCGGCGGGGCGGTGATGTGGGCTAAAGCCGGGTGTGTGGCGAGTGTGGGCTGGGGGGCGCCGCGCGCCGGTCTCGCTCTCACGCCTACGGCACTGGTGGTCAACGGCCAACCGCTAACCGTAACCGTCAACGGCCAACCGTCACCCGCAGGTCCAGCGCACCATGCTGGAGCTGCTGAACCAGCTGGACGGCTTCGAGGCGTCCAACAAGATCAAGGTACAGAAGCGGGGGCGGCGGGGAGGGGAGGGAGGGAAGGGGATGAAAAGGGGCTGCGTCCCTGGCCGCAGTGGCGCGTGCGGCCCTGGACTCCTGATCGGCGGTAACGATGCCGATGCTACCGCACGCCTATCCGCGCTCACCTTCGCCATGTGCCTTCCCGCCGCTGTGGCTCCTGATTCCCTGTGCTGCCCCTTGATCCCCCCCTCAGGTGCTCATGGCCACCAACCGCATCGACATCCTGGACCCCGCTCTGCTGCGCCCCGGCCGCATCGACCGCAAGATCGAGTTCCCCAACCCCAACGAGGCCGCCCGCCTCGACATTCTCAAGTGAGGCGCCTGAACAAAGCTGCGACACTGGCCTTCAGTGCTTCCGTACAGCATTCTCGCTTTAGCCCCTGGCTGTGCCTTGCCGGTACCGTGTGGATACCTCCTCAAAACGGTTGTGCTTCCCTCCTCCGTCCCGCTCCTCCTTGCACCCGAATCCAGGATCCACTCGCGCAAGATGAACCTGACCCGCGGCATCGACCTCAAGAAGATCGCCGACAAGATGTCCTCCTGCTCCGGCGCCGAGCTCAAGGCCTGCTGCACGGAGGCGGGCATGTTTGCGCTGCGCGAGCGCCGCGTGCACGTGACGCAGGAGGACTTCGAGATGGCCGTGGCCAAGGTGGGGCAGGGGAACCGGGCGCTGGGGCTGGGGTGCGACGCCACGTGGGAAGGGAGGAGGGGGGCCGGGGGAAGCGTTGCGGCCATGGGAGGAACGGGGAGAGGGCAGGTGAAGTGGAGAGGGGGATTCATCGGGATGGCCGTGTTCAAGATGTGGTGGGAGGGCGCTGGGTGCGGTAAGGCATTTGAGGACGGGGCAGGCGGAGGAGGGGAGCTCAACACTTGAGCCCCGTCCTTGTTACCTACCTGCCCCTCTCGCCCTTGCTCCCCCAGGTCATGAAGAAGGACTCGGACAAGAACATGTCGATCAAGAAGCTGTGGAAGTGAGGGGCTGCGGGAAAGCGGGGCAGCGGGAGTGTCGGGCCGGGGGCAGGTCGATGGTGGGAGTGCGGTGTGGAGGGGGAGGTGGAAGCGGTGGAGGCGCAGCGCGGAAGGGGAAGGGAGGTGGACGCTGCGGAAGAGACCGGAAGGAAGGGCGAGGCTGCAGGCGTGGGGGGCCGTGCAGCTCGGGGCCGGACAACGGCAGGAGAGGCCAACTTGTTGGGGCCGGGCTCAGGCGTTGTGAGGATTAGGGTGTGGCTGCGGTCAACTGAGGTCCGGTGTGGCCGCTCGTGGCGACCAAGGCTTCTGTACAGAGGCACAGAGGCATGCGGTGTCGTGGCTAGGCGAGTCGGCTGCGGGAAAAGAAAAGCAAGGTTGTGGACCGACACGTGGGGGTCTGCAAGCAAGAGGCACGGGGCAGCGGATTGCGCCCCTGTAAGCATCAGTTGAGGCCCGTTCGCACATCCTCTACAGTGCACTCCTTATGAGCGTGTGCGGAGTGGGTATGGTGAGCGCAATGGTCATGTAGGATGAGCGGTCTTGGCAAGGGCCACCCGAACCTTAGCAGCGTTTGGGACAGCTCGGGCATTCGACTCGGGGCCGTCGGCCGTGGGGACTCGACTCAGGGCCGGGCGGGCCGCGTGCCGTGTTGGCTGACTGGGCTTCGCGACCGTATGACCGGTGGCCCGTCTTACTGGGCCAAGGCCACTAGATCGCGCACCTCCACTGGCAGGTCAACGCAAAGTGGGCCGGCACGCACTGGCGTTGTACCGCAGTACTGACAAAGTTTTCGCCCGAGAGAGCGGCCCGCGTCTCAAGTGTTTCACAACCATACCCAAGCCTCGACGACCTATCAATATTAAGCATTGCCCGCTCACGGGCAGCCGAGACGGCTGCCGAACCGAACAAATGCTCCCCACCTTCCACCGCTTACCAAAAGCTGTTCGACACGGGTCTTAGCACTCCGTATAAGAAATGTCCGACACGCACGACGTCGCAGACTTGGCGGAGGTCAGCTCCCAGCATTCGGGCCGGTCTGGCTCCACGGGGACGGGCGGTGTGTCGGAGACCTCGTCTCAGCAGAGCGATAACAAATTCCTCAAGAAAAGGGCGTAAGTACAGACTGCTAGCTAGCCCGGTCAGCGGGCTCATGGGTCCGCAACGGTCCCGGAACGCAGCTGGCAGCTGTTTCACGTCCGTCATAGTGCTTGTTTGGTGTGATGCATGTCCTGCGGGGTACCCTCGACGTCACTTTGCTGGTGTGTGCTGCGCTTGAACTCCGCAGAGACGCGCGGCACCACGATGGAGAGGACAGCGAGCTTGCGCAAAAGAGAAACTTTCAGGAAGGACTCTTCGCTTGTGAGCACGGGGCGGGAAGGCACGCACTCGCAATCGCTGCCACACATCCACCCTTTCGGTCCTCCTCGGCTGCAAGAGTTTTCTCCTGTCAGGAGGTGCCAAGTAACCTCCGAAGTGATGGGGTCTAACGGGGACGTCTTCGGGTACCCGGTGTGCGTGCCGGCACAGGCATGTACACGCTGGTCAAGCAGTCCGCGCTGTCCAGCTGGAAGTTTGCGCTGCTCAAGATAGCGCTGGAGTTCATGATGAACTTCATGTGGGTCCTGAGCTTGACTGGATGGGGGGGACGGCGGAGCAGGGGCAACGTGCAGGGTATGGGAGGGGCGCGCGGACAAGCACGGTTTGCCTCCCCACCGGGTACGGGTGGGGTCTTGGGCGGAGTGACTAGGCACGATGTGCGCCCCCAATTCCCCCCCGATTACCGCCTGCACCTGCCATCTGTTGTCCACAGAGTCGTCTTCAACCCGTGAGCTGGGCACCTGGGGAGCAGGGGCTGGTGGACTGGACCGGCGTGGCATGGAGGGGGGGTGGGCTGAGCAGTGGGCCATGCTGGTGCCGTCACTCTGTGGGTGCAGGGGCTCTAGCGCTCTCTAAAGCAGCCTTAGTTACCGGCATCCCGACTACCGTGCGAGTGGCCCGTGTCTGAGGGCTTTCTGACTTTCGTATATAGGTAGCAGAGGTGCGACCGGAGCAGGCCCCGGCTTGCTGGCCACTGATGTGTTGCCCACGCTGCACCCCAGGTCCAACCCCGCCTTCAAAATCGACACCAACGACGGCCTGTGGCAGATACTGCGATGGATCGTGTGGCGCTCACCCATCATGCGGCTGTACGGGTACAAGACGTACGGTGAGCCGCAGGGGCCCGGGATTTGGCAGTGCACGGCCGGGGTTACAGACAGGGCCCTGACCCTTGCGCCCATCGCCCTCACGCCCTGAGCCCACCCTCGTTCCCGCCCACTCTCCTCCTCCGCCTCCCCAGTGACTGTCATGTACGTCATGGTGATCATGGTGGCACTGGCGATCGTGGGACTGGTGTGGCTCACCATGTGGGTCGGGCGGGAGGGGGGAGGAGGGGGGTTGCTAAGAGGTGGCCGGCGGTGTGCGTTGTGGGTCAGCGGCTGTTGAGCCCCGCGCATGCCCGTGGGGCGCTTGTACAGATGCACTCACTTAACCAACCCGCACTGCCCTTGACCTTACACCTCCTACCCCGCCCAGGGCCATGCGCAAGCAGGAGCAGTCCAAGTGGCTCAAGCACGCGGCCACCTTCCTGCACATCTGGTACGACCTCATGTTCGTCATGTGCTATGTGAGCTTCTTCGATTACTTCAGGTGCGCGCGTATCGTCTGGTGCGGGTGCCGGCCTGGAGGCGAGGGCGCGGGGGTGGGCGGATGGAGGCAATGCAGAGGGCGGTCCAGCGGCCCCCTGCGGGAGAGCCGCAAGGGAGCCGGCCACGCGTGTCGGTACCAACAGAAGGCCCCACACTTACCTCTTCGCACCGCAGCTTCATGGCCGACTGTGACTTCCTGGGCGAGGTCAAGCACCACCTATACTTCGAGGACGTCAGTGAGTGGCTCCGGGGATCGATGATGGGGGGGATGGGGACCATGCACACAAGCCGGGGTGCATGCGCACAAGCCGGAGCTATGCTATGTGGCCATCAAATAGTGACCATAGCGGGCTATCCTCAAGACTGCCCACTATCCCGCTGTCCCCGCCCTCCTTCCTCCCCCCCTCCCCAGTGTGCCTGGAGATGCCCCACCTCCTTCACATGCTGGTGGCCCTCTTCACAGCCGCGCTCTTCCTCTTCGTCACGGCGCTCATGTGCGTGGGCCCGTCCTGCTGGAAAGGCCAGCCCTGCCCCCCCGCTGCGCCCTGCCTCTCCCTCAGTTGATCCCCACGCACTGCCTAGACCTTATGCTTTCCGCCCCCATTGGATTGCTGTATCCCGCGCAGGATGATTGCGGGATGCGACCTGAACCCCGTGTCCAAGGGCTACCTGTCGTCGCCCGCCGCCTATGTGCGCCTGAAGATTTTGTTCGCCAAGGCAGGTCACGTGACTCCCGGGTGCTAAGGTGTGCGTGCTTAGCGGCACCACAAGTGTCCTGTGAACTTTCGTGGCTGGAGCAGCACTCAGCTATCAAAATGCCCTTGGAGATCTGCGAATTTGAGTCTGGTTCCCATTGTCCCTTACGCCCGACAGGCTGCCTATGTCATCTTTGCAAACTGCCTGAACAGCAACGTCAAGGTCCAGACCATTGGCATGGTCCTGGCGGTCGGCCTGGTGGTGTGGTGGAACCTGCGCGGGGTGAGCCTGCCGGGCTGCTGCTGTGTGCGCCGCACGACGGGGTAGTGGCGCAGGGTGGAAGAAACCAGAAGTGCTGCAATGTGCCGATGACCGCCCCTGCCCCTGCTACGTTGCCCCTCCAGGTGCCCTTCTACCGCAAGACCGTCAACGTGGTGTGGACGGGCCTGTGGTTCGGCGTCCTCTACACCTGGTGAGGCGGGGCCCGGGTGTGATGTGCGAGTCGTGTGCTAGGGGGATGAGGGAGGGCACACATATTGGTCCGTCTACGTGGCTCCCCAGCTGACTCTTTCCTCGGCTCGGCTCCCGCAGCTTCTTGGCCTTCCTCGCGGCCTGGATGAAGAACGGGTATGACCCAGAGACAGTTGACAACCGTACCCAGGTAAGCAGTGCGGTGCTGGGTAGGGTTTCTTTCTAATGCTGCTCTCCCTTGCAACCGCTCGTGTTGACGGGTGGCCGGGCGCATGGCTGCCCCCATTATCCCCATACCTCAACTGTGTGTGCAACCCTGCATGCTGACCTTCTCTGGGCAGAACGTCCTCTACGGCATGTTCCCCACGGTCGTCGGCGGCGCTCTCGTCGCGTGGGCACACCTCTGGTAAGCCGAACCGGGCTCAGGGGCCCTCACGGCTCGAGCATCCCCCGTTGGGCCCTCAACACTCACGCCCACGCTCCCTTTACCCTTTCCTCTCCTCCATCCCTAGGTGGACCATGCGACCTGCCAAGAAGTTCCTCGGCCTAGACATGACTGTCAAGCTGACCAAGGTCCACAAGTTCAGCTCGGTCTATGAGGTGGAGCTGCTGAGCCGGGTCATGCGCCACTTTGACATCGACGGGGTGGTCAACGAGGACGCGGCCTCGCAAGGCGAGATCATCATCAAGGCCGGCCTGCAGGTCTTCCCCGGCAAGCCGTTCCTCCTTATCCTGTGAGCTTGCTACGAGCCAGGGTCCGGGTCGTTGGCCGTTGGCGTAGTTGGCGTTGGCCTTTGGCATGCAGTTCACGGTGCCGGCGCGGTAGGATGCGTCTGCCAGACGGCCATTGGCCGTGCCTCTCAACCGACTGCCCTTGCCCCTGTACTCCCAGGTACTCCAACTTTGTTTTGGAGGTCAGCAAGGATGGCCCTGCATCGAGGACGCAGCTCCAGCTGGCCGCAAAAGCATCGCCCAACCTGGTCGAGAGGTACCAGGTGAGCACGCTTCGTAAGGGGATGCTTCGCTTGAAGGCCGCGGAATGGGGGTAATGAAGTGGGCCAGCGCCCAAGGGTTGCCCCCTGTTCCCCGCTCCCAGATCTTCTGCACGCAAGAGGCCTCCAAGCGGCTCAAGGACAGCCAGGAGGGCGGCATGGACCTGCAGGCCTACATTGAGTTCAAGCGCAACTTTAGGTGGGGTGATGATGGGTCGTGGACCACCACTGCAGGGCATTGCACAGCCCTTCCATCCTTGCTGCTTGCTGCTTGCTGGCTCTCTGCTTTGTGGGGGCGGTCGAGGGCAAGGGCTATGTGCGGTGCATGGCCACGGTGCATTGTGCTGCTGTCGGCTCGCTCTATCCCGACTTCTTCACTCACCCTCCTCTTCCTGTCTACCCGCAGGGCGGTCCTGCGCGTTCACAAGGATGTGCTGATGATGCAGGCCGACCTGTGGCAGCAGTGCATGAAGAACACCCTCAAGGTCTCTGCGTTCGATAACTCGATGGAGTCCCTCGAGAGCGCCATTGTGCGAGCCAACCAGGTGTACAAGAGGTGGGTCGAGGGGAAGGGGAGGAAAAAACGATAGGTGGCCTGGCTGCGGGCTCAAATGGCTGGTGGTGCTGATGCCTCTCTTCCCTGCCTGTCTCACTTGCTGGCCACCCTGCAGGGTGCTCGAGCGCTACCCCAACAACGGCAAGCTGCTGCGCTGCTACGGCAAGTTTCTCGAGGGTGTGAAGCACGACCCAGTGGCGGCGGCGCGTGTGTACGGCGAGGCCAACCGTCAGGGGGGCGCCAACGCTCTGTTGGCCCTCGACCTGAGCGGAGTGCAGTCCGCCGGCAAGCCCGAGTTCCTGACCTCGATGTCCATGGAGGATGACGCCGTGATCGTGATCGATGCGGAGGGCACCATCATGATGGTCTCGCAGGTGGGCAGGGTGGGGGTGCCTGGGTGGGAGGGCTGGTCAGAGCCACACAGCAGCGGGGCTGGCATTTTGTGCTGGCCTCTCCTCTCATGCTGGCAGGGGGGCCCTCACAGGCCGGCCCAGACACCGGAGGACCAAAGCTGCGGCCTAAGCCCAACTGAATCTCTCTTGAACTGCCTGACCTGTGCTGTCCGCTCATCACGCCCGCAGGCTGTCCAGAAGGTGTTTGGTTACACCAAGCTGGAGCTTGAAGGCGTCAACATCAGCCTCCTCATGCCCCAGCCCTTCAGCCAGCGCCACCCCTCCTACCTGCAGCGCTACATCAGCACCAACGAGCCACACATCCTGGACACCGTACGGGAGGTGGTGGCACTGCACAAGGTACGAGTCGGAGGGGCCTTTGTCAGTGCCCCCTGCATCTGTTTGTGCCTCTAGCTTGGGGGGCTCTAGTCAGCCGGCCGAAGGCCTCCCAGCAGTGCCGCCACCCCACGTGCATGTCACAGGATCGGTACGTGTTCCCCATCATGCTGTGCGTCACCAAGCTCAGCGGTGTTGGGTCCGACAGGTGAGGTTGGAGGGTACGGCGGCGGCAGACGGCGCCTCTCTCTGACGTTGTTCACCTCCTTCCCCTGCGCTACCCTCCCTCCTCCAGCGTCTTCTTGGGCGTTGTCCGGCCCATGCCCCCCAACGTGCACAACCTGCGAGCCTGGATTGCGCCCAACGGCGTCTTCCTGTGCGCGGACCAGCAGTTCGCATCGGCCGTTGGCGCCATGGAGGGAGAGCTGGTGGGCCCAGGGGTTGGGGCAAGTCGGGGGGCGTGAGCCGGCGCGTGCAAGCATGACGCGTGCCCCGTCGATTGCACCTTGCTCAAATGGCGTCCCCTGCTCTATGCCTCGCTAGCTAGCTTCTTGTCGTTCTCACTTAACTCGCCTGGCCCTCCGCAGGTGGGTCACACGCTGACCAGCATGGTAGCGGACCAGGCCGCTGCAGAGATTCTGCTGGAGCGCTGCCGGGACGTGAGCGCGAGCGACCTTGATTCGGGCCTCGTCACTGCAAGCATGGAGTTCAAGCACCGCTACCTGGAGTCGGTGGTCATGGACGTCACAGTGCACCTCGCGGGTGGGTGGGGCGATGGGGCGGGCACAAAGGGGAGCCCCGGGCCCGGGGGACCAGCGCAGGTCCTTCGGCTTGGCTTGCTGGCTGGGGTCTTCCGTACGTCACGGCCAGATAACCCCTCCCGCTCCTGTCCGTCCAGGCACGGACGGCCAGCGCATCCTGGTCATCAACTGCAAGCACACGGACGCGCAGGATTCGTCCATGCTGGTGGTCGACGTGCACATGAAGATCAAGGTGCGTGATGTATGGAGGAAAGGGGTTGCGGCCTGTGCACGCCGGCGCCAGGCCAGCAGCCTATTGCACGGGGCACCGCGCTAGGCATGTAAGACCCTTGAGCACCAAGCAACCCTGCCCTCCCTTCTGTGTGCGCCCTTTGTCATGCCCAGTTTGCCTCGGCTGATCTAGCTCTGCTGCTGGGCTACTCCATGCGCAAGCTGGCCACCATGCGCCTGGACCAGCTGCTGCCCGCTCCGTACAACACGCTGCATGCCAAGTGGCTCAAGGCAAGCTGGCTAGTCGTTGGCTCGAGGGGACAGCGTGTGGCCCCTGTGCCGTCGGGCTTTGAGCGACGGGTGGCTTAGGTCCACGCTGCTCATGTCTACTTCTTGCCCTGACACCCCGCCCAGGACCCGCCTACTGTGGTGGCGCCATATGGCTGCCGCGCGGGAGTGGTGGTACAGCTGCTGACAGAGTCTGGCGCACTGACGGCGGCCCGGCTCAAGATCAAAACTCTTGACGTGGACCCAGGCGACCCCACACGTCAGTCGACGCAGTACATTGTCCAGGTGAGGGGAGGCTTGACGAAAGTGACTGGGAGCAGCCGGAGCCAGGGAGGCCTTGACGAGGCAGGGTGATTGCATGAGTGGTTGGTGGGCGCATGTGGTCAACTTGGTGAGACGGGTTGTCCCTTGCTTTTCTTGCCTCCACTCAGCTGACGAAGGTGGCTGCCGAGGAGGTCTACCACGGCCGGCAGCTGGTGCTCACGACCGACTTCAACGGCCGTGTGCTGCAAGTGTCCGACCCGCTCTCCACGTCCTTCGATTTCCAGGCGCTCAGGCTCATTGGCCTGGGGCTGGGGGAGTTGATCGACGTGTTTGGCGGCTGGGTGGAGCGGGGCGGCGATATGCAGATGCTGCTGCTGGCGCTGCTCTACAAGGAGCAAGAGACACCAGGTGCGCTTGATGGCCATGCCTTTGTACCCAGTCATGCTTCTAGGCGGCAGTACCTGACATGCATACCCTTCGCCGCCCGCAGGCATGTCCTGGCGCATGCGGGTCATTGAGCCTGTGAAGGAGGGTGAGGAGAAGCTGCCCATCGTGACTGGATCACAGAGCCTTGCTGGCATGAAGGGCCGTATCTCCCGCTCGGCTTGCGTACAAGTGGGTGGGCGGTTTGAGCGTAGCCGGGATGCTTGGAAGCAGCGCAGGCAGCAGTCAGGTACCTGAACCGGCTTGGCGCTTGCTAAAACCGAAAGCCCTCTTCTACACAGGTGGAGCTGGATGACGAGGGTGGTGAGGCCGGCGAGGAGGACAATGGCACACGCATCAAGGTCACCCTGTGGCGCCGCGACCTGATGGCGGGCGTGGTGGAGCTGGATGAGGACCTGGTCATCCGCAAGGCCAGCTTCCTGACCGGCCTCATCACCGGACTGCCACCCTCATATATGCAGAAGAAGCCGCTGAGCAAGTGAGGCACTGTAGGCAATTATGTGTGGCTGGGTTATTTGTCAGCTTTGAATGGAAGCCTCGAATTGGCCAGAGGTCAGAGGGGCAAGACCTGGGCTTGCACTTGACGCGGGTCCTCCACCCTGCCCACCAGGTTCCTGGACATCCCCGAGAGTGCAACATGGGAGAAGCTGTGCAACGCTGCTGCGCCACAGAAGAAGAGCGCCCTCAAGGCCGCGGCTCAGAAGGGCATCATCAGCCCCGTCCTCATGTACGTTGGCCCCCACCCGGACTCGGGCACCATGCGGCTCCGCATGCAGGGCGTGCACATGTTGGTGCCCGGGGGCCGTGCCAAGATCATCGCCACCCTGCACCCTGACACCACCTACACGGGGGCTCACGTGGACCTTATGAAGGTGCTCAAGATCGACACCGGCGCCAGTAGTGTGCACGGCGGGGATCATGGTGAAGGCAGCGGGGCCGCCTCGAGAGCCATCTCGGCTGCCCCATCTCGGGTGAAGGGCCGGGCCTCCAGGCACCAGCACAGCGGGGTTGGTCACGCTGAGGCTCATGGCGACCATGAGGCCCACGAGCACGGTGGCACGACCACCGAGGGCGATAACGACATTGATGCTGACAACGAGCCCGACGTTGACTCGAACCATGCTGATGACGATGACGGGGACTCCCAGAAGGGTGTTACCGTTAACGGCCAGCAGAGCCTGCACCGCGCCACCACCAACAAGTCCGAGTTCATCGAGCAGTGGGTGCGGACGCTGTCCAAGCAGGTCTCAGGTGACGTTACCGGGCCTGATGGCAAGCCCGAGGGCAAGTCTGGCGATGCGGAAGCTGGGCTCCCGCCCAGGAAGGGGGTGCCCTCATCGCTGGCCCCCATTGCGGAGGGCGAGGACGTTGGCGGCGGTGGAGGCAAGCTACCGCCAGCCCAGACCTTCCGGAGGGCCTTCAGCAATGTGAGCAACAACGACAAGGCGGCTGCTGAGGAGGCAGACAAGGCTGCCAATGACGAGGCTGCTGACAAGAACGCTGACAAAGCTAGCGAAAGTGGAGAGTCCAGTGCGGACGGGAGCCAGGCCGCCAGCGCCTTCTCAGGTGGGCATGCGCTTGTGCTCTTGACGCTCAGGATGTCTGCCAGACGTGGCTGCTAGCGGGCTCTGTCACTGTTCCTACTTGACTCCTTCCTGTCCCTACTACCCCACAGCCACAACCGACAACAGCACCGCCAGTGAGCTTGTCATTGACTCCAGGCGGGGCCGCCTGCTCAAGACGCTCAACAAGCTGCTCATGGGCCCCTCCCTGATGGTGCACGTGGACCGCCTCCGCGTCCACAGCTACTTCCTAATCATGCTCATGTTCACTGCGCACCTGGTGAGCTGGGATCTGAAGCTCAACAGCTTAACAGAAGCCCTGGTGCCAGAGGGACAGGGCCACTAGCCAGCCAGTAGTGGGAAAGTTGCAGCTTGCGGCAAGCGCCAGTTGGGCAGTTGGGCAGCGCCCCAGGTTGCTGGGGAGTGCACACTTCACAAGGGCCTGTGCGTGTTGTATGTTTACCCTACCCTGGATGTTGCCGCCAGATTGGGTACCTGGTGATTACCAACCTCATTGGCAAGGAGCACGACAACATCTACCTGGTGCACAAGCAGGTGAAGCCGAATTGTCGGTTATGCTTGCAGCTTGTGGCTGGGCTTCGGGGCTAAAACGGTTGCGCCTCCCATCCCCACGTGTTCCTCCCCCAGGCTATGGCCATGGACCGATCACAGCTCATTGTGGTACGCACAATCTTCTCCACCTTCTGCCTGCGGCCCAACGTTACGGCGAAGGTCTCCGCCTGTGGCAACTCGCTTGATTACAACATGGGAAAGCTGGTCACCAATATCCAGCTGCAGGAGCAGTACCACCGTGAGCAGGCTAGCGGGGCTTGCCAAGGCCGGGGCGGGGCTTGCTGGCGGGGCGGGGCGGGGCAAGGCGTGGCCTTGATAGGTTGGTGCACGCGCTCGTCTCTCCTTTCCACTGCTGCGTTACAGTGAGGCATTCCAACTGCCCCAACGCAGAGGCCGTGTATCTGGGGCTCCAGGAGACCAAAGTCACACGCCCGGAACTTGAGGTAGGGCCGCGGTCACACATGGAACCCGCTCTACGGGGCTAGCTGGGAGGTGCGCACAGCGTCACAGCGTGTGGCGCGGTGATGAGCCCTTCCATGCTGTCTCGCCCTATCAGGTGTACGACATCTGGACGAACGTCCCCCTTGACTACTCGAGTAGGAAGGGTAGTGGGATTGCCGCGGGTATCCAAGGTCTTGGGACTAGGCAAGAAAACCAATGACAGCTCAAGTAAAACGGGTCCCGCCTAGGCACTCTAGCTTGGCTGTAGTGCCTCTCCTGGCTGTAACGGGGCTTGTTTGGGTACTCTCCGCTGGGCAGACTGCACGTGCAAACCTCCAAAACCCTTTTGCTTCTCCTCCCCCAGTCTTCCTCGACACCAACCCGCCCAAGGTGGTGCAAGGCCAGGACGCTGTCTGGGTGCTGGGCAACCGCTACATTGCCGCCGCCCGGGAGGCAATGTACCTCATCCCTGTGGTTAAAGATTTCTACAGGCAAGCACCGCAGCAAGCGTGATCACAGATGGCAGGGCGCAAGTGCCTGCTAACGCCCGCCTTGATCAGGGTTCCAGGGTCGTAGTAAACACCGTTCCATGCCCGGGCGCAGGCACCACCGCACCTTCGCCTTCCTACTGGCCAACGGTCTTGGCCCACTCTTTCAGGGCTACGCAGTGAGTTGTTGGCACCCGCAACACACGTGCACCCTACGTGCTTGGGGCTGCCAACCTGTGGCGCATTTCTGTCCTCCCTAGCTGGCCAAGCGATGGTGCTTACCTCTGCTAGCCACAAACCGCAATGCCCGATCGCTGTTGCTCTGTCACTGCTACTACCTGTGCCCTGCAGGAGAGCCTTGACTACCTTGTAAACTCGGCATGGAAGAGCATCGAGGAGCTCCGCGTTGGTGAGTACGCCTAGCCCTGGGGTCCCGCTTGCGAGCTTGGGACCTGGTGATGGTCCCCTGTGTGCCCACCCCTACCTTGCCCCACCCGCCTTGCAGAGCTCATCATCCTGCTGATTGTTGAGGCCATTGTCGTACAGCTCATCGCATCCATCTATGAGGGCATCCTGGTGCAGAGGCTGGTGGGTGGCGGCTGGGGTCGCTTCAGGCGAGGGAGGGGCCTACGTGGTAAGCTAGAAGTGCTCCTAGTGCGGCATGGCAGCAAGGGCCCCAGAGCTGCTCTGCTCCGTTGGCCCCTCAGGAGTCGGTGCGGATGCTGGGGATTCTGGCCATGCTGGGCCTGCCTGGGCCCGTGCTGCGCCAGCTGAGCACGGTCGAGACCAAGGTGGGACTGGGGGCGAGGGGAGGGGTTGAGGTAGAACAGGGTTCGGGCCTGGGCTCTGGGCGCGCTCCCACAGACTGTATATGTTCCTGTCCCTAGCTACCGTGCCGCCCCCCACATCTGTCCGTACATACGATCACTCGCAGATCGTGGATGACTCAGACGATGACGATGATGACGACGATGACAACGAGGACGAGGAGGGGCAGGAGGCCAAGAACGCGCCCAAGAAATCCACCAGCATCAAGCTGACGGCCGCGGAGGCGAAGGGCGCTGCTGCAGACCCTGTGGAGACGCATGGAGCGACCCCCGGGGACGGGCACCCTATGCCAATCGAGGGCGCCAAGCAGGACAGCAAGGACGTCGACTCCGAAGCCTCCTCGGCTGATGGGAAGGAGGGTGGTGCAACAGCAGCAGGAGGAGCTGTCAACAAGGTGCGGCATCGGGGGCCCGCCGGGGCACCAGGGACCCGGAACGACTCCTCCCCTGGCAGGTCCCACTCGCGTCTCTTGGGTTTGTCTGACCTCAACTCCTTTCCGGCACCCTTTCCCCCTCCCCGCCGCTCGCCTCCCCCCAGCTTGCCGCGGGCCGCTCTCTCAAGGCAATGAAGTTCAGTGGCTCCAAGAAGGCGCGCGCCTCCGACCAACACATTCACCACCACGGCCACAACCGCTGGCGCATCAACGGCAAGACCCTCATTCCCTCCTACTGGAACCTCTCCAAGTTTGCGGTGAGCGCACTGCGGTGGTGTCCCTGCCCTTGGGGCTTGCGGTAGCCTGGCCTTGCAAACCCGAGCCGTGTGGACTACTTTGAGCAAGCCCGCACAGCCTCTCAGCCTGCGCCCCTCATCCACATAGTAGCAACCCTTCGTTCGGGCTTCCTACTGCCCTCAGGTGCCGTTCGTCCTGTGGAACATCACAGTCGTGGTGGTCTACGTTATCTCCCTCCTCAAGCTGAACGGCATGCAGGCGCCGCTCGCCTCTCTCAACATGGCCTCCCACGTCACCTACCGCTACACGCGCGTGCGCGCCATGGGGGCGGCGTTCGTGACGCAGGACAGCAAGGAAGACCGGGACGTGTGGCGGCCGATGCTGCAGCACGAGCTCGATCTGTTCGAGAGCGAGTACGGTGAGGCAGGCTGCCTGGCCCTGGGCCCCACCCACAGCTTTGGCCTGTCCTAACAGCCGTGCCCATCGTGTGCTGCTGTCGTACACATGCAGACGCGCTCATGTACGGAGGCATGCCCATCTCCCTGGTGAGCGGTCCGCCTCAGTGACGCAAATCACTGCCTAGTCTCCCTGAATGAATCGCATGCTCACCGCATCCTTTGAACCGACACCGTCCCGGTACCTCCCGACCTGCAGCTCAACAGCACGTTCCGCCACGAGGTGCCACCCAGTACCTTCGCGTCAACGGATTTCGCCCAGGCCTTCTTCAAGGCCAAGAAGTGCTTCCGGTGAGCTGACCTCCTGGCCCCAAGCGCCCTCATCTAGAGCTGCGGGCAGGCTGCAGGTGCCTCTGCCCTGAGCCAGTTGACCGGATGTTATCCGTGATGAGCGGTGCTCCGTGCTCATCCTGGCTCCCCACTCCCTTATCCTTACAGATACGAGCATTCCACGTGCTTCTCCGAGGGGCACCAGTTTTACGAGGTGCGTACCGGGAGGGGCTGCACAGGCCGGCTTGCCGACGCTCTAAGGCCTGGGCGCTTGGTGGTGCCCTTGGTGGTCTTCTGGCCTTCCTACTGGCTAAGGCTCTGTGCGCGATCCTCCCTTGTGCACTGCCCGTCTCCCGACAGGCCGCTCACAATGGGCTCGATGTAGGTCGGGGTGCTGGGTGGCTATATGCCGGTTTTAGGCGGATGCGGGTATCGTGACGCCGGCATGCAGAGGCGCCCCAGCACATGTGGCACAACTCGTACTTTCCTGCCCGCGCCCGCCCTCCTCCCCTTGCTTTACGCCTTTCTCCCCTTGCTCCACGCTCCCTCACTCACTACAGCCCATGGTGCGGCGCATGGTGGCTGAGATGCGGTTGCTGACGCTGGACGCTGACGAGGACGTGGCCTACAACAGCACACGATGTGGGTCGAAGAGCCGCTACAGGCCACCACACGGCCAGAGGAACCTTGTCTTGCCTTCAAGGGGTGCATGTGCTGGAGCCGGAGCCACGGTCTAACGGTCTATAATAAGAGTCTCTCCGTACCCGCCGCCCCTGACCCCGCGACCAGACAACTTCATGGCCACCGTGGGAGGCAACGACCTGTACGAGGGCCTCCAGCAGGCGGCGCAATTGTTCGTAGACTACTCAATTTCTCGTTACGACATTGTGACTAACATGCACACGGTATGCTGGGGTGGAGGTGGGCGGCTGGGTAGTGTGTGCGGTAGGGCCACTGCCAGCATATGCCCAGAGCCCTTACCGAGGCCTGAGCGGGTGCCTTGCGTTAAGCGGGTGGGCGGGCTGCGCGAGGCGGCCGTCTGCTACTGTCGTACGGTGCTGATGTGCTGTCCTCCCTCCATGCCACGGCCCCCAACTTGGCCCAGATCCTGCTGATCTGCGCCGTGTTCCTCATCATCGCCTACCTCTTCTTCCTGCTGTGGCCGCACCTTAAGAAGACCCTACGCGACGCCGGCCGCCAGTCGGCGCTGCTGAGCCTGGTCCCGCCCGAGATGGACGTGAAAGGTCACGTGCGGGCGGTCGTACGGCGCGGGCAGGGCATAAAGCGCAGCAGGATTGCGGCAGCCCCGGGTGATACCGCGCAGGCCGCAATGCCTGCTGCCATCATGGCCCCCTCGGGCGTATAATGGTCATGACTCTCCTGCTGCCTGTGTTCCTGTACATTTAGTTTGGTGTGTGATCGGAGAGAGTTCAGGGAAAGCGGTTGGGTTGGGTCCACGCAGACGAATGGAAGTAGTTCCTTGGGCCAATGGTGCTGGTGCTGTTATGTTTTTTGCGGTTTAGGGCGGCAATCACCGGGGGTCAGACCCTGAGACTCTCGTCAACATTTATAGCAAGCAATGCTCGACACGGACCTGGTGTGACCAAGAGTGGGTTACCCGGGGGTGTGCGCCGTAATCGAAAGTGTGCGTGGCACAAACCTCGATGGTTGCTTCTTATGTACCGTTAAATTATGGTTGTGGTTGTGGTTGTGCTGTGTGACAAAGCTGCTCAAGAGGAGATGCATGTTTGGTGACCTGTGCTTTCGTCCTGTAGTTCACATGTTTGCACGGCAATTGGACGGGGTCCCTTTGTGCCCAATAAAGTCAGCTTAAGCTGGTCTGCTTTGCGCAAAGGCGTGGGCTCAAGTGTTGAGGCGTGCATGTGAAGTACCACATGTTTTGGGCGAGGCTTCGGCCCTCGTCTACCCCCTGTGGAGCAGACAAAAGATCGTCCTGCCTGGGTGGTTTCGTGATGACTTCTGGACCAAAAGCCATTGGTCTGCAACCGGGTGCATCTGTTGTTCCCCCAACCCGTCTGGGCAAGTCCGTGTTCGTGGGGTTGTGAGGGCCGAGCCCCTGAACACCACAGTAGGTACTTGAGTGCATTGAAAGAGGATTCTAGGTTTCAACCTTGCCTTCCCCCGCCTCCTTGAGTGTAGCACAATTATCCTTGGTGTTCTGTTGTGGTGCCTCGAAAGGTTGCTGCCAATGCTGCATGGTGACGACGCAACAAGGCGTGGTACAAGGCAGGTTTGGCATTGACCATGCTTTCCGGCAAGCACGTGCTTGCAGCGGCTGGTGTAGTTGGGTGTGGCCTAGAATCCACGCATAGCATAATCTGCTGGGCAGAGCTCACTACCCCATGTTTTTGGGCTGAGCCCCCGGCGTGTAGCGCCTGGCGCGGAGCACCAGCCGGGGGGCTCAGCCCGCCAGGATTACCCCGTGTCGGCGTCCGTCCGTGTGTGCCTGCTTCACGCATGAAACTGCCATTCGCGCCCAGCCCGCGACGCCACACGCTTTAGTTTCCTTATCCCTTTCGCTTGTGATGAGGGACAGACACCGGGCTTTCCGCTTGCTTACGGTTTCCTCGTTTCCTTACACGCTTGTTGATTGATGGATGACGGGAACAAGGCATTGACCCCTCAGTGGCTGCGGTTAACAGCACTCGCACAACGTTAAGCGCCACAGCTAACCTTCAAGCATTCAGGCACCCCTGCCTGGCATCTGTCTGGCGGCACAATTGTCGCCGGTCTGGCGGTCAGCCCTTGAGCAAGAGGTCCCCAAGGCCTGCAGGACCCGGTTGCCACAAGGAAGGATTATGCTACTTATAGTCAGAGTCGGCACGCCCCTGTGTGGCACAGAACGTAGCCTGGTGCGTGGCCAGAGACAGAGACACAGCAAGACTGGCTTGACGGGAGACAGAGGGGCTGGCTTCTTCCAGGGCTGGCGTACTTCCGTACACGAGGCAAGCTGGCAGGACTGCAGCGTTGCTATCTTCCCGTGGCCGAGGTGCGGAGGGCCCGGCACTGGCCCTGGCCAGCGGCAAAAGTGAAGGCGCGGAGTGCACTTCGCAGCCTCCGGCAGCCCTGAAAGTGCAGGGCCGAGGAGGGCGTGGGGGCTGCTTGCAGCCAAGCGTAGGGAAAGACTGTGGGAACCCGCAGGGCCCTAGCCCGAATGCCTAGTCCGCCGGTTGCTCTGGGGTGGCCTGGGCGAGGAGGGCGTGGGGGCTGCTTGCAGCAGCCACGCGTAGGGAAAGAGTGTGGGAACCCCCAGGTCCCGGGTGTGCAGGGCCCGGGTGTGCAAGACGGGGCAAAAGAGCCCGAAAAAGTGCCACACGGCTTCACTTTCCGTCACTGTCACTTTGATAGCAACACTGGGCAGGAGCCATCAGCCGTGGGGTGGCATCAAATATGGGGCACGCACTGCCGACATGGTGCGGCCATGCATCGCTTTCCCTGAGGCCTGGTCAGGAGGTAGGCACGCACTAGCCCGCAGCGGCCATCTTAGGCGCGGCGCGGCGTGGTGGCGGTGACGAGGTGCCGTGGCTGCTGTAACCCCTATAGATGCAGGCACGCGGGGCCAGACACGGCTAGCTGCACAGTGCAACAACCCTGGCGCCCTGTAACGCCGCGCACCGGCACGCGGCGGCCGTCGGGGCCGCCTGAGGCGCGGAGCGCGCGCAGAGGCGGTGACGAGGCGCCGTGGCTGCCGTGACCGTAACCCGGACCGCGTGCTTTGAGGTTAAGGTAAAGAATTATGCTTCTACTGCCCTGTGAAACGATGGCGCTTGATGGGCTGTGGGACGGCGATGGCGATGGTGGCCGAAGATGTACTGCGTATTGCGTCAAAGTTTCGGTGCCCCGGTGACCCGAGCTCGTTGACCTACAACAGACTTTATAACAGACGCTTCGTGTTGATACTCTGGTTGCGACAGGAAGGTCCCCTTAACCTTGACTAGAATCCGAATGCGAGCCTTTTGCCTTCGCGTGCTTCAATCGTTGCTTCCAAGCTTCAACTTGGCGTAGCTATCACTGCGATGCGATAAAAGATGTCGGATGTGGCAGACCTCCAAGATGTTGCGAGCGTGCGGTCCGGCCGCTCTGGGTCGACGGCGACTGGAACCACGGGTGGAATGTCAGAAACATCATCCCAGCAAAGTGACAACAAGTTCCTCCGCAAGAAGGCGTGAGTTCCGGCACCAGGGGGCCGAGAAAGAACCGCCATGGCCTCACGCCGTCCCGTCGGACCGCTTGCACTACTTGGTACTGTCCGGTGTGCTACTTGAGGGTTGACGCTGACTGGCAAAGTACATTGCAAAGAAACACCTCCCGTGTCCCTGAACGCAACAGAGACGCCCGACATCACGATGGAGAGGACAGCGAGCTTGCGCAAAAGCGCAATCTTCAGGAGGGAATGTTTGCATGTGAGGAGGCGAGGGCCGGCGACGGGATGCGCAGGGGTCTCGACCCTCGCCGACCCCGTCAGCGGCCAACGACCTTTGCGCGACGCACTATCCACGATTTCTTTCGGGATAAGTTGCAATGTTGCAGCTCTCGGGATGGGCTCTGAGCGCCAGGGGACCCGTGCGGCGCCCAACTGCAGGCATGTACACGCTGGTCAAGCAGTCCGCGCTGTCCAGCTGGAAGTTTGCACTGCTCAAGATAGCGCTGGAGTTCATGATGAACTTCATGTGGGTCCTGAGCTTGACTGGATGGGGGGGACGGCGGAACAGGGGCAACGTGCAGGGTATGGGAGGGGCGCGCGGACAGGCAGGCACGGTATGCTCCCCGCAGGGTACGGGTGGGGTCTTGGGCGGGGTGACTAGGCACGATGTGCGTGCCCATTCCCCCCTGATTACCGCCTGCACCTGCCATCTGTTGTCCACAGAGTCGTCTTCAACCCGTGAGCTGGGCACCTGGGGAGCAGGGGCTGGTGGACTGGACCGGCGTGGCGTGGAGGGGGGGTGGGCTGAGCAGTTGGCCGTGCTGGTGCCGTCACTCTGTGGGTGCAGGGGCTCTAGCGCTCTCTAATGTAGCCTTAGTTACCGGCATCCCGACTACCGTGCGAGTGGCTTTCTTGCTTTCATGTATAGGTAGCAGACTTGCGACCGGAGCAGGCCTGACTGATGTGTTGCCCACGCTGCGCCCCAGGTCCAACCCCGCCTTCAAAATCGACACCAACGACGGCCTGTGGCAGATCCTGCGATGGATCGTGTGGCGCTCCCCCATCATGCGGCTGTACGGGTACAAGACGTACGGTGAGCCGCAGGGGCCCGGGATTCAGCGTCTCACGGCTGGGGTCCCAGACAGGGCCCTGAACCTTGCGCCCATCGCCCTCACGCCCTGAGCCCACCCTCGTTCACGCCCAATCTCCTCCTCCGCCTCCCCAGTGACTGTCATGTACGTGATGGTGATCATGGTGGCACTGGCGATCGTGGGACTGGTGTGGCTCACCATGTGGGTCGGGCGGAGGCGGGAGGAGAGAGTTGCTCAGATGTGACTTGCGGTTTGCGTTGTGGGCCAGCGGCTATTGAGCCCCGCGCATGCCCGTAGGGCGCTTGTACGGATGCGCTCATCTATCCACCCCGCACTGCCCTTGACCTTTCCCCTTCAACCCCGCCCAGGGCCATGCGCAAGCAGGAGCAGTCCAAGTGGCTCAAGCACGCGGCCACCTTCCTGCACATCTGGTACGACCTCATGTTCGTCATGTGCTATGTGAGCTTCTTCGATTACTTCAGGTGCGCGCGTATCGTCTGGTGCGGGTGCCGGCCTGGAGGCGCGGACGGCGGCGGGCGTGCTTTGGCCGGGAGGGCGGGTGGGCGGGCGGAGGCAATTCAAAGGGCGACCCAGCGGCCCCCTGCGGGAGAGCCGCAAGGGAGCCGGCCACGCGTCTCGGTACCAACAGGGTCTTCCGTGCGGCGAGTTTAACAAGCAGCGCCGCGCGGGCTGGCCGCAGTACCCTAACGTCCTCATGCATCTGACTGTTGCCTGCTGACTGTATGTAGCTTTATGGCGGACTGCGACTTCGCGGGTAACCCAAAGCATCATTTGTACTTCGAAGATGTCCGTGAGTTGGGGCTAGGTGCGGGAGGCAGCACTCATAGTTGCACATGGCTACCGTACGTAGCCGAGTGGGTCCAACCCTGAGCGCCTAAGGCGCGAAGCTGGGCTAGGCTGGACAAGGAAGACGGTCTGCCCTGCAACCCTGACTGACCTCTTGAACAAGACGCGCATAGGCTCTCCATACGCTGTGAACTTATTTTGCCCTTCATCCCCCGCCGATAGGGGGGATAGGGTGCATGCGCTCAAGCCCTCACAAGGTTGTTAGGAATGAACCCCTTTTCCGCTGTCCTTGCCCGCGCCCCTCCCCCCTCCCCAGTGTGCCTGGAGATGCCCCACCTCCTCCACATGCTGGTGGCCCTCTTCACAGCCGCGCTCTTCCTCTTCGTCACGGCGCTCATGTGCGTGGGCCCGTCCTGCTGGAAAGGCCCGCCCTGCCCCCTCGCTGCGCCCTGCCTCTTCCCCAGTTGGCCCCCCACACGCTGCCTAGAAGCTGACGCTTTCCGCTTCCATCGGACCGCTGTATCCCGCCCAGGATGATCGCCGGGTGCGACCTGAACCCCGTGTCCAAGGGCTACCTGGCGTCGCCCGCCGCCTATGTGCGCCTGAAGATTCTGTTCGCCAAGGCAAGTCACGTGACTAGCCTCCTAGCTGGGAAAGTTGGGAAAGTTGCGTGTCCAACGGGCTTGTCCCACGTCACAGAGCAGTGCTCGGCTGCTCGCTAGCTGCGGAAGCGCGTGTTGCTCTCGACACCTGTGCTTACCCCCAATCCACCCCTTTCCTTGCCCCCGCCAGGCTGCTTACATCGTGCTGGCCAACTGCCTGAACAGCAACGTCAAGGTCCAGACCATTGGCATGGTCCTGGCGGTCGGCCTGGTGGTGTGGTGGAACCTGCGCGGGGTGAGCCTGCCGGGATGTGTGCCTCCGCAGGACTGTTCGGCGGTGGGCACGCAGGCGTGAGGCTGGCTTTGGTTGCCGGTACGGTGCCTTTCCCAACCATTTCCCACCACCCTTTCACATCCAGGTGCCCTTCTACCGCAAGACCATCAACGTGGTGTGGACGGGCCTGTGGTTCGGCGTCCTCTACACCTGGTGAGGCGGGGCCCGGGTACGTGCTGGTGGACAGACGGGCAAAGGCACGTTTTCTACTAGCGCTGCACCTCACGAGCTCCCGTGTCCATCTTCCGCCCCTGTCTTGCAGCGTCCTCGCACTCCTCGCCGCGTGGGAGAAGGACGGCTACAGCCCAGAGAAGGTCGAGCAGCGCACTCAGGTGAGGCGCTGCGCCCCTATCTGACGCCTGGTCCGGCCTGGTCCAAGCCTCAACGCCTTGCGCGCCTCCCTTGCAGAACGTGTTGTACGGCGTGTTCCCAACCGTCGTCGGTGGTGCCCTGGCCACGTGGCTGCACCTATGGTGGGTCGGGCTGCTGGCATCTCTTGGGACTGGGCGCACGGTCACGCTGGGCCCGCCCTGCGCCCTCCCGGGCCCCTGGGCCGGGCCTGCCTGTCCATGACAGTATTGCGGCACAACCTTGCCACATGAGGGGTGGACCCGTACCAGAGCAAGCGCCAACCTGCGCCTCCCAAGCCTTCTCGTCCCGCTCAGCTCTTGATAACACCCGGTGAAACTTGACAGCTGCCCGGGCCCTTCTGCCCTTGCTGCGACTTAACTTCCAGGTGGTACATGCGCCCCGCCAAGAAGTTCGTGGGGCTGGACATGACTGTCAAGTTGACCAAGGTCCACAAATTTGCCGACGTGC
The DNA here is from genome assembly GCA_016858145.1 of Edaphochlamys debaryana. Taxonomy (NCBI): domain Eukaryota; kingdom Viridiplantae; phylum Chlorophyta; class Chlorophyceae; order Chlamydomonadales; genus Edaphochlamys; species Edaphochlamys debaryana. Next base: position 406,508 of record JAEHOE010000109.1, read on the forward strand.
ACGAGGTGGAGGTGCTGAGCCGTGTGGTGCGCAAGTTCGACATCGACGGCGTTGTGGATGAGGAAGCCGCCGCGCATGGCGAGATCATCGTGAAGGCGGGCCTGCAGGTCTTTCCTGGCAAGCCGCATCTTCTCATCTTGTGAGTCGGGCCAGCAGGCAGGGTGGCAGAGGAGGCCTGGACGGAGGCCAGCGACATATGGCTGGGCTATGACTCGTGATGTCACCCACCCTTTGGGTTGGGCCCCGCCATGCACACAGGCTGCCAGGTCCTGATGACCATCATCCCCTGCTCCCTTGCGCGACACCCTCAGGTATTCAAACTTTGTTCTTGAGGTTAAGAAGGACGGACCCGCGTCAAGGACTCAGCTGCAGCTGGCCGCCAAGGCATCGCCCAACCTGGTCGAGAGGTACCAGGTGAGCACGCTTCGTAAGGGGATGCTTCGCTTGAAGGCCGCGGAATGGGGGTAATGAAGTGGGCCAGCGCCCAAGGGTTGCCCCCTGTTCCCCGCTCCCAGATCTTCTGCACCAATGAAGCGTCCAAGCGCCTCAAGGACAGCCAGGAGGGCGGCATGGACCTGCAGGCCTACATTGAGTTCAAGCGCAACTTCAGGTGGGGTGATGATGGGTCGAGGACCACCACTGCAGGGCATTGCACAGCCCTTCCATCCTTGCCGCTTGCGGCTTACTAGCTCTCTGCTTTGTGGGGGTGGTCGAGGGCAAGGGCTATGGTGGGACCGGGGCCATGTCGATGTAAAGCACGCCCTTGGACAGCGGGCTCTGTTTGTGCTGTCGGCTCCCCATCTTACTCTTCTTGTCTTGCCCTCTCTTCCATCCTCCTCCGTTCACCCTTAGGGCAATCCTGCGCGTTCACAAGGATGTGCTAATGATGCAGGCCGACCTGTGGCAGCAGTGCATGAAGAGCACCCTGAAGGTCACTGCGTTCGATAACTCTATGGAGTCCCTCGAGAGCGCCATTGTGCGAGCCAACCAGGTGTACAAGAGGTGGGTCGAGGGAATGGAGAGGAACGAAGAATAGGTGGCCTGGCTGCCGGCTCAAATGACTGGTGGTACTGATGCCTCTGGTCCCCGCCTGTCTCACGTTCTGGCCACGCGCCCGTCAGGGTGCTCGAGCGCTACCCCAACAACGGCAAGCTGCTGCGCTGCTACGGCAAGTTTCTTGAGGGCGTGAAGCACGACCCAGTGGCGGCGGCGCGTGTGTACGGCGAGGCCAACCGTCAGGGTGGCGCCAACGCTCTCTTAGCCCTCGACCTGAGCGGAGTGCAGTCCGCCGGCAAGCCCGAGTTCTTGACCTCGATGTCCATGGAGGATGACGCCGTGATCGTGATCGATGCGGAGGGCACCATCATGATGGTCTCGCAGGTGGGCAGGGGGTGCCTGGGTGGGAGGGGTGGCGCTCAGCATACTCAGCAGCTTGCCTCTCGACGGGGAGGCCCTGATGCCCAAGCCCATGTGACACTTTCGTCATCTGCTGTGCGCACTGACTTCTCCACTGTCCGCTGCCCCGGCTGCTCGCAGGCTGTCCAGAAGGTGTTTGGTTACACCAAGCTGGAGCTTGAGGGCGTCAACGTGAGCATCCTCATGCCCCAGCCCTTCAGTCAGCGCCACCCCTCCTACCTGCAGCGCTACATCACCACAAGCGAGGCTCATATGCTGGACACCGTGAAGGAGGTCGTGGCACTACACAAGGTGAGGGTCAGAAGGGCCACGCAAGCAGACGCAGGCCTCCCAGCGCGGCCACCCCCTTTTCCCCGTTGCCTTGCCCCCCTTGCCCCTGTTGTTGACTAGGTAACCTGTCTGACTCCCTTCCTTCGCCCCCCACCCCCTGCCTTGGCTTGCATGCCGCAGGATCGCTACGTGTTCCCCTTGCAGATCTGCGTTACCAAGCTCAGTGGTGTTGGGTCCGACAGGTAAGGGTATTGAGGGAGATCGCGCTGTCATCGTGGAGGCCTAGATAACCTCCTGTCGCTTTCCCACTCCGCCCCCCCCTCCTCCAGCGTCTTCCTGGGCGTTGTCCGGCCCATGCCCCCCAACGTGCACAACCTGCGAGCCTGGATTGCGCCCAACGGCGTCTTCCTGTGCGCGGACCAGCAGTTCGCATCGGCCGTCGGCGCCATGGAGGGAGAGCTGGTGGGCCCAGGGGTTGGGGCAAGTCGGGGGGCGTGAGCCGGCGCGTGCAAGCATGACGCGTGCCCCGTTCATTGTACCTTGCGCGAGATGCCCGTCCCCTGCTCTATGCCTCGCTAGCTAGCTTCTTGTCGTTCTCACTTAACTCGCCTGGCCCTCCGCAGGTGGGCCGCACGCTGACCAGTATGGTCGCGGACCAGGCCGCTGCAGAGATTCTGCTGGAGCGCTGCCGGGACGTGAGCGCGAGCGACCTTGATTCGGGCCTCGTCACTGCGAGCATGGAGTTCAAGCACCGCTACCTGGAGTCGGTGGTCATGGACGTCACAGTGCGCCTCGCGGGTGGGTGGGGCGATGGGGCGGGCACAAAGGGGAGCCCCGGGCCCGGACGACCAGCGCAGGTCCTTCGGCTTGGCTTGCTGGCTGGGGTCTTCCGTACGTCACGGCCAGATAACCCCTCCCGCTCCTGTCCGTCCAGGCACGGACGGCCAGCGCATCCTGGTCCTCAACTGCCAGCGCACGGACGCACAGGATTCGTCCATGCTGGTGGTCGACGTGCACATGAAGATCAAGGTGCGTGATGTATGATGAGGAGAGGGGTTGCGGACAGAGCACGCCAAACCCTGGCCAGGGGGTACGGCCTTTGCATGCGCTAATTGTGACCCTTGACCACCAAGCAAGCCCACACTCTTTACTTTCCTCCATCTCCTCCAACCATGCCCTCCCTTCCTCGTGCACCCTACCTTTGCCATGCCCCAGTTCGCGTCAGCAGATATGGCTCTGCTGCTGGGCTACTCCATGCGCAAGCTGGCCACCATGCGCCTCGACCAGATCCTCCCACCACCGTACAACACTCTGCATGCCAAGTGGCTAAAGGCAAGCTTGCTGCGGTTTTTTTTATGTGGGGCTTGAGGAGAACGAACGGCACATATCCCGTGATGAACTGTCAGGGCTTGAGGGTTGGCTGACCCCTCACACGCTCATGCTTGCTGCCCTACTTCCCTCAGGACCCGCCCACTGTGGTGGCGCCATACAGCTGCCGCGCTGGAGTGGTGGTGCACTTCCAGACCGAGTCCGGGGGCCTGGCACCTGCGAGGCTGATAATCAAGACGCTGGAGGTCAACCCAAGTGACCCGAATCGGCAGGTGACCCAGTACATTGTCCAGGTAAGGAGGGCCCCTACACTGTTGCTAGCAGAGCTGGCACAACATGCATTCATATATCACCGTAACTATTTGGCAAGGCAAGGAGCGTTGCCAGCGGTCACATCCAATATGTGGTGTGTTGGAAGGGGCTGCTCGTGTAAGCCGGGAGAATGCAGGTGCGGTGACTAGCCGGCCGGCCTTCATTACGGATCCAGAAGCTCGAGAGCCTGAAGCCCAACCGATCCCGCCCATCCCGAACCCGTGTGTTGTGCTGCAGGTTTCCAAGATCACAGCAGAGGAGGTCTACCACGGCCGGCAGCTCGTGCTCACCACTGACTTCAACGGCCGTGTGCTGCAAGTGTCCGACCCGCTCTCCACATCCTTCGACTTCCAGGCGCTCAGGCTCATTGGCCTGGGGCTGGGGGACTTTATCGACGTGTTTGGCGGCTGGGTGGAGCGGGGCGGCGACATGCAGATGCTGCTGCTGGCGCTGCTCTACAAGGAGCAGGAGCTGCCAGGTGCGAGGGGAGATAACACCGCAGGGTGGCTCCATCGGCTATACACATAAGTTCGGGTTGTGATGACCGCATGTTGACCCATGCCTGGTCCCCAACAGGCATGTCGTGGCGAATGCGGGTCATTGAGCCTCAAAAGGAGGGCGAGGAGAAGCTGCCCATCGTGACTGGGGCACAGAGCCTCGCTGGGATGAAGGGCCGCGTCTCCCGCTCGGCTTGTGTCCAGGTGGGTCTGCGTGTCAAGCTTTGACAGGATGCTTTGAAGCAGTGTAGGCAGTCAGGTACCTTGAACTGGCTTGGTTCATGCTAAACCTATTGCCCTGTTCTCACAGGTGGAGCTGGATGATGAGGGCGGTGGAGCAGAAGATGAGGACACCGCAGGCACACGCATCAAGGTCACCCTGTGGCGCCGCGACCTGATGGCGGGCATGGTGGAGCTGGATGAGGACCTGGTCATCCGCAAGGCCAGCTTCCTGACCGGCCTCATCACGGGAGTGCCCTCGAGCTTCATGCACAAGAAGCCGCTCAGCAAGTGAGGCGGTTAGGAGAGCCGGCGGGGCGGGGCACCACGAGCTTTTATCCATAAGAGATCACAAGGCCCTGACCTTGATGCCGCACAGCACCTGTCAATTCATTGCACCTCACCATGCTTCTTTGTTCCTGATGTGCTTGCCTGATGTGCTTGCTTCTACCCCGTGCGCCCCCTGCCTGCCCTTAGGTTCCTGGACATCCCCGAGGGCGCCACGTGGGACAAGCTGGTCAAAACGGCTGCGCCACAGAAGAAGAGCGCCCTCAAGGCCGCGGCTCAGAAGGGCATCATCAGCCCCGTCCTCATGTACGTTGGCCCCCACCCGGACTCGGGCACCATGCGGCTCCGCATGCAGGGCGTGCACATGTTGGTGCCCGGGGGCCGTGCCAAGATCATCGCCACCCTGCACCCTGACACCACCTACACGGGGGCTCACGTGGACCTTATGAAGGTGCTCAAGATCGACACCGGCGCCAGCAGCGTGCGCGGCGGGGACCAGGGTGAAGGCGGGGGGTCCGCCTCCAGAGCCATCTCTGCTGCACCATCCAGGGCCAAGGGCCGGGCCTCTCGGCACCAGCACAGCGGCGCTGGTCACGCTGAGGCCCACGGCGACCACGAGCCCAATGAGCACGGTGGCACGACCACCGAGGGTGAGAACGACATTGATGCTGACAACGAGCCCGACGTTGACTCGAACCATGCTGATGACGATGACGGGGACTCCCAGAAGGACGAGGGTGGCGCCAACGGCCAGCAGAGCCTGCACCGCGTCACCACCAACAAGTCCGAGTTCATCGAGCAGTGGGTGCGGACGCTGTCTAAGCAGGTCACAGGCGAGGAAGCCGCACTGGATGGCAAGCCGGAGGGCAAGTCTGGCGATGCGGAGGCTGGGCACCCGCCCAAGAAGGGGGTGCCCTCATCGCTGGCCCCCATTCCGGAGGGCGAGGACACTGGAAGTGGCAGCAAGCTGGCGACTGTCGCAGCCCTCAAGAGGGCCTTCAGCAATGTGAGCAACAACGACAAGGCTGCTGCTGAGGAGGCAGAGGCGGACAAGGCTGCCAACGATGAGGCCGCTGACAAGAACGCTGACAAGCTCAGCGACGCTGGCGAGTCGAGTGTGGACGGAAGCCAGGCCGCCAGCGCCTTCACAGGTGAGCCTTGGCCTATCTGCTCCGTTGCAACCAACTGTGCCTGGCTACTGTGCACAGCATGAGGCTGACGAGCCCCTGATCTTCCTGACCTTACAGCCACCACGGACACAAGTGCTGCAAGCGAGCTTGTCATTGACTCACGGCGCAGCCGGCTCCACAAGGTCCTGAACAAGCTCCTCATGGGGGCGTCCTTCACGGCCCATGTTGACCGCCTGCGCATCCACAGCTATTTCATCATCGTAATGATGTTCACGGCCCACCTCGTGAGTAGCGCAGTGATGGCAGCGCAGTGATGGCAGCGCTGGTCTTGTTTAATTGGTCTGACCTTGGCTGTCCCAAAGACACATAAGTGCATCCCATTGACCTGTCATCATGCCTTAACTGCCACGGCCCTCAGGTTGGCTACCTCGTGATCACCAGTCTCATCAGCAACGAGCATGACAACATCTACCTGGTGCACGAGCAGGTGCGGCTCAGCTGGTCGTGGCTAGGGTCTTGAACATGTACTGCCCAGCGCATTGTGGGTCATCCTTGCTCCTGGGGCTCGGAGTGACCCAAGCCCTGCCTGAACCCGCTGGCCTACCCGTCCCCTGGCTTTGACAGGCCATGGCGATGGACCGCTCTCAGCTCATTGCGGTCAGAGGCATATTCGGGACGTTCTGCCAACGGGCCAATGTCACAGCCAAGGTGTCGGCATGTGCAAACAGCCTCGAGTACATCATGGAGAAGTTGTACACCAACGTGGCCCTCATGGAGAAATACCACCGTGAGTGCTAGTCTGGGCGCCAGAACGTCAAGGTTTCACAAGCCAGACTTGGGACTTTTCTACCCATAACGGGAATCAAGGCTAACCAGCAAGGTTATTAAGGGAACTGCTCACTTCCGCGCAACCCTGCTGGTTGCCCAACGCAGAGGATGTGTACCTGGGGCTCCAGGCGACAAAAGTCAAGCGCCCAGAGCTTGAGGTGCGCGGCCATACGGCATGGGGTGACTTGTGACCCGCCGCCACCTGTGCTGTGTCACATGCCCTAGTGACCTGTGCCCTCCTTCCCCCATTACAGGTGTACGACATCTGGACGAACGTTCCCCTTGAATACTCGAGTAGGAAGGGTTGTCGGATTGCCGCGGGTATCCAAGGTTTGGGGACTAGGCAAGGAAACCAGTGACGGCTCAAGTAAAACGGGTCCCGCCGATCGATCTGTAGTGCCTCTCATGGCTGTACTAGCTGTACCGGGGCTTCTTGGGTACTCTCCGCCCGCTGGGCAGACCGCACTTGCAAACCTCCCAAACCCTGTTGCTTGCCCTCCCGCAGTCTTCCTCGACACCAACCCGCCCAAGGTGGTGCAAGGCAGTGACGCTGTCTGGGTGCTGGGCAACCGCTACATCGCCGCCGCCCGGGAGGCCCTCTACCTCATACCCTCTCTCAAGGACCTGTACAAGTAAGCTACCCGCTAGGCGCACCAACTCGTACTCCCTGAGCCTTGAGACACATTGCTTGAAACCGCTTACCCAAAATCAACACCTTGTGTCTGCAGGCACCACCGCACGTTTGCCTTCATGCTGGTCAACGGCTTGGGCCCGCTCTTCCAGGGCTATGCGGTGAGCCAACTGCTCTCGGCAGGAGCTGCGGCAGCGGGAGCTGGCAGGGCAGCCTGGCCATGAACCTCCACCTCTCCTCGAGCGTCAAGCGTTCTTGCGGAATAAAGCTGATCATGTCTGTGCGATGGCCTTCCGTTGTCACCGCAGGAGAGCCTCGATTTCCTGGTGGACTCGGCGTGGAAGAGCATCGAAGCGCTGCGTGTTGGTGAGCAAACTGGGGTTACCGCCAAGCTACAACGACCTTGCTTACAGTCGCATTTGGCCAGGGCACTGCTGATTGCGTAGCTCTCTGGCCTCTCCGCCGCGTGCTTTGGAGTGTGGCCAATGCCTGTCCTTTCTGTGTCATCCACCCTGTGCCCTGCCCGTACACAGAGCTCATCATCCTGCTGATTGTTGAGGCCATTGTCGTACAGCTCATCGCATCCATCTATGAGGGCATCCTGGTGCAGAGGCTGGTGGGTGGCGGCTGGGGTCGCTTCAGGCGAGGGAGGGGCCGTGGTAGGCAAGAAGTGCTCCTAGTGCGGCATGGCAGCAAGGGCCCCAGAGCTGCTCTGCTCCGTTGGCCCCTCAGGAGTCGGTGCGGATGCTGGGGATTCTGGCCATGCTGGGCCTGCCTGGGCCCGTGCTGCGCCAGCTGAGCACAGCTGAGACCAAGGTGGGACTGGGGGCGAGTGGAAGGCTTGAGGTAGAACAGGGTTCGGGCCTGGGCTCTGGCGCACTCCTACAGACTGTTCCTGTCCCTAGCTACCGTGCCGCCCCCCACATCCGTCCATACATCCGATCACTCGCAGATCGTGGATGACTCAGACGATGACGATGATGACGACGATGACAACGAGGACGAGGAGGGGCAGGAGGCCAAGAACGCGCCCAAGAAATCCACCAGCATCAAGCTGACGGCCGCGGAGGCAAAGGGCGCTGCTGCAGACCCTGTGGAGACGCACGGAGCGACCCCCGGGGACGGGCACCCTTTGCCAATCGAGGGCGCCAAGCAGGACAGCAAGGACGTCGACTCGGAAGCCTCCTCGGCTGAAGGGAAGGAGGGTGGTGCAACAGCAGCAGGAGGAGCTGTCAACAAGGTGCGGCATCGGGGGCCCGCCGGGGCACCAGGGGCCCGGAACGACTCCTCCCCTGGCAGCGCCCACTCGCGTCTCTTGGGTTTGTCTGACCTCACCTCCTTTCCGGCCCCCTTTCCCCCTCCCCGCCGCTCGCCTTCCCCCAGCTTGCCGCGGGCCGCTCTCTCAAGGCAATGAAGTTCAGTGGCTCCAAAAAGGCGCGCGCCTCCGACCAACACATTCACCACCACGGCCACAACCGCTGGCGCATCAACGGCAAGACCCTCATTCCCTCCTACTGGAACCTCTCCAAGTTTGCGGTGAGCGCACTGCGGTGGTGTCCCTGCCCTTGGGGCTTGCGGTAGCCTGGCCTTGCAAACCCGAGCCGTGTGGACTACTTTGAGCAAGCCCGCACAGCCTCTCAGCCTGCGCCCCTCATCCACATAGTAGCAACCCTTCGTTCGGGCTTCCTACTGCCCTCAGGTGCCGTTCGTCCTGTGGAACATCACAGTCGTGGTGGTCTACGTTATCTCCCTCCTCAAGCTGAACGGCATGCAGGCGCCGCTCGCCTCTCTCAACATGGCCTCCCACGTCACCTACCGCTACACGCGCGTGCGCGCCATGGGGGCGGCGTTCGTGACGCAGGACAGCAAGGAAGACCGGGACGTGTGGCGGCCGATGCTGCAGCACGAGCTCGATCTGTTCGAGAGCGAGTATGGTGCGTGGGGCTTGGGGTCACGAGCATGACGCACCACCACACTCGAGGACAGGAGCGGGAGGAGGGGTTGCATTCGGGACCTGGCGGCCAATGGCTGCTGTTTGTCCACTCGCAGACGCCCTTATGTACGGAGGCCTCCCCATCTCCCTGGTAAGCAACGATACTGTAGCCCCGGCATGGCCCTGTAGCAGATTTTACAGACCGTTCTTAGGGTATCACGCGCATACCTGGACTGCCTGCCTGTGCCAAGGGAAGTTGCCCAGGAGGCTTGGGGCAAGAGCCAGGCTTCTTCTCCGCAATGGTCGCGCTGTGCCCTCCCGCTCTCTTCCCCCCAGCTCAACAGCACCTTCCGCCGCGAGGTCCCCGCCGGCACGTTCGAGTCGACCGCCTTTGCGCAGGCCTTCTTCAAGGCCAAGCAGTGCATGCGGTGAGAAGCTGAGCGGAGCTTGCAGAGCGACGGGCTGTGCTGAGGCACCCTGCAGGGAGCCAGAGCGTGAAGGGCGCAGTAGATGAGAGATGAGAGCAACAGAAACTAGTACGCTGCAAAGAGCCTGGACGCCACCCGGGGGCGCGTAGACGTCAGGCGCGGCGCGCTGGCGCTTAGCTGGCGGCGAGGGCGAGCGGGAGCGCGCAGCCGGGGTCGCACCCGCACCTGGCCCCCACCTCCCTCCGTCCCCCGCCCGCTCCCCCTCCCCTCCCCTCCATCCGCTGTTCACCCCGTGCCTCCGCTCCCTCCGCTCCGGGTCCAACCGTGTATTATGCCTAAAATCTGCCCCCCTCCCCCTTCACCCCAACAGCTATGAGCAGCACACATGCTTCCCCGAGGGCCACCTGTACTACGAGGTGAGGTCCACGCCTGGATGGTGGCGGGTTGCCGGCTACTTACGTGCCCTGCAACACCTTGCAAGGTCATACTGTGTTCTTACCCCCGTATCTCTCCCTGTCCACATTGGTTCTTACCCCCAGGTCACTCACAACGGCCTCGACGTAGGTCGGGTTGCGCTAACGAGAGCCTGTAATCACCTGCGGTAGCGCCTTGCCTCCGCATGGCTGCGTTCCGGCCCATGCCCCCACTTGTACAGTTGTAGAGCAGGCGTTCCAAGCGCGCGCACCCCGGCCCCGTCGCCCTGCCACTGCCTTACCCGCTATCCCCTTTCCCTTGCCTCTCCCAGGCCATGGTACGGCGCATGATTTCGGAGATGCGGCTCCTGTCGCTGGATGCAGACGAGGATGTTTCGTACGACAGCCCGCGCTACACCTTCATGGCCACTGTGGGAGGCAACGACCTGTACGAGGGCCTGCAGCAGGCGGCGCAGCTGTTCGTGGACTACTCCATCGCGCGCTATGACGTTGTGACCAACATGCACACGGTGCGTGGGTGTACACGCGGGTCTAGGCCTGACCAACATGCCTGGGGTGGAGGTGGGCGGCTGGGTGGTGCGTGTAGGGCCATTGCCAGCACATGCCCAGAGTCCTGACCTAGGCTTGTGTGGGTGCCTTGCGTTGAGCGGGTGGGCGGGCTGCGCGAGGCGGCCGTCTGCTACTGTCGTACGGTGCTGATGTGCTGTCCTCCCTCAATCCCACGGCCCCCAACTCGACCCAGATCCTGCTGATCTGTGCCGTACTCCTAGTGATCATCTACCTCTTCTTCCTGCTGTGGCCTCACCTGAAGAAGACCCTGCGCGACGCCGGCCGCCAGTCGGCGCTGCTGAGCCTGGTCCCGCCCGAGATGGACGTGAAGAGCCATGTGCGGGCGGTCGCACGGCGCGGGCTTGGCATAAAGCGGACACATGTTGCTCCTGCCAGCTCCGCTCTGCAGCCTGTGCTGCCCGCAGCACCGGGCGTCTAACGACACGCACACCAAGAAGAATGCCGTGACCACGACGAACGCTCTAGAGGCACCGGTGATAGGGGCTTGCATACCGGGGGGGGCACTGTGAACTGTGCTGCAAGCACGGGCTGGCGGATGGGCTGCGGGCACAGCTGAGTGGGTGCGGGCTGTTTGTTGCGTACAGTTACCGTGTAGAGAGAGGGGGTATGGTCCCGACAGGGCCATGTACAGATAGCGAACCGCCGTCCAGCGTCTGGGCATGGAGAATGCCAGGGCTGCGCTCCCTCGCAATTGTTGGTGGGCTCATCCCCACAATTTTTCCGGGCTCGACCCGTTTCTCCCGCCTTCATGGCAGCCATTCCTTTTGTTCTAGGCACCATGCATTGCCCAATAAAAGCAGAGGAGTGCACTAGTCAGGCTTCTGTGAGGCAATAAGGCTGTCGGGCATGCCATTCAGGCATCATCTACTTTAGTCTTTTCGATCTTTCTTGATTTGCCTCAGTTCTGTTTCGCCCAGACTGCTTCTCCGTAGTTGATTCTGCTCCAGTTGTGCCTGTATTCCCGCCTTGGGTGCAAGATACTCCTTACGTTTTGGTTGGGTCACTGTGTCTGGTTCCGTCTGGGCTCCGGGAGCTGTGGAGAAATGTTTTTCGGGCAGAGCGCCCTCTGTCCCCGATGTGTGGAGGGAGCGAGGGGGGGGGGAACATTGGATACATGGGAGGGGGTTGTTCCGCGGGGCTCAGCCCTTGATCTTCCTGCCTTCGGGCTAGGAGGCAAACCACCAGTGGTGGCAAAGTGTCTGGCTTTCAGTGCAGAGCGCACGGCATACTGGAGGCATGCGTCTTGCTGCGCTGCGTTCTGAGGAAGGGGTTTGGGAGGGCAGCAACGCCCGATAACTAACCGTGCCTTGATCAAGCGCACAGCGTTGCCCCTTGCAATCCAACCACGTCGTTGGTGCAGACGGCTGAGCGCTCACTACTAATCTGTACTGCGCAGTCTTTGTCTTTGCGGTGGGTGTGACAGCGGTCATCCGGCTAGAATCCGAACTAACTACCAGGACCTCCCCTTCGTAAATTTATCCTGGCTTTATGGATGGAGAGAGAGATGTAGCGGGTGGCCGGTGGGCAGTAGGAGAGACGGACATCTCCTCCTTCGACTTTCTTGTGCAAGCAAAGGCCCCTAACTATGGCGGCGTTCCGGTGCTGTGGGGCTTGAGTGCGCGGCCCCAGTGCTGCCCGGCCTCGCGGGGTTGGGGGCTCAGCCCAGTCCTCTGTCCTACCTGAGGAGGACAGCCATCCTTGTTATCCTGGTGTAGCGTGCCTGGATGCCACAGCGCCCCGCCCATATCACCCTGTGTGCATGTGCAGTGTCTCTCTGGCTGGGTTTTCCTCCCTCGAGCAACCGGTCCGAGGGTGGAAAACCAGCTGGAGCGGGGGGAGCGTACGCAACAACGTTTGGCCTCGGTCTATCCGTGCTGAGTTGCGGTCTTGCGGAGAGAGGAGGCGGGGCGAAGCGGGGAGGCAGACCGTCGCGACCCCTGGGCCACCTTGCCGCCGAAGCTGTGCAGCGGCCACGCATAGCCGATGCATCAGTTCAATCTCCACGAAGGATCAGAACTGATTCCTGACGCCCAAAGGGGTGCTCGTGGCGTCGTGGAGCCGGCCACCCGCGTCTGGACTTGCGGGTCACGGTCAGGCACAGCTAGACAAACTAAGTGCCGCAGGCCATAACTGCTATGAATAGATAACACTGTCAAACTTAAAGCCTCGGAAACGGCTACCTTTTAGGATGGCTACCGTTCGGTCGCCGCTTCGAGACTAGCCACCTTTTGCGCCATTGCACCCACCACAACCACGGGCACACAAAATGAAATGCTAGACGCACAGTTCCAACCAAGCCCACTGTCTCCCACAGCTGGCATGCGGGACGACCAGTCGCAGCGTTGCAACTAGCGTCACCTGCACACGCAAGAGTATGAAACCTCCTAAGCGTGATGGCGTCAACATGGCGCGTGCGGCGGACTGCGGCATCCCGCCCCATCTGCTGGCACCATCCACCCGCGTCCGCGGTGCCCAGCCGCGGTGTGCGGCCCGCGGCCTCACACGCAGGCCCGGGCGGACGCTAGCTGTAAGATTGGTAGCCCTCCTGGCCACCTATGTCCTCGCCTCTACCGTGGATGCTGCTAGAGGGCTGTCTGCGGGACCGGGAGGGGCAGCAGGCCGCGCTTCGCCAGTGAGGCGCCTTGCGGCCGACGACCCAGGCTCAGACGGCGGCGGTAGCCTGTGTGAGATTCAGCCCGCGCACTACAATCCTTATAGTGGGATATCCCCGCCGGTGGCCAACGGGCAGCCGGTCTACCTGATGGTGCGTCAGCGAGCGGAGGGAAGGGGGTCGCCCCAAGGGGTGTCTGGACTGAGGGGTTGCGTTGTAGTGCAATCTCGCACTCGTCTCATGTAGGCGTGCGGGCGGTACATATTAGGAACTTGAGACGCGGTCACGGGTAGTGGACCAGCACGGGGGCGGCTCGGTGGGGCGTGCAACAGGGCAGTGACACCCAAGCCCACCCCAAGAAAGGTTGAGGGGCCCGCTCAGAACACGGCTTGACGCGAACTGTGCATATTCACGGTGTTGCGCTTGGACATGGAAAGTGGCACACCACCCTGCTTCCAAGGGGGGTCACCTTATCTTGGGACACGCAGATGCCGAGTGTGCCCCTCTGCTGTTTGCGCCGTGCAGGTCTTTGTGCGGATGCTCAACCCCCAGCTGCCCATCCTGGCAACCCTGTCGTACGGAGACGGACTGTGAGAGGGGCGGGGGGGATAAAGGAAGTGTGACCGCTTGCGCCCACGTAGCGCGAGGGCCAGAGTTGTTGCCGTACGGCCCACCACTCCGACCGTTTGAGGGGTTTGCTGAACCAGCCCTTGCCGCCCCTCACCTTTGCGCAGCACTCGGCAGTACCAGGCGGTTCCGTACGGCATTAGTACGGACTCCTACGGGCGATCAGTATTTCTGTTGGATCGTGCCGTGGGCTCGGCGTACAGCGACTCGAGCCCCGATGCCTCCACGGGCCGCCGCTACGCCGCCCCCGGCAACGTGACCCTCACCTGCGTCGCCCAGGACGACGCGGGGTCCTCCGCCGAGGGCACCCTCGCCGACATGTACGTCTACCCCTCCCCGCCCCGCGTGGCGAGGGGCGGCCAGCTGGCCCTGCTCCCCGCCTCGCCCTCCGACCCAGCGGGGGTGGTCTACGTGGACGGGGACAGGCCGCCAGCCACCCTCTCGGTGTCTACTCTGGACCTGAACGGCCCCTCGCCTGCCACGTGGCAAGTCCATCAGGTGACCGCCACGCTGACCATCCAGAAGCTGTGGCCGAGCGATGCCGACCCCGAGGAGGTCAGCAGCTGGGTGGAGTGGAGGTGGGTGGCGGGGTGGTTGCATCCTGGGCATGGCCCCACTGCATGTCCTCTGTGAGGAATCAAGGCTCTTGTGGGTAGCATGCCTCACGTCCAGCTGCGCTCCTCCCACGCCAGGTCCCTGACGGCCGCCTTCCGCCGTACGTCCACCATCTCTTGGGTGCTAGCCGACCCCTCGACGTCACCTTGGACCTTCAAATTCAACTTCCCGGGCCTCTACCGGCTGACGTGGCTGGTGCCCGACGTGGAGTTTCCGTACAGCGGCCGGCCGTACGCCTCGTCCGGGCCCATTGAGATCACGGCCGTGGCGGCTGACCCCAGCTTCGTGGAACCAGGCGCACCGCTACCGCCCAGCCCGCCGCCTCCACCGCCACCGCCCTCGCCGCTGCCCCCGCGCTCCCCGCGCGAGTGGTGGTGGGCGTGGCCGCCACCCATGGAGGAGGGCGGCTGGGCAGAAAGCCCCGGGCCACCGCCTCTTGAGCCTCCGCCACCGGCCCTCCCTGACACCCCGCCACCCGCCCGGCCCGTGTTTCCCTCACCACGTGCGCCAAAACCGCCGCGGCCGCAGCAGCCAACGCAGCCGCAGAGGCCGCCCCGCCTCCCTCCACCACCCCGGCCCCCTCGGCCGCCGCCGCCTCCCCCACCGCAGCCACCTGTACCACCCGCCCCGCCGCCAAGCCCTCCCCAGCCCCCGTTGGCGCCAAACCTGCCACCCTACCCGCCCGGCGCTCCTGGCATGACCTACCCGCCATCCTACCCGCCACGCTACCCACTGGACCCTTTCGCAGCGCCCCGCAAGCCCTCGTACCCGGCGCCCGATGCACCGGAGCCCCCGCCTTCCCCGGAGGACACTCGCCCCAACACTCATCCCGACATGTGATGGCCTACGGAGGCGGTGAGGCTGCTGATCCGACACCAGCCATTGGGGCACGGCTCTTTGGCAGCACTTGCGTGAGGCACGCACACTCACAGGCTGTGAGAACTTATTGTACCTTCATCGGCGTTCGTTGGAGACTTTGCAATGGGCACTGCGGACTTGGCGGCTTTGAGATGAGCAATGCTGAACCAGTTGCGGCAGTTCAAGGGGGCTTTGCAAGCGTTTGACAAGGTGTCAAGCTGGCCTGCTGGTACATGTGGGTCAAACTTGCTGATGGGGTTCAGGACCTAGCCCTCACTCGCCTGGTCGGTTGGTGGGCCAGTCCAGTGCACTGGCTGAACGGCCAAAGTCACTATTTAAACCCGGCCCTTACTCCAACGGCCCCTCAGAGGTCAGGCCTCATCAGCCTGTCCTCGGGGGGACGCATACACCTCCGCCGGCACTAAGGGGCAAAAGGGGCAAGTAAGAAGGGGAGGAAGGCGTGGGGCTTGAGGGCACGGATGTACCGCACCTGTTTAGAAGGCGAGCTATGTTGTTGTGTTGGTCCGCGGCGGGCTGGGCTGCTGTGAGACTCGATGTGAGACGCAGTGGATTAGACAGATGTGCAGGAAGAAGACGGGTTGAGACGGTTAGCTGTGGCCAAGTCATTGTGTGAAGCACTGATGCAGGGACGGATCGGGCGATTACTCAGTACGCATGCAGGGGGACGCAGCGCCCATTGTGGTGCATCTTTGGTTACTCCTTAGTCGCTCTGTCCTGGCCTGTCGTAAGGCGGACAACTTATGGGGGGCCGGAGTCTGCGCGGGGGTGCGTGGCTGCGACAAGTGTGGTGCGGCGCAGGTGCAGACAGGAACAAGCTTCCAACCCATGGCATCGTGAGCGTCTAGCTGCTTAGTGAGTGGAGTGCGAATGGTCCAGCTTTCAAAGACCGGTGTGGCACGCTTCATGCTCAAGGCGGAGTGCCGCCCCAGATTGAGGGTCTGAGGGCGCTTACAGGAGCCCGTGCAGACTGAACTCACTGAAGAGCAGGACCTTCAAGCGTAAACAGAAAGGTTCTTCAAGCGTGACTGCATCACTGCGCAGCAGCGCAGGGCATCAGCCTGTGTAATCTCTCCCTCCCAGGTTATTCCTGCCCAGCATCTGCCTCGCTCGGTTCATGACGAGTCCACCATGCCGTCCTTGCAAGGTACCCCTCCAACCAAGCGTGTCACAGCACGTTTTGCCCGGGTGCCCCTCACCTGCGCTCACTCACTCTTGAGTCCAGACCTTCCCCCAAGGCAACGCGCAAGCCAAACTATGAGGAAGTCTTTGTAAGCCGTGCAAGGCATGCAAGCTGCAACTCCCCTGCCCGAATTCATACCAGTCCGCCACATCCAGGAAGCCGCGTCCAACGGACGCGGCCTTATTCAGGTGGCATTCGGGCCATGCTGCACCCTTTGCCGCCAGTGGAGACTTGTTCCCTCCGTCCCGTGTGCATGTAGGCAAAAGCGCCCGCAAAACTGGGCGTCATTGATGACAGCATAAGTACGTACATCAGTTTCTGCGTGCTTGATCACTCCACAGTTGGATAGCAGTGATACGTGATGTCAGGTAGAGCGGGATGACGATCCCAGTCAACGGCTGGGCCGGTGCAACCCTCAATTCCCCTGACAGGAGTCCCACAGGGTTTCCAGGCATACCGTGTCCGGCGGCCGATGGGCTTAGCGCCTGCGCCTTGCGATCTGGAGTGGATCCGACGCCAAGCGTGCCCATTCGTCGCCCAGCATACAAGCCATACATTAAAAGTGCACTAAAGTAGTCATGCATTCAGCAAGTAGCAGAAGCATTGCCAGGATCAGCCCCGCTGCCCATGGCGGCTTCATCCTCCCCTGCCACACTCCATGCCATGCACATGCACCCGCCTTGAAAGCGGCATGCTGCGTATGGTGCTTGCATTTACTAACGGTGTTACAAGGAGCAATCAAACCAAAACGTCCCTGCATTGTGCCGCAAAGCGTGTAAGCGCGTGTGCATGTGCCACCATGGGCGTACCTACCCAGACCCCTACGCACAACATGCCCCGCCCAGGCCCTTCGCAAGGCCAGCCCAGCCACGCACGGACTGGCGCGCTACGGACCCGGCGGTTGCCCCAAGCACGCCCCTAACAGCCACGCAAGGCCCCTTCTCCTCCCTGGCAACTGCCCAGATGCGTGAAGGCTGCTACACGCCGCTCCTGCAGGCGGCTGGACCGCCAAAGACGCCAGGTTCTCGCCCGGGCCCGCAGCGGAGCTCTGTGCCTCCTCGGCCTCCGCCTCCGCAGGCGCCGTCGGAATGTCTTCCAGGCCAACCAGCAGCTGCGCCCGGGGCTTGACGTCCGCGCTGCTGGTCGACGTAGACGAGCCACGCGCACAGGCCACGCCGGCCCAGATGGCAGGCGTGGGCGGCAGCGGCTGCGACACTGCAGTGAGCTGGCCGACCGAGCGATAGCCCGGGGCGACCGGGCCCAGCAAGGAAAGCCCGGCCCCCATCACCCCCCCCCCGGCTGCGTCGTCCGAGTAGCCCACGTCTGTGCGATAGCGGGCCCGGCTGTGCCCCGACTGCACGGGATCGCGCGGCTCCGCCTCCTGTGGCCCCCCCGAGCCCCAGGGGTTCCCCAGGGCCCCGCAGTCAGGTCCCCAGGCGTCACCGTCCAGGTCCCAGGGAGCGCTGGCCCACGGCCGGGCGCCACAGCAGGACTGAGCGGCGGGCGCAGGCGCGGGCAGCGGCAGGGCGCGCGCCGGCCCTGGCTTCGGCCCCAAGCCCTGGCGCCCCGAGTAGCTGGCGCCCCCAGTGTCTGAGGGCTCGGGCAGGGGCTCGAGGAGCTGCGCAGCCGCGAGCGCCTCGAGCGCCTGGGCTCCCTCCGTGTGGGCGGGGGTGGCCGCGGCAGGCTCGACGGAGGGCCTCAGCGGCAGGCTGTCTCGCTCGCCGTCTTGTGCTGGGGCAGATTCAGGGCCCGGGCACCATGAGCCGTCCTCCGCTCCCGGCGCAGGAAGCTCGGCGACGGGCGAGGGCGGAATCTGCAACGGCCGCGTCATGGTCCGCTGTATGGGGTTGGACGTGTCCAGGCTGAGCTGGCAAATGTACTGGTACTGCCGCTGCGTCCGCGTGTCGGATGTTGCCGTGCCCATGTTGATGAGGAGGTTCCCCGAGGAGAGCCCGGCACCCGTGGCGTCAAGATCCCACGTGTCGTTGAAGGGATGCAAGAGGTGGTTGCGCGCGTGACTGCCGCCACTCACAGGCGCGGCGGGCACGGCGCTGCCTGGCGCCAAGCTGACGGGGCCAACGGCGCCGGCCTCCGCCGCCGCCTCCGCGCCGGGTGTTGCGTACACGAGGAACGGAGTCCGCGGCGGCTGCGGTGATGGGGGCGGGAAGCGCAGCATGTGGCTCCCGCAACGCAGCAGGCTGTCAGCCCGAGCGAAGCCTGCGCGTGCGGGCGAAGCTTGGGCCGCCCCCGGCCGCCCAGGGCAGCCGGCGGGGGTTGCGCCGTGCGCCGAGACTGCTGGAGGCTGGCTGGCGGCTACGGCAGAGGCGTCCGGAGCTCCGGAGCCCAGTAGCACCTGCTCAACGCTTAGAGCTGCCATGTACGGCTGGCTGCCCGGTGCGGGTCCCGTCGGATTAAGAGACGGCTCCATTGCTGCAGCGTACTCCTCGTGGCCTCGCGCACCCGAGGCCGCGCGTCCCAGCCCCATCTGGCTGAGGCCGTTGCAGCAGCGGCCTTGGGCGGGCTCCACGTACCAAGCGCACTTGTAGTCAGCAGACAAGGTGTCCAACTCGGCGCCGCCGGCGTCGCGTTCCGCGCCTCGATCCCGCCTGCCCAACGCAACCGGCCGCAGCGCGGCTTGCCCGGGCAGGGGCCGCACCGCCGCATCGACTCTGGCACCGCCCCGGTGCAGGGCAGCCAGGAGCACAGCAGCGGCACCGTCAGCTGACCCGGGCCAGGCCTCCGCAGTGTTCGTGGTGGAGAGGAGGTGCGGCAGCACCGCACGCTGGCTTCCTGGCCGGGAAGACGGGGGTGTTGGTGGTCCCGGGAAAGCCGGGCGCTGCCGGGCGCTGGTGGCGCCAACGCGCGGGCACAGCTCCAGGATCACGAGCTCGTGCGGGCGGGGGCTGCCAAAGGCGGCTTCTGCCGCGTCCTGAGGTGGGGCAGCAGGCGGGGGGTCATTTGGCCCGTTACAACCCTTGACGCACGCACAGATCACGTAAGTTGCCTCATTGCCCTAGTCTGGCCCCGCAGCTCACCATTCGACTATTAGAAGTCAGCTCGCGAATGCAGGCCACGCTGGCGCAAGAGCCACCCCGCGGATGGTCGCCGGTGTGCCACATCACAGGCCGCCCGCGTCCTGCAGGTAACCAAGGCGACAGACTGTAAGCGCCCCCAAGGCGTCAGGCGCGGATGACGGACGTGACACGGACTGCTGCATGCTGCGCCCATGGCAGCCAGGGCCCGCCCACTGCCATTGCTGGTTTGCTATAGGTGGGATGCCGGTTCAGAAAGCAGAAGCAGGCGCTGCTTAGGACGCAAGGTTTGGAATTTGCAGAATTGCGCAAGGACGCGGCAACGAAGCAAAGCCGCGGCACCAACCTGTAAAGGAGCGTAGACGCTAGACGCCTGGTCCGCCCGCGGTCGATAGCCACATAGCGGGGCGGCGCAAGAGTCCGAGTCGGCCAGCTCCAAGCAGAGTTTCCTTGGGTGTGCGCTAGTGTGCGCTAGGGCAGCCTTGTGTGTACTCCTATTATGGTGAAGAGTTCAAATGTGAATTAGGATTCCTCTCGGGCAGAGGGAAAAGCGCGTTCCCGCCGTGACGCACGTCGACGCGAATCTCAGTCCGACAAAACTGCGCCTGGCCGCGTCCCGCCCCGCCCCGACCCGACCCGCCCCGAGCCGCCCCGAGCCGCCGCACGACACAACGCCGGGATCAGGCTCAAATGCAACTCTCCAGTACAGGTTTATCCTGCCATCGTGAGCCCCACGCACTGGATGGCATGGCCGCCTGGTGACTGCGGGCCCAGAGCCGCGCGTGCCCTCGTCATTTGCGTCGAACTTTGCTTTGACAATGTGTCTCTCAACCAACCTCCTCTTGCAATCACCTGCCCAGATCTGACCATACCCCCTGCTGGTGTACCTCGTCCGCGCCTCCCGCGACCGTCGGCGGTGGCCTAGTCCTTGACCGCCCGGATGCACTTTGCTACCAGCCTGCGCCCTGGCACCGCGCAACAGCGCTTAACAACGACGCGCCTGAAGCGACGGGCTGCGGTCTCCGCAACCCTGCCCCTGCCTGCAGACCGGCTCCCCACTAAGCTTCCCAACTGTGGGGGACGTGATGGCGTCTCTCGGTATCTGGCATCACCCCGCTGCGGGCCGGGGGACCTGCGCCAAAAGGGGAAGTGTTCGTAGCCTCACAGCGGACTGAGCCAGACAGCCAGTGCAAGAATGCAGTGCGAGGATGCAGTGGGCTCAGGGTGGGCTCTCCAGTAGAATCCGCAGCAGCTATGGCCTAGGAGCTCAGTCCTCTGCCCCCTGCCATCGCCCACCCGCCCCATGTCCGTCCATGACTCCCTGGGGACAGCCGCCTGGAGGCTCTGGAGACACAATGCTAGGCACTCTGGGGGCTCCCTCGGGGACTGAGGGCACAGGGGACAGAGGAATTGGATGCCGCACTGCCAACGACGCCGAGTACAGACTGCAGAGCTGCAGGCGCCAAGGACTAGGCCACGCCACGTCTTACAAGCGGGCCATACAGGCGGGCAAGCCGTGAGCGCGGAGCTACCGTATCCACGCCGCACTCAGCAGCCCCACAGATCCGGGTCCCGATACATCGGCCCCCCACCCATCCCGGTTTGCTTTCGTCCCTCAAGTACACCCGGGGTTGGTATCCTGCCGCTCACGGAGCCCAACAGGCATCCCCCAACTGCCCTAGCCCCCATTAGTGTCTACAGATCGCCTCCGGTGACCACCCCAAAGCCCCCAGCCCACTATGCGTTCCCCCTCTTTTCCCAACGCACCCGAGGTGCGTGTCCTGCCCTGCAAGCTACAGCCCGGCGTTGCACGGACCTGCCCGACCCCACCAGGCGTCCCAACAGATCACCCCACAGGCCCACAATCCTCAACAGCCTACCCGCGGCACCCTCGCTGCCCCTGCTCCTCCGCGTCCCTTGGGCGAGCGCCCGGCGCTCCCAGGAACCGCGCGCGGCTCCCTCGGGCAAGCAGCTCCCCAGGCCCGGCGTGTTGCTTCCTGAGACGGGAGCCCGCTGCCGTCTCGGCAGCGCAACCTCCCTCCCGCCACACCTCCGCAATCCACGCCCCGGGCCGTCAAGGAGGCGCTGACCCCGGCCCTCCGGTCCCAGCTCTACTCCGCCACCCAGGGCCGGGGCGGGCACTCCGAGGTGGCTGCAGGCACTCCCGCTCAGCCCCACCGCACGATGGCCCCAGCCCACGTGAGCCCAGCGCCGAAGCCCGCCATCGCCAGCTGCGAGGGCGGGGCGGGCAGCAAGGGGGGGCGCAAGGAGGAGTAAGACAACTAGACCGATCGATTGTGCCAGAGCGCCCTTGCTCCTGACCTGAAACCCTCCTTCCTTCCTCCCGCCTTGTCCCATACCATCATGTTACAGTCCGCCCTTGCTTTCCGTTCCCTGCCTGCCCCGTTACCTCCCCTCCCCCTCCCTCCCGGTAAGTACTCGGCGGTATGTACCTCTCCACGCAACGCTTCCCTGCCGCTCAGCAACAACCCCCCCCCACACACACACACACACCACCCCCACCCCCCCGCCCCCCCTCTCCCCACCTTGTCCCCCGGCTGGATGCGGCCGTTGCGCACCGCCTCGTCCAGGGCCAGGGGTATGGAGGCGGCGCTGGTGTTGCCGTACTGGGCCAGGTTGGACACCACCCGCTCGGGGGGCAGGCCCAGGCGCTGGGGGTGGGTGGGGGGTACAGCGGGGCAGGGAGGTGGGCTGAGGTCAGGGAGGAGAGGCGGTGAGGGTGGTGCGGGAGGTCCGTGCAAGCAGGGCTGGGGAACAGCAGGCTAGAAACAGCGCAGGCGGCCCAGCGTGCGCCCGTGCTGCTAGTGGTCGTCCTTGAGTGTTCCTAGCATTGCCGGCCCTGGGCCCCGTAGGCGCCTGCAACCACCCTGACTTCCAAGCCTTCGCCTGCGAGCCGAGTCCCGGAAGCCTAGATGCGTACAACCCACCTCCCGTCTCCCGCCGCCTCCCAACCGCAGTGCACCAAGTCCAGCACACACTGGCACAGCCCCTGCCCCTCCCCGCGCCCCTCTCCGCCGCCCCCACCTGCGCCGCTGCGTCGAGGATGCGCTGGTTGGCCTGGTGCATGACCAGCCAGTCCACCGACTCCTGGGGGCGAGGGGTGGGTGCAGACGGGGGTCAGAGGGGAGCGAGGAAGAGCAGGGCGGCGGACCGGGGGGGGTCGCCACGCGGTGTCGCCAACCAGCGCACACGCAGTGAGGCAGAGCGGGACGGCAGCCCTCTTCCCAGTGCGCTCCGCCTTCGCCGCCCTTTGCTGTGCGCATGTCCAGACCCCCTGCCGGCCTAGCCTTCACTCGCCTTTTGCAGCCCGGCGTTTTCAAGGGCGCTGTCAATCACCTGCGGAGGCAGCATGGGAGGCGGTTGTCAGGAGCGCATCGCAGCGTGTCACACAGCCGTGCACGGGCCTGCTGCCTGCAGTGAAGGCGGCGGTCCGCCTGCTCTGCCCGGACCCAGCCACGCCGTGCTCCACTTGACTTCTGCCCTCTGCATTCTCCTCTCTCAACACAGCAAATGACCACTCCACACAGCAGCTCCACTTGCAACCCCTTTTGCCCCCTTGCAACGTCCTTCCTACCCTCGCAACCCCCCTCCGGACCCCGCAACTCCCTCCGCAACCCTCCTCCCGCCCCCGCAACCCCCTCCCGTCCCGCAACCTTCTCCGCAACCCCCCGGCCGCCCCTGCAACCCCCCTGCCGCCCTTGCTAACCCTTCGCAACCCCCCTCCCGCCTCTGCAACCCCCTGCCGCGCCCGCAACACCCTCCGCAAACCCCCTTCCGCCCACGCAACCCGCCTCCGCAACCCCCTCCCGCCCCACAACCCCCTCCGCAGCCCCCCTGCCGCCCCTGCGACCCCCCTCCCGGCCCCGCAACCCCCTCTCCCCCCCCACCGTGGGCACGGTGCGCACAGCGAACTTGAACACGTCCTGCCCCGCCATGTAGATGTTGGCGTAGGAGGCGTGCGAGGAGGGGGCGGAGCCCTCCGTCAGGGGCTTGGCACCGGAGCCTGGGCGCAGAGGGAGGGGAGCCGGGGGGCCAGAGGCGCGGTTTGGGTGTACGGCGTGGTGCCGCTGGCGGCAATCGGGTGGGGGCCACTTGCTTGTACCCCAGACCCCGTGCGTCCTTTCGCCTGGGGCCTGAGCAGCCCTTGCCGCTTGCATGCGCACCCCTCTCTGAGAGTTATGTCGGCGACCGATGCGTTGGTCGGCCGCGATTGATGTACAGCCGACGGGCGATTCGCCCTTGCTCCTTGCCTGCAACTATCCCTATCCCACGCACCCAGGCCGGTTCCCCTGCACCCGGCCGTGCCTTGCTCCGTATCCTCGCCCCACGCGCCCCCCACCAGACCGGCGCGCACCCGAGTACATGCAGTGGAGGTGCTTGTGCCCCGTGCCGTCGCTGCCCATCGACATGCCAATGATGGCACCCTGGAGCGGAGGGCGGGGGTGGGGCCAGGGCCGCAAGGGAGCGTTCAAGCGAGCTCATCGCTGGGGTCATTGGAGCTCGGGTCAGGGCGCAAACACACAAACCACCCAGAGGGCCACCACAGGGAGCTTGCAGAACCCGCAGGCCTACAGTCCCGGCCCGTTGCGCGAGGGCTCACCGGGGCCGCGGGGTCAGGGTTTGCCCGCATCAACACCGCTCCGCAGGCGTCCCCAAACAGGATGCATGTCCCTGCATGGCAGCAGAAGCAACTCATGAAGTAAGAAAGTGCCAACATTCGATCGCTCCCGGGCTTGCCTGGGATGAGCTAGGGCCTTAGCTGTGGGTGGCGGTCACAGCTCTGCATCCAACGAGCGGCTCCGCGCAGCAGTGCCCGCCTCCCCCGCATGCTGCCCCCCCTCTGCCCCCCCTCTGGACCAGCGCTTGCATAAGCATGGTTCAGGTCCCCGCCACAACCCACCTCGGTCGCGCCAGTCCACGAATCGCGACAGCGCATCGCCGCCAACGATCAAGATGTTCTTGTAGGTCCCGCTCCGGATAAACTGCGAAGCAGTCACCAGGCTGACCATGAAGCCGCTGCACGCGGCAGTGATATCAAATGCCACGGCATTGCTGGCGCCGATAGCCGCTTGGACCTGTGGAGGCGGGCGGCGGGAGGCGGGATGGCGGACAGGGGCGGCGGTTGGCTGGGCCTACACAAGGAGGGCCCCACACACAAGCCAGGCCTAAAACCATGTCCGCTCTTGCCCTGCCCCCCTTCCAGCACGTCGCTCTACACCAGACCCCGAACACACAAGCCGTTTCCCCAAGCACGGAAGGGCAGGACGGGGTCGACGCACGAAAACGCCTGCGAACGTGCCAACGTCAGCCCAACCCTCCGCCCGAGCAGCCCGAGCGTCCCGTGACGACGGCTATATTGTGCAGCCCAACGTCAAATGTTACGATTCGGCAACGCTGGCGGCCGCGAGCTGACGGCTGATAAACCATTTGCCATGCCCCAAGGCACACAACGCAAGGCGATCAGCCATGCCAATTGTGTCAAGTTATTTGTTGAGATCAGGTCCAGGCCGGCTCCAGGTCCGGGGAGCGTGCGACGGGACCGCGACGAGCGCCGCGAGCGTTACCGTGGCACTGGCGGCCCCTTACCCCTCCCCGCGCACCAGGCAAGCGTTGCCGAAGGTATCGTCCGCAGAAGAGGTCGCCATCAGCACCAGATCAACCTCTTTCGGGTCTACCTTGGCCATCTCCAGCGCCCGCTGGGCGGCGAGCGCTGCGTGCTGCCCGAGCGTCTCGTCCTTGCCCAGCACATGACGCTTCTTGATACCCGTGCGTGTCGTGATCCACTCGTCGTTCGTGTCCACGAGCTTCTCAAGGTCATGGTTGGTGAGGAAGGTCGCCGGCACGCTGCTACCCACGCCCACAAGCTGCTCCACGGCCTTTCCTACTCGACACACTTGCAGCGATCGCCGAGACGTCGGCGCGTGTCGCAGCCCGGGCTGCGGTCTGAGGGCCGACAGCCTCATTTGGGAAGCACGCCGAGACCTATCAGCAGTGCTAGAAATGAGGTAGTTTGTTCAAAAGGGGTTTGGGTTGGGCGGCGGGGTAGCGGGGGCTTGAGTGTCGAGCTGGCGCCTGCAACCCCCATGCAGGCGCTGGAAAATGCATCACCCCACCCGCCCCTGCCTCACCGCTATTGCTTGATAGGCTAGCGCTATAGGATCACACTTTGATAAACGTAGCAACGATACTGCCGGTCCGCAACGCCCAGTCCACATTGCAGTCCACATTTGTGCAGCCCCTGGTCTTCCGCACGGGGCCGTGGCGGGGCTCTAGGACCTACAGTAGCCGTGCTGGGTCTGGCCTCTCACTCCAGCATCCCCTGAGGCCAGGCCGGGCACTCCAGAGTTGACCGCGCGCCTTCAGTAGCCAAGCCTGCTCTGACTCCCACCTAGACCCCTCACTTGCGCCTCTTAGTTGCCGTAGCGCTCCTGGCCCGGTCTTAGAGCTCGCACTGCGGCGGAGGGCCGCGCGAGGTCTGGACCATGGCGGCCAAACTACGCAAGTTCCTTCTCCGGTACTACCCGCCGGGGATCATCTTGCAGTATGAGCGGGACGGAGTCATGAAGCAGAAGCCCATCGACCTGCTGGACTTGACGCCAGACGTGGATGTCGAGGTGCGTGCGCGTCTCGTGCAGCTTGTGCTCTGCGAATGCCTGGATGCCGCTCACTGGTAACCTTGCGGGCGCCGAGTGGGATCGGGACCCATCCTGGCGGAACTCCAACCCGAGACATGCGGGATTCGCGCCGCGGGACCGCTGGGCTTCACTGGGGTGCATGCGCCAGCGCCCATGCGCTTTCCCTTCGCAAATGGGCAGTTTAGAGCTTTTGCCGCCTCCGCCGTTCCGCAGGTGCTGCTCTCGCAAATCATTCGCCAGGAGCCTCTGATCAGCGAGAACAGGCGGCCAGCACTGCGGCAGCTCATACACCGGTTGATAGACAAAATGATGGAGCAGCAGCATCACAGCTTTACGCTGTTCAAGGTGAGCGAGGGTGTGGTGCCCGCCGGTTTCTGGAACGGCCTGGAGAGGCCCGGGTTGGGAGGGAACCTGGTGAGGGGCAAGCAAGGAAAGGAAGCGGAGGGCCCTCGATGCGTTGGACGGTAGTATCAGGGGGTGGGCCGGTGGACAGACCGTGGGTGCGGTGTGTTATGGTGCGGGAAGACTTGGGTGCCACGTGATCGCGCGTTGCGTGCAAGGGAAATAAGGACCCGTTCTGAGAGGGCGTGAGAAATGCATGGAGCAGCAACTGTGGCTCAGGCACAGCCGGGAGCAGCATCCTGAGCGGGCGCGCACGTCAGCGAAACCAAGTCTGACTAGTCCATAGCGCGCTGCCCGGCTTACATCATCGGGAGAGCAGGCCGTCTTCGCAGATGTCCTACGTCTGTCATCCCTGACTAGATTGCGGGCACTGGAGACTCTGGCGCCGCCGCCGGGCCTTTGGCCTGGCGGGAAGTTGCGTCATGCAGCCCACGCTGCAAGGCACCAATTCATCCCTCCCCTGCTGCCCGGCCCCATTCAACTCCGGACCACGCCACGGCCAGCGCTGTTCATCACGACATGTGGCCTCGAAAGACTCGGAGGATTTTGTCTGGGGGCGGGAGGTGGGTGCTTTGCCACACCACCTCCCTGCCACCCCTGACGGTTGCCGCCCGCGGGTTGCACAGTTAGCTCAGCTCCCACGCCCGCATGTCCTCCCAGCCTGCGCCGGGAGCCGCCCACCTCGCCGCTCCCCTCCCTCCCTGGCTGCCCTGCCCTTCCTGCCGCCCAGGTGCTTCGGGCACACATCCTCCCGCTCACCAACTGCGCCTTCAACAAGAGCGGGGACCGCTTCATCACCGGGTCGTACGACCGCACGTGCAAGGTGAGCTTGCTCTCACGTGCCAACAGCGGGGCGGCCTACCTTGTAACTCTCAACTCATGTGTGACAGCGGGACTGCTAGTGACGCGGCCTGACCTCTCCATTCTGTCTGGACTGCAGGTGTGGAACACGTTTACCGGCGAGGAGATCTTCACGCTGGAGGGGCACAAGAACGTGGTGAGTGGGGCCTGCCGAGGGCCCTCTGTCGCGTTGGTTGAGGCACGCAGCCCGTCGACTCCTCGCTGCGCGCATGCAACATGCCCATCGAGCCATACGTCCCAAGGCAGCCGATTGCACGTCCTGACCGGGTCCCTGCCGTGCCCTGTCCCTGCCGTGCCACCAGGTGTACGCCATCGCGTTCAACAACCCGTACGGCGACAAGATCGTGACGGGGTCCTTCGACAAGACTTGCAAGCTATGGGACGCGTACACGGGGCAGCTCTACTACACGCTCAAAGGGCACCAGACGGAAATCGTCTGCCTGTCCTTCAACCCACAGGTGCGTCACAACTCTGTCATGGCTCTGGGCTTGGGCCATGCGGTCATTAGCTTGCAACTCCTACATGTACACCGAGACTCAGTACTCGTCACCTGCACACATGAGGGATGCCCGCGTCGCCCCGTGCCCTCCTGTCCCCCGCAGTCGACCATCATCGCCACGGGCTCCATGGACAACACGGCGAAGCTGTGGGACGTGGAGACGGGGCAGGAGCGGGCGACGCTGCTGGGGCACAGGTGCGGCGGCTCCACGCTGCTATTGGGCCATTTTTCCTGCTGTAGCCGACCCGCCTCAGTTTGTCGTCAGCTGTTCCCCGCGTATACCCCGGCGCCCCTAATTGACGCGTGTCTGCACCCCACCTGCAGGGCGGAGATCGTCTCCCTGGGCTTCAACACGGGTGGGGACCTGATTGTGACCGGCAGCTTCGACCACGACTCGCGGCTGTGGGACGTGCGCACGGGGCAGTGCGTGCACGTGCTGTCCGGGCACCGGGGCGAGGTGTCGTCCACGCAGTTCAACTACGCGGGTAGGCGTGCGGGCGGCGTGGGTTGGGCGGGCTGACATCCGCGGCTGCAGAAAGGATCGCCGCATGTAGCGGGGAGTACGGAGGCCAGCAGCTGCTCCCACGATTGACAGAACGGCAAAGGAAGCTAGCCCGGCTCCTTTTCTGGCAGCACTCTTGATGATAGCGCCCTGTCACGGCCTGAACCCCAGGCACCCTCGTCGTGAGCGGATCCATCGACTGCACGTCTCGGCTCTGGGACGTCCGCAGCGGGCGGTGTTTGTCCGTCAAGCAGGTGAGAGCTCGCTCCGGCTGCCGTCGAAGGCATGATGCCAATGTCTACTCTCGGCCGGGAACGGTGGTGTTCATGCACACGAGGCCTGGCGCAATCCCCCACGAGGTCAAAGTCCCTTCTCCACACGCCTGAACTGCCGCACCGTTTGCCCGCCACGCAGGGCCACACGGACGAGGTCCTGGACGTGTCGTTCGACGCGGCAGGGAGCAAGTTCGTGTCGGCGTCGGCGGACGGGACGGCGCGGCTGTACCACACGCTGACGGGCGTGTGCCAGCACACGCTAGTGGGGCACGAGGGGGAGATCTCCAAGGTGGCCTTCAACCCCCAGGTGCGGCGAGGAAGAGCACGGGGCTGACTGAAGGGTGCTGGAGGGGTGGGACGCACGGAGCTGGTGGGTGCCTGCTGTGCTGGAGACGAGTGGCTCGAGGATTGCCTGCTGGACTGGTCAAACAGGGTTCCCCTCACGGTCCTTCTCGTTCCGCAGGGGACGCGGCTAATCACGGCGTCGTCGGACAAGACCTGCCGGTGAGTGGCGTGCTCGGGACCGCTGGTTGTACTGAGCCTGGTTCTTCGTGCGGAGCTTCGCCGGCTTCCTGGAATCGTAAGGTCGAACTTGCTTCTTGTTTAAGGTCCTGACCTGGCTTGCGCCGCCTTGTGCCGCCGTCCCTCCACCTTGCCCTCCAGGTTGTGGGACTGCGAGACGGGGGACTGCCTGCAGGTGCTGGAGGGCCACACGGACGAGATCTTCTCGTGCGCCTTCAACTACGAGGGCGACTTCATAATCACGGGCTCCAAAGACAACACCTGCCGCATCTGGAAGGCGCTCACCGCCTCCAGTCAGCCGGGGGTCCCTGGCGGGCACGGCGTGCGGCCCACCACTGCCTTCTCATACAACGACTGAGGGGCTGGGGTCGGCTGTCGTCACGGCAAGGCTTCCAGCGGGCGGGCAAGCAGCGGCGCACGGAGGCTTGGAGCATTCCAAAGCGGCGCTCGCGAACGGCGGAGGCGAGCCTGCCGGCGGCTGGTGGCGGAGCCTGGGTCGGCCTGACTTCGTTGCGTAGGGATAGGAGGAAGGGTGCGGTGGGACTGCTTGAGAGCCCTCGGGACGGATGCACCGCGAGGTGTTGGCGAGGGCGCCAGGGCAGTACATACGGGAAGGTTGGAAGCAAGCATGACAGAGGTGGGAATGAGGCCAAAGAGGTATGCGAGCGAGGGGTGCAACGGGAGAGTGGGTTAGGGTAGGAACCGTAGGCAGTGAAGAGGAGGAGCGCGTGGCGTGTGCGCTCGTGATGCCAGCGTCAGCTTGGAGCAAGCCTTGCGTCGGTGCACGTGGCTTGCTACGGTAGTCCGGACTCCTGGCTCGGGAGCGATGACGGGACTGGCTGGAATGTCAAGCGGATGCGGGCATGGCCGTGACCGGGTCGTGTAAGCCGTGGAAGTGTGTCTCTGTGTTAGAATCTCTACAGATCCCGAGGCCGAAGGCGGCATTGCACGCTTGCCCCCGCTTCAGGGAGCCTCCGACCCATGCTGGCGCGTGCTATCGTACGGTAGCCTGGTAAGCCTGCAGAAGACACGCACCAGTACCAGCCAGAGTCACCTGATACTGGAGCCTCCATGTGATGCACACGCAGCAAGGCTTGGATTGGGGATGCATGGCACATGCTCAAATCAGTCATCATCTTACATAGAGAAGGCCCGTGTGGGAGGCGACTTGCAACTGGCCCCACAAATCATTCTGCATCCGGCGGGCATGCTGTGTGTAACCTCCTCAGTCCTTCACCCCAACGGCAGTACCGCTCCGTGTAGTGCTAGAAAGCCCCGTTGCTTGTGTGCTACGCGGGGGCTATGCCCGCCACCCCAACGGCAGTGCGCCAGTGCCCCCTCGCGACATTCTTCCTCACACCCCAACCGCAGTGCGCGCATACGGTACGTCGACACACACTTCTTGAGCGCCTCCTGGTCCGGCTGACAGTGTCACCTTTCAAGCCCCATGCGACGATTCAAGTGCCCTGTCGCCTCCCCAAATGTTAAATCCACGAGCCCTCGTACCACTTGCGTTGCTGCCGCAGTCCCCCCGTGCTCAACCTGCATCAACCTCCCCCGTGCGCCAAACACACGTACTACCGAGCTCGAGCTCTACTTGCAAGCCGGCTGGTGCGGGGCCTCGCAGCTCTGGCCCAGGCCAGCGCGTGCACCCTCTGCACAGCGCATCATAAGGAATCTCGAGAGTCATATGCACATCAAGGCGCATGCCTAGCACGAATCGTGCGATAAGCTCACCCACGCCCCCCCCTCAAGGATGAAGAGCCTATACCATGTACTTCATGAATCCGCCCGCCCTCTTACTCAAGTCCAAGCAGCGTGTGCTCCACCCTGGGGACGCCTGTCAGCCAAATAGGCGCTAACCCAGTCAACACCTAGTGGCATCTTATGCCTATGTGACGAGTGCTGTACCGTCGAAGCTGGGGTAAAGCCTTGAACTTCCGGTAATCCGGTGTGAAGCCTTCTGAAGAGGCACGTGGTCACTAGATACAGCGTTTAACAACCCCCTCAACCAAGCCGAATGGCACTCAAGGCCCTGTACCTAACGGGAGACGGATCTTTCCACATTTATGAAGTGCGCCCCCTGCCCCCATGCGCTTGGCGCTTAGGAATGAATGCCTCACAAGAGGGGGCATGCGTACGTCAGACTGTACTGGAGATACGACGCATGCAGTGCTCAGGGCCGCGGCTGTCTGTAGGCATTGTAGAGCTCGGGCACGCGCGGGTAGAGCACCTGCATGGGGCGGGAAGCAGGACACGGTCAGGTGCCTCAAAATTGCACGCCGCATGGGGCTGGTGAATTGCGCCAACGACTCGGGGCCCGGCTCATAATATGCTGTCCTTCGTCCCCACATGAGAGCGCGCCGGCTCCACGAGCACGTGGCATGGTCCCACACACGGTACAGCACCACCCAGCCTCACGTACGCTCTAGCTCCTCGTGCTTTCCTTTCCCACTCGCCCCTGCCCCTCAACCTCAGCCCCGGCCGCCTCACCCTGCCGTCAATCAGGAGACCGTCAACGATCACGGGCGCCACCGTCCTGGAGGGTGCGTTGAAGGGCCGCAGCCGCAGTACCACAGCGCCGATCGCAACGCTGGCTGGGCTGGGGGGAGTGCCGCTGGCCAGGGGCTGGACCGGCAGCCCGGACGCCGCGTACGGCACCGTCAGGTTGAGCCACCAGCCGCACCTGGGGAGTTACGCGAAGCACAAGGGGCAGGGCAGGGCGGGGGTCAGGGGCCTATGGGAGACTGGGGGGCCGTGGCGGCGGCCGTGAGCGTGACGCAAGGAGCGGATGCACCGTGGCTAGGCTTGGAAGCAACATTGGCGGTGGAGCTCCCCGACAAGGTCTCACCCACAGCCACATGGCACGCCCAGGGTTCCGGTGGGTTGGGGCAGCTGCAGGCTGGTCAGAGAGCTGGAGCTGACGGGGCGGCCGGCGGCAGCGTCCCAGCCGGCAGTGTTGGGGCGGGGCGCGGGCCAGCGGACCAGCGTAACCTGCGTTGCACCCACCGCAGGAGGCCGGTCGTCCATGGGAAAGACGGGGGTAGCTAGTAGCAGCTACCTTGCAACTGAATAAGTGCTGGCTTCTCTGGCTTGCCCGCTTACCTCTAGCACAGCGTAGCGAGGGTGGGTGAGGTGCATGCGCACTGCGGACGCTTGCATCGGCTCGGAAACGTACAGCACCAGAACCTGGGGTCAAGGAGCAGACGCAGGGCCTCAATGGCGTATATAGCAGTGTGTCGCAACTGCGCTACGCTCCTACCAAGCCTGGCCAGGCGCAACTGCGCTACGTTCCTACAGAGCCTGGCCAAGCGTGTACGGTGGGCCTAGCGCTCCGCTAAAACTGGGGCCCCGTCTGCTTCCGATTACGCCTCATGCAAGCCCACACCTCCCCCTCGAGGCCCCAGAGCTGCTGCTCCTGGTCAGCACGCACTTGCACGCCGTCGCTCCCCCTAACACACCGATATCGGCAACGGCGAGTGTCTCTGGCTCCGGCTCACCTGGTCCGCGGAGGGCCCGCCCACGATGGGTGTCGAGGCGGCTTCCTGGGCGGCAGCGTCGAGGCTGATTGTACCAGCCGCGACAATCTCATCCGCTGAGAGGTCATTCAAGAGTTCAGCATTCTCGGCGTCTGCGTTTACAGCCCCCGTCTCCGCTTGCCCGCACGACGTGGGCGGGGACGGCGGCGATAGCGGTAGCGGCGGCCCCGGCGGAGGTTGCGGCCTGGGCGGCGAGGGCGGCGGGCAGCCGCGAGGCGTGGGCACGCGGAGTGCGTACAGGGTCACGGGGAAGCGGCGGCGGACATCGTAGAAGTCCACATCCCAGGTCCACTGCGGGCACGGCGGAAGAGTGCGTAAGGGGTCAGAAACCGAAGTTGACGAAGGGATCGACCCAGTGAGTCAGCGCGCATCCGCCTCTGTCCCGGGCCCGAGCCAGGTCGCAGGCCCAGAGCACCCCCAAGAGCACCCCAGGAGACCTCAACCGCCACCCACCATGGTCGGGCGGTCAGCGTCAGGTGGCATAGCCGCACCCTGCAAGAGCGCCGCGGGGACGCACGTGTCGTGGGTTGTTACTATGAACACTAGCTGGCGATCGAAGCAAGAGTCGCATGCCCCTCAGCCCCACCTTGGCAGGAATGCCGTAGACATCCACGAACTGCTCAACAGGTCCTCCGTACGGGTTGTACGGCAGCACAAGCTGGGCCGCGTCCTGGCACATTTGCTGAGCAGACGGGGCCGGTGGTGAGGGCCGCGGCCGAGGGACGGGTGGTGGTACGAAGCGTCCTGGCGTCAGGGGTTGCATCGGGGGGTTGACATCGACAGTGGAAACAGGGGGTTCCGGAACCGAGGGCATGGGGCTGGGAGGCTTGGGGCTGGGAGGCTTAGGGCTCGGTTGTGGGCTCGGCGGAGGGCTCGGCGGAGGGCTCGGCGGAGGGCTCGGAGGAGGGCTCGGTGGTGGGCTGGGCGGTGGGCTCGGCGGTGGGCTCGGCGGAGGCCTCGGCGGAGGGCTCGGTTGTGGGCTCGGCGGTGGGCTTGGTGGAGGCCTCGGCGGAGGGCTGGGTGGAGGGCTCGGTGGTGGGCTCGGCGGAGGCCTCGGCGGAGGGCTGGGTGGTGGGCTGGGCGGTGGGCTCGGCGGTGGGCTCGGCGGAGGCCTCGGCGGAGGGCTGGGTGGTGGGCTCGGCAGCGGGCTCGGTGGAGGCCTCGGCGGAGGGCTGGGTGGAGGGCTCGGTGGTGGGCTCGGCGGAGGCCGCGGCGGAGGGCTGGGTGGTGGGCTGGGCGGTGGGCTCGGCGGTGGGCTCGGCGGAGGCCTCGGCGGGGGGCTGGGTGGTGGGCTCGGCAGCGGGCTCGGTGGAGGCCTCGGCGGAGGGCTGGGTGGAGGGCTCGGTGGTGGGCTCGGCGGAGGCCTCGGCGGAGGGCTGGGTAGTGGGCTGGGCGGTGGGCTCGGCGGTGGGCTCGGCGGAGGCCTCGGCGGAGGGCTCGGCGGTGGGCTCGGCGGAGGCCTCGGCGGAGGGCTGGGCGTTGGGCTCGGCGGTGGGCTTGGCGGAGGGCTTGGCGGAGGGCTCGGCGGTGGGCTCGGCGGCGGGCTCGGTGGAGGGCTCGGCGGCGGGCTCGGTGGAGGGCTCGGTGGTGGGCTCGGTGGTGGGCTCGGTGGTGGGCTCGGTGGTGGGCTCGGCGGAGGGCTCGGCGGAGGGCTCGGCGGAGGGCTCGGCGGAGGGCTCGGTGGTGGGCTCGGCGGTGGGGCGAGTGGCGGCGGGCTGGGGGGCGGCAAGCTTGGTGGCAAGGGGCTGTCCATGTGGAACTCCTCCTCCGGTGGGGGCCACCACCACCACCCGTCATGCGGGCTGCGAGGAGACTGCGGCGGCGGCGGCGAGGGCGGCGGCGAGGGAGGCGGCGGGCTGGGCGGCAGCGGTGTGCGCGGCTCCACGAAGCTGGGGTCCGCCGCCACTGCCGTGATCTCGATGGGCCCGGACGAGGCGTACGGCCGGCCGCTGTACGGAAACTCCACGTCGGGTACCAGCCACGTCAGCCGGTAGAGGCCCGGGAAGTTGAACTTGAAGGTCAGCGGCGACCCTGTCGGGAAGCTCAGAGTCCAGGTGGTGGACGACTTCCGTGTGAACAGGGCCACCACCGTCCTGCAGAGGGTGCGGAAGGGTGCCCTTGGATGAGTGCCCCGGTCAACCAGCTCAGCACCCTCGGCTTAGGTTTACACGTGTCCGTCCCCACCCGCCAGCGCATCAGGGCAGCTCCACGGGTATCAGAAGGCGGACACCACGGCGGCCCAGACTCTACCGTGGGGCTCGTGGGGATGCTGCGACCCATGCTGTGACCCCCGGCCCGCCACCCACCTCCACTCGACCCAATTGGCAAGAACATCTGGGTCGGCGTCGGCTGGCGTCAGCCGATAAAATCGCAGCATGCCCTGAATGCTGCTGAAAGGCATTGCTGCCGTACTCGAGGCTGAGGCGAAGCTGAGGTCCGAAACCACCAGGGTTGCTGGCGGCCTGTCCCCGTCCACGTAGACCACCCCCGCTGGGTCGGAGGGCGAGGCGGGGAGCAGGGCCAGCTGGCCGCCCCTCGCCACGCGGGGCGGGGAGGGGTAGACGTACATGTCCGCGAGGGTGCCCTCGGCGGAGGACCCCGCGTCGTCCTGGGCGACGCAGGTGAGGGTCACGTTGCCGGGGGCGGCGTAGCGGCGGCCCGTGGAGGCATCGGGGCTCGAGTCGCTGTACGCCGAGCCCACGGCACGATCCAACAGAAATATGGATCGCCCGTAGGAGTCCGTACTAATGCCGTACGGAACCGCCTGGTACTGCCGAGTGCTGCGCAAGGGTGAGGGGCGGCAAGGGCTGGTTCAGCAACCCCCTCAAACTGTCGGAGTGGTGGGCCGTACGGCAACAACTCTGGCCCTCGCGCTACGTGGGCGCAAGCGGTCACACTTCCTTTATCCCCCCCGCCCCTCTCACAGTCCGTCTCCGTACGACATAGTTGCCAGGATGGGCAGCTGGGGGTTGAGCATCCGCACAAAGACCTGCACGGCGTTGGCAGAGAGGGAGAAAGGCAATTCCTAAGGCAGACGACGGACCCGGGACTGCTGGCTGTCACGCACAGGGCGGGCTGCCACGCCTTCCGCCTGTTCGCTACGCTTCCCTCATTGTTCACCCGAAGACTTGGCCGCGCCCAGTTTCACGACTTTGGGTGTTGGGCTCAAGGGCTTCTCCACCGAGGCCTCCCCAGGTCTTCCACCCCACGTAGGAAGAGGGACCATGCATGATTCTAGGCTTCCTGATCTCGGAGTCCGGACTCACCATGAAGTAGGCGGGTTGACCATTTGCCACGGGCGGAGCCACTCCGCTCCCTACGCTGTAATGTGACGGCCGGATGTCGCAAGTGTTGCCGCCTTGGTCCTCGTTTTGAGGTAGTGCCTGGACCCCACGTCTTGCAACTGCTTCGGGCAAATCCGAGAGCCCATCCTGTGGGAAGTAGGGCGATGACAGGAGTCGGTTGCGAGAATCACCACGCGTGCCTGGACAAGGTAGGGCCGCGGCGATCCTTTCGTGTCGCAGGGGTAGAAATGGCAGGGTACGCGCGGGTAGTTGCAAGGCTGTGGCCCCTTGTGACCAGCTTCATGCCGTCGTGATGTCCTAGTGCTTTGAGAGGAGAGGGCGCAGTGCACTCTGCGAGGCGACATGTGCACTGGCGACCCGATTGCAGCCCGACGAGCTGACGAGCAGAGTTACCTCATAGCACGCGAACCCTCGTCACTCGCACCTTATCAGCGACTTGTAGGCTTGCTGCCCGCTGACCGGCAAGACATAGCAAGAGCGCGCACGTCCAGCAGAGGGTTGTTTTGACCTTGCACCGCCGCATGCTTGCTATGAATCTGGTCTGCGGTATGGTCGGTGTTACAAGCGCGCCACATCCTAAACGGGCCGTGCGGACTTTCACTCCCCGCTCGACCCGTGTCCAATATCTGCGCGCCCAGGAAATCAACGGAGCTGGCAGAGCCGAACAGCATGCAGCAGATAGGAATCAATAGCACTTGGCGGCGCGATCATGGCGTGAGGCAGAACGCAGTAGGCCTCAAGCGAGCCGACCGCGGCCGCGTCGCACCACCAGGCGTCGCACGCAAACGACGCTATGTTACTGTGTGTTTCGCTACTGGTACCTAGAATGAGTTGCTTGCCTCTGTGCCGCACATATGGTCCGGTTACTGGATTCGAAGTCTGACCAGCTGTCACCGGGCTCGTACGAGTCGAGTTGCCGGCGGCCGGGGACACTTTCCCCCTCCCAGGTCCCAGCCCCTGCAGCAGCCCCTCCCCCTCCCCCTCCCAGCCACAGCAAAACTATTTGCTGTCACGTTCGCCGGCGGATAACCAAATGCTAGCTGCTCAGCCACGGGTGCCGTTGGTTCGCGGCAAGACAGACAGACAAGGGGCAGCATGCGCCAGAGAGCTACCTTGCAAGGGCATCAGCGGCGCATTCCATCCGGATCCGGTCCTCGCTCTGTCCATCGGTTCAGCTGCGCCGTGGCTCCCCTTCTCCCTCAGACTCGCTGCCTGCGGTAGCACTGCACAGCCAGCACAAGCACCCAGCCCAGAGGGATGAGGGAATCCCTTGGGGCAGATGACGCATGGGCGCCCTGTTTGCCCGCTGGCACTAGGTCGCGTTCCCGGGTAGCAAAAACATACACTCCTTGCAGGATTTGCAGTGTCGAGTAGCTGCTTGCCCAGACCAGGTCCACACTTAAAGAGTGAGGAACCCCAAACTGTCAGAGCCATAATGACGGTGCTCTTCCGCTGCTTGTGAGGAGCGGCTGCAATGGAGCGAGGGCAGGGCGGCCGCACCCCAGGCTGCTCCAGATCCCATGCCGCTGAAGTGGCTGAAGCGCCACACCGCAAGCATGCCTGATGGAAAGGCAAGCGCGCAGGTCACACAGCAGTGTGACACATAAGGTATCAAGACCCGTGTCAGGACACACTATGGGCTACGGCAAAGTCAACGCCTGGGCGGAGCTGGTCCGCAAGAAGCCGGAGTACGCGGCGCTGCTCTCGGCGCCGCGCCAGCAGCAGCCGCAGGGCGACCGCCCCCGCAGGCAGGACTACGCCAAGCCCAAGGACAACAACCGAGGCAAGGGCAACCCGCAGCACGCGGCCTACGCTGCAGAGGCCTCGCCGTACCTGCAGTCCCAGGCTCCGCCTGTGGCGCTGCACTACGGCCAGGGTCCCGCGTCCTACGGCTACGGCTATGGCTACTCCACGCCGCCGCCCTCGTCGTATGGCCACAGCTACAGCTACGGCCAAGGCCCTCAGGCTCCGCCTGCAGGTGCCTTCGCGTCCTCGGCCTCCTTCCGGGCCCCGGCGGCCCCGCCGCCCGGTGTGCCGCCGCCACCGTCCTGGCCCATGGGCTACGGGGCTCCGCCTTTCTCGCACCCACCGCCATCCTCGTACGCGCCGAGCTCGGCGTCCGCTCTGCACACGGACGTCCTCTCGGTGGCCCAGCACCCGTACAACGGTACGTTCGTCACGTACGTGGAGTACGGCACCCCCGGCGCAGCCCTGGCCACGTCGGCTTCGGTCTCCCAGCTGGGGAGGGGTATGAGCGCGTGCAACAGCGTCGGCAGCTTCGCCAGCAAGGAGACCGGCCCCGCCGTGTCCCCGACTGGGCCGCCAACGCCAATCCAGGGCCAGACCGTGTGGCCGCCGCAGGCCTCCTCGGCCGCGGCCTTCAACACCACCAAGGAGCCCATGCCTGCCAGTTTCCGGCAGCTGCCCCCCGGGCCGCTGCCCAGCTCCATGCGCCTGCCGCCCGTGGAGCAGGTCTCCTTCTCGCACATGAAGGACGGCAGCTCCAACGTCCGCTTTGGCCCCATGGCGCCGGGCAAGACGGCGGCGGCGCTCGAGATCCTGGGCAAGATGATGGCCGAGCTGCTGGATCTGCTCAAGACCCCCGAGGTGGCGCCCGAGGCCTCCGCCCTCGCCTGCTCATCCACGGCCGCCACCGCCGGCTCCAAGGTAGAGGAGATCAAGCGGTACTTGAAGAGCGAGCTCGCCGGCTCCCTCCACTACGTCGATAACAGCGACCCCAAGCGCGGCGCTGGCCTGCTCAAGGCCGACGGCACCCTGATCTTCCCTCCCGGCATCGGTCCCGACACGATGTGCAACACGGTGGGCCTCATGGTTCAGAGCTTGTACGAGAGCCTCGGCGTCAAGCTGGAGCCCTGTAACGCCGGCGTCAAGTCCCTGCGCCAGAGCAGCCGACCCCTCGGCATCGCCCGCGTATGGAACGTCATCACGCCTGGCACCGCGTCCGAGCTGCGCGTCTGCGGGGACTTCCTGGTCGTCCCCGACGACTGGGCGGCCGGCCTCTTCACCATGCTGTGGGGCGGGCCGCTCTTCCACCAGTGCGGCATGCTGTACAACTACTACCCGCGCCCGCACCTCCGCTTCCGCTCCGGGCTGCACCAGGGCGACGAGACCATCAACGGCCACGTGGCGCTGGTTCCGGCCCCGCCGGAGCTGGAGAAGGTGGCAGCCTCGCTCCGCGCCTGCTACGCCACGGCCCTGCTGCCCTCTGAGCCCTCGCCACCCCCGGTGGACGAGGCCGAGGCCCGGCTCAAGACCGTCTCCGTGCACATCCCCACCGTACGGTTCGATCCCAGCGATTGCGCTCGCCCGCTGGCGTCTGCGCTGGGGCTGAGCGACCGCCGCATTCGCATATGGGACTGGAGCCCCGCGGACGGCGCCGGCGTGGCCTTCGCCACCAGCCTCGACACTGCGGAGGAGCTGGACGAGGAGGAGATGCTCGTGTACGAGGACGAGGAGCTGGCGGAGGCTGACGCGCGAGGGGAGCTGTCTGGGCCCCAACTCGAGGAGGTGGAGCCGCACCACACCCAAGCGCCGACGTCCGCCGCCTCGGCTCCGCCGAAGGGGGGCCCCGAGATCCAGGCCCTGGCTACGCACGACCACCCACGGCGTCCCGCCTCATCCCGAGATGAAGGGCGTCAGTCCAGCCGCGGCCGCTCCCGCTCCCGCGACCGAGGTGCTGAGAGCCGAGGCCGTGACCACGAGCGCGAGCGTTCAGGCGACCGTCAACCCCGCCGCGGTGGCAGTGGTGGAGCTGGCGGCCGCCGACCTTCGGGCTCTCCGCAGAGGTCCCGCAGCCGATCCCCTGGGACGCCTGGACGGCTCTCAGGCTCACGCCGCCCCTGCACCCTCTGCAGCTGTCTGCGCGAGGCGACGAAGCTGCAGGCTTACCGAGATCTGGCCGTCTTCCCCGGTCACGAGAACTACCGAGGTGCCGGCCCCCGGCTCGGCAACCCGCTGCTCTACCCACCTTGGTCGCGGCACAGCCAGGACTACTGCCTGCTGCACGCTTTGCTGGGTGGACCCACGCTGCTGCGGTGGACCCCAGAGCTGCAGGACTCGCTCGGCAGCCTGGACATCAAGGGCTTCTTCCAGCCCATCAACGAGGTCGATCTGCAACCGTGGCCTGAGGACCTGCCTGCGCTTCCCCTGGCCAAGGCGTACGACCGAGGTGACAAGCAGCTTCGTCTCGAGTGCCGGTGGACGGAGGAGGTGCTAGCGCGCATGGGCCCCGACCTAGATCGCCCCAACGTCTCCGTCTACCGTCAGAGCGAGCGCCACGTCCACTCCAGTACCTACTTCATCGGTGCGTACATCGACTGGTGCCGCAAGCTCAGGGACTGGCTCGCCTTC
Source organism: Edaphochlamys debaryana (assembly GCA_016858145.1). NCBI lineage: Eukaryota > Viridiplantae > Chlorophyta > Chlorophyceae > Chlamydomonadales > Edaphochlamys > Edaphochlamys debaryana. The sequence continues at coordinate 446,669 of JAEHOE010000109.1, forward strand.
AAGGGGCAGACCATCAGCTGGCGGGAGCAGCGACCGCTCCCGGCACCTCAGCCAGCCCCGCCACCGCCGCCGCGCAAGGAGCGCAGCCGACCCTCTGAGGCGCCCCCTGCCGCAGCCGCTGGTCCCTCGACCTCAGCGGCGCCCCAGCGCGACGCAGCAGCGGCGGGCCCCAGCGGCAGTGCCCAGGTGCGCAACCGAGAAGCGCTGGAGGCTGGCGCCCAGGCCCCGCCTGCAGTGCCTTCGCCCAAGCGCCAAGCGACCGCGACTCCCGCGACTCGGGCTCCGCCCGCAGCTCTGGAGGCGGCAGCTTCTGCTGACCAAGGCCCGTGCCCCGCGGGGGCGAAGCCCGTACCCACAGCCCCGGTGTTGACTGCGGCTCTGGCGTCGTGGTACCCTTACCTGCCGCCACCGCTGCCTGCCCCAGCAGTCCGCGATGCCCTCGTGCCTCCGCTACCAGCCGAGCAACCTGGTTTGGACCCCCAAGCCCTGCCGGCCAGCCAGCAGGCCTACATGTGGCGCCGGGCTTCGGCCATCATGGTAGGAGACGTGATCTTCGGCGAAGGCTGCGCGGACACGTATCAGCGCTATACGGAACGCGAAGCCGCGGTCGCCCTGCCGAGGCCGCCGCCTCCCGTCTGCGTCCTGGCATCCGCCTGCTACCACGGGTCCTCACTCACTGACGACGTCACGCCCATGGACCGTAAACGACCTGTGCACCGGTCTGCTGTTTGGCGACAACGAGCGATCCCGGTGGGAGTCACAAGGCCTCCCCAAGATCGAGATCACGTGCGTGGGGTTCAACATCACGTCGGCGTCATACAGCGTCGACATGGGCCTCACCGGGGCATGCTGCCTCATGCGGCAAGACCTCTTCAACGGCGCTCCCGTCGCCGTGCTGCAAGACACAGCGGTCACTACCGCCGGTCTCTACCACGAGGACGAGGTGATCAAGGTCTTTGGAGCGCGCGGTGTCAAGAAGTCGTTCTACTCCACCAAGCGCACGGCACGCAACGTACGCATCTTCATCAACGGCACCCTGGGACGCGACGGCGCCCCAAATGAACCCGCAGCGATCATGGTGCAAGTGCCCGTAGCACCCGTCCTGCCCGTGGAGGACCTGCCCTACGGCATCGTGTTTGGGCGCCCATTCCTCTCCCTGCTGCGGGCAAACATCAGCGTCCGCACCTCAGGCGACGAGTACTGGCTGAGCTACCCCGTCGACGACACCGCCTCCTGGCGCACTCGGCTCTGGCTCTGCAACCGGTACACGGACAACGCCATCCGCTTCTGCGCCCTAGCGGCAGCCCCGGCTTCAAGCAGGGGGGGGGTAGAGTCTGAGCCCGAGTCCGAGCCCGAGCCCGAGTCCAAGCTCTCCTCGTCTGCAAAGCTGCTCGAGCCGGCCCCCCGCCACTCGCGGCCAAGCCCGGGGACGAGCAAACCCGACTCTGCCAGTGGTAACTCCGGCCCCGGCCCCGCCGGCGAGCGGGATGGGAAGGCGCTGCCCGACAGCAGGTACTGTGCGACTCCGCGCCAGCTGCCCTTCAGGGTCAAGGCCAACACCCCCCGCCAAGCACAGCATCAACGGCCCCGGCGCCGCGGGTCTCAGCCCCGCTGCGGAGCCCCTTGAGGCTGGTGAGTCCCCGGCTCCCGGCGCCGCCGGTGCAGAGTCGCGGACCAAGGGCTCCTGCTTCCTCCCCGGCTGCGGCCTGATTGACCATGACGTCTACGGCGTGTCCTTCGCTCGTGCCCTGCACCTACTCTGCGATCTCGGTGCCCGCACTATTGCTTACGGTGCCACCACCTTCGGCATCTGGGTTCCCCTCCCGCACTGCCCCAGGGCCATCGCGCGCCTGATCGCGGCCAGCCCCGTCTATGGCCCCGTGCAGCCGTATGACACCTTCGGTGCCGACACCACTGACACCGAGGATGAGGACTGGCACTCGACCAGCAGTGAGGAGGAGTCTGATGATGACGCGGAGCTGGATGAGCAGCTGGATGACTGGATGGAGCACGTGCAGTGGAGGCTGGGCTGCATGATCCTGCGCCGCGTCACGCGCAGCATCAACCGCAAGCTGGCCCGCCAAGCGAGGCGCGAGCTGCGCCGACAGGAGGAGCTGCGTGCGCAGGCCTTTACCGCCATGGAGCAGGCGCGTCGCCAGTACCTGAGCCTAGTCAAGCGGCAGTTCCTGCAGCAACGGGCGGAGCGCTGGGCCGCCGCGGCAGGCACCAAAGTGTCCAAGCGCAAGTACGTGCCGCCCGACGCCAACACCAAGTCGGCGACACCAGCACGCTGGCGCCTCAACAACTACAAGACCTTCGCCCTCGCCATCGTGATGTTGGTCTTCCTGGGCTGCTGGCGGCTGTCGGACGCGGCGCCCAACTGCGTCCCGCATCCGGCTTACCCTCAAGGGGGGCAGTGGCTGGCTCCGAGCTGGGCGCAGCTGGAGCAGTCGCCCGCCACCACCCCGCTGGAGCAAGCCATGCGGCGCGTCCAGCTACGTGACCCGGCAGCGCCGGTGAGGCGCTCACCGCCCCAGGCCCCGCCTGCGGGCTCGCCCTCGGCTGAGACACCTCTGGCAGAGCCACCGAGCACCTTTGTCACGGGCACCGCACCTGCAAACGCATCTAGTGTAGAGAGGCCTGCGGCTCCGCCGACAGAGCCGCCTGACGTAGCTGCACTTGGACCTTCTCCCGCGAATGTGACGACTCCCGATGGGGCTAGGGCACCGCCCGAAGACTCCACTTTAGTCAAGCAGGAGGCAGGCTATACCTTCTGCATATACGTCCGGACATGACCGAGGCACAGCGTGATGGTCTGAGAGCGTTGTTTGGCAAGTACGATCACTTTTTCACGCGGAATCTGAAGGACATCGGGTGCTATAGAGGCGAGTTGGGGCCAGTGAGACTCGAACTCAAGCACAACAACCCGATATTCGAAGCCCCGCGACGACATTCGGCTGCCGAGCGGTTGGTCGAGGATGCCAAGTGCTGCGAGCTGTACGGTGCCGACATTATCGAGCCGTCCAACTCCACGCAGTACGCGATGAATGTAACCCTGCCACGTAAGAAGGGAATTGACGGTTCATACGAGTCCAACGAGTACCGCTATTGTGCGGACGCGCGCCGTATAAATGCAGCGAGCGTGCGCGATTATTTCCGGCCGCCGGCGCCGGAAGACCTGTTCGATCGCATCCTGGGCGCGCGATTCATTACTAAGTGCGACTGCCGCGCCGCGTTCAACCAACTGCCGCTCGCCGAGGAGGATCGCGATAAGACCTCGTTCTGGTGGAACAACACCCTCTGGCGGTACAAACGGTTGATGTACGGCGCCGTCAACGCCACGGCAGCTTGGCAGCGAGTACTTTCGCACCACGTGCGGAAGTACGGCCTGCAGGACTGCGTGTACCTTTTTGTCGACGACGCCGCAGTAACCGGCCGTAAGGCAGAGGAGCACGAGCAGAATCTCGCGCGGTTCCTCGCAATGTTGGACGAGATCAACATCAAGCTGCATCCCGACAAGACCGTAGTCGCGGCAGTCAAGATAGAGTTCCTGGGCCACATGGTGAGCGCTGACGGGCTCCGCCCGGTTCAGGCCAAGGTCGCTGCGATCCAAGCCATCCAGCCCCTCGCTCGCTGACCGAGCTCCAAGCCCTGCTCGGCCTCTGCAACTACTATCGTTGTTACATCCCCCGCTTCGCCTGCATCGCCAACCCGCTCTACGAGCTCACCAAGAAGGGCGTCACGTGGGGTCCCGAGACCTGGCAGCCGCGCCACCAGGAGGCCTTGGACCAGCTCCAGGCCAAGTTCTCGACCAACGACCGGCTGCTGCGCAAGCCCGATCCCAACCGTCAACTGATCCTGCACACTGACTTTTCCAATGTAGGCATCAGCGCCGTCCAAGGCCAACTGGATGACGAAGGGCATGAGTACATGGTCGCCTGCATCTCGCGCTCACTCAACGTGCACGAGCGCAACTACACCTCCTACAAGGGTGAGATGCTGGCTGCCTGCTGGGCAATGAAGATGCTGCGCCCCCTACCTGATAGGCCCACGCTTCATCCTGGTCACCGACCACGCGCCCCTGCTCTGGCTGATGGAGAACCAAAACCTAGTGGGGCAGTACGCTCGCTGGGCACCCTTGATGCAAGAGTACGACTTCGATGTCGCCCATCGGCCAGGCCAGCTCCACTATAACGCCGACACCCTCAGCCGCTCACCTCTGCCCTCGAGCGCTGATGGCTCCGGAGCCCGCATGGACGAGGACTCCGACGCCAAGCCGCCGCCACCTCGGCTCGTCCCGTATCCGACCGTCACGCCCTCGGCGCAACCCACGGCGCTCATGTCTGCAGTCCAAGTCCTGGCGCTGCGCGCTCGCGAGGAGTACTCCCTGCTGGCCACCGTTACGGGACAGGGCTCCGCCCTCGCTCCCTCTCCCGACGAGTGGCTAGCTGGCGGCAACAGCACGGCCCTCTGACCCCGTCGAGTGCTTTGCCGACCCCGAGTGCACTGCGGCTCAGCTCCTGACCCGACAGGCCAACCTCACCGCCAACCGCGTCGTGCGCGAGGCCCGAGACGCCCTCCGGGCGACCTCGCTTTCGCCGCCGCGTCCCCGCCGAGTTGCCGAGGGCCGCACCGCCGCCCTCGACACCAGCCTGCTCTCGCACCACTTCCTGGAGCACGCCCTCACGGAAGGGCTGATAGTCGTGGAGTGCGGCACCTCCGCCGCCACGGGCCTCGAGGCCTGCCTCCGGGCGGGCTGGACCGTGCGCCGTTATCACACCCTGGGCGTGCCCGCGCAAGAGCATTCGCTGCTGCGCCGCCGCCTGGGCTGGCTCCGTGCCTCCTTTCCCCGACAGCTTCGCGGCTCCGCCGTTTGAAAGCCCCTGGGCCGCGCTGCCACCCGGTCCACTCACCAACGACCACCTCCTTGCTGCTTCCGCCAGGTCAGGGCAGCAGTGGTTGGTGCTCGGCAACCTAGACTCGACCCTGGCTCCGCCAGATAGAGTGCTAGAGCTCCTTGGCAGGCTCCAAGAGCTGCAACCCCGACTCCCGCCTGGCTTCCTGCTGGAGCGCGAGCCTCCAGCGTCTGCGGACACGCCCTTCGGGACCTGCCTCACGCTGGACACCGCTGCCATGGGCAGGGCCCAGCACTCGCTGCGTGCCTTCTGCACCAACCTCGCGGCTCCCGAGCACCTGCGCAAGGTGGCAACATCTGGTGCCTGGAGCCCCAGTAACCTCTCGGCAGCTGCAGCGGTACCCTCGCGCCGCCTGCCCCTCTGCGAGGCACCCCTCAGCGAGCCCTACTCGGCCTGCGACGTGCCGGGTCGCCCCGTCACCGTCTTCCCGCGGGCAACCTCGCCACTATCCAGCTAGCCTCCACCGCCTCGGCGTGCCTTCGCCGCTGCTGCCAGAGGAGATTGCCGCCCTGACCGGCCTGGAGCCTGCCTCGCTGCTGGAGCGGCGCAACGACGGCACCCTCGCCGTGCCCTCCGCCATCGACGCCCTGCAGCAGGGCCTGCAGACTCCAGCGGCTGCACGCATCTTTCTCTGCGCACAAGCCCTTCAACGCGCTTTCGTCACCCCGCACCACATGGCTCGCATGCCACCTCAGCAGGCGCCACCGGCTGCCCCGCTGGGGGGGGGTAGGGAGATTGAAAACAACACAGCGGTGCAGCTGGCAGCCCTGGTCACCACCGCGCTGCAGCACCACCAATCCAACGAGCACTGGACTTCTGCCCTGGTCTCGGCCGTCGCCGACGCACAGGAATCCCGCTACTGCGACCCTTGGGAGGACAAGCAACTGCTCCACTACCTCGCCCAGGGCACCTGCCCCGCCGGCATTGTCGGAGAAGCGGCTAGACGGGTAGCGCGTCGTGCTATCAATTACCGTTTCGACGACCGGAGCAACCGCCTGTACCGCCGCATGCCCAACAGCACCATGCGCGAAGTACCTCCACCTGAGCGCCGCCAAGCCATCATCCAGGAGGCCCACCACCGCCTGGGGCACTGGGGAGCTCGCCGCACCCTGTGCCTGGTCCAGAACGGCTACTGGTGGCAAGGCATGTCCAGGGACGTCGAGTATGTGGTGCAGCGCTGCCCCCTGTGCGATCGTGCCAACACCGTCGGCAACGTCACCCCGCCCGAGCTGCACCCCCTGCCAATCCGCGGGCCCTTCTTCCGCTGGCACGTGGACCTGGCTGGGCCTCTCACGCGCACGAGCTCCGGCTACGAGTACGTCATGGTCTGCGTCGAGGCTTGGACCAAGCACGTGGAGATGATCCCGCTTCGCTCCAAGGGTCTCTGAGGAGGTGGCCAACGCCTTCCTAGCCAACGTCCTAGCCCCGCTTCCGGCACCCCGCCGAGGTGGTGGGACCGATGGATGGCACCAAGTTCCAGGCGCCTTTGCCGCCCTGCTCGAGCAATGCCTTCATCGATCATCGTCACACGTCGCCCAAACCACCCGCAGGCCAACGGCGCTGCGGAAGGGTCGTACAGGTCTGCAAACGCTCTTGCGCAAGTACTGCGCTCAGTACGCTTCTGCCGAGCGCCTGGGACGAGTACCTGCCTTGGGTCCTGATGGCTACGCTGCTCCCCTCAGAAGTCCACCGGCAAGTCCCCGTTTGAGCTCATGTACGGTGCACGCCTGCTGTGCCCCTCGGCGCCGCCGAGCTGTGGGCAGAGGCGATTGACCATGATGCCGATCCGCAACGGCCGACCAACTCGTCATGCTACGCTCACACAACGTGCAACAGGCCGCGCCTTTCAACGGCCAGAACCTGCTGACGGCGCAGTGGCGAGACCGCCACAACTACGCCCGCGTGCGAGCTGGCGGCTACAAGCCCCGCTTCACCAAATTCAACGTGGGCGACTACGTCTACGTCATCCTGCGCAATCAGAACAACACGCTCCAACTGCCCGTCCGCGACACCGTGCTCCGCATTGTGGCCGTGAGCCCAGAGGGAGTTGCCGAGCTGATGGGCCGCGACGGTACCATCCGCAAGGAGCACGTGAGCAACCTTGCTCCCTGCCACCTCCAAGACCTGGACCCAATCGTCGATCCTCGCATCGCGGTGCCGCCGCTGGACCTGCCCTGCGAGATCTGTGCCTTCCCAGGCGACGAGTCCAATATGGTCATGTGCGACGGGTGCGGCACCCGCTGGCACCTGTACTGCCTTCGACCCCCGCTCCAGCGCGTGCCCCGCGGCACCTGGACTTGCCCGACTGCCATGCCCGCAGCGTGACACCGGCAACAATTGATCAGCTACCTCCCCCGTACCGCGCGAGGCACCGCAGCCGCAGATCTTCCCTCCGCTCAGGCGCGCCATCGGCTCAACGAGGCCAAGGCGCTGGAGGGCACTCCCTGCTCCCGCAAGGTCCGAGACCCCGCGACCAACACCTCGTGAACTGAAGGGGCACCCTGCACTACAAGTCGGACGAGCCGCATTCTCGCCCCATTGAGGCGCGCTACACTGACGGCACCGCGGAGCGCCTGACTCTGCGAGCAGCCAAAGCATGCGCTCAACCGTCCACCACGGCCCTCGTCACGGCGGCTGGGGCCCCGCCCTTAGTCCTGCCCGACACCTGGGACCTGTCCTCGCCAAGCGCCCGAGCCGCTGCGCTGCTGCAGCTGCGCTCCGTGCCAGGGCTGGCCTCTAGCCTGCCTGAGTCCTTTCCCACGGGTACGCACCCTGCGCCCGCTGAGGAGGCGCTCAACCTACTCCTGGACCACCTGGACGCGAGCCGATCGCCCGTCATTCTGGACCCGTGCGCCGGCGACGAGACTCTGGCCAACGCGCTCCGCGCGAGAGGCTACTCCGTCTGCGCCAACGGGGGCCGGACCACCGAGGCCCCGGCTGGCCCCGCTTGGATCCCCTGCAACCTGGGACCTACCGCCGCCTCGCCACGCCCGGCGAGTCCTGGCTCATCATCTCCGCTCCGCACCCGGAGCTTCTGCCCTTCTGGCTGCCCCTGGCCGTCGCCATGGTGCCGCTAGTCGTGGCCTTCACCCCACGGCGCATGCTTACGGCTCCGCCGGACGCATGGGCCGCCCTGCTCAACACCTTCACGGAGGACGAGCGGCTGGCCATCATCACTGGAGACACCTGTGGATACGTCAACGAAAAGCCTGGAGCTTGGCTGTTAGTGTTCCGGGATGCGACCATGAGGGCGCAGCTGATGAGGGGTATCGGGAAGGGACGCGCTGGGCACTGGGTGCATGCGTGGATAGGGAGGTGTACCGAGGGAGATGAGTTCTGCTGGCTGTAGCCTGGTGAGAACCCTTAGCGAGCATGGGGGAGGATTGAGGTTACCCTGCTGGAGGGAACTGTTGTGTACAGCCTGAGCGAACTGCTTCTGACTAAGCGTATGGCTTCGAGGCTGCCTGACTTCGCGTTTTTGGCTCTAGAGTCGCCAAGGGGGGAGTTCGGTCAGCCGGCTGCACTTTGCCGTAGCCCATAGTGTGTCCTGACAGCTGACAGAGCACAGTACCGTCGCTGTCACAGTATGGTTGCCGGTTGGGAGTTGAGGTAGGATGCGGGAGGTTTGTGGTCGGTCTGCTGGTTTGTGCTGGAGGGTACGTCTAGGGTCGTGACTAGGGTTGTGACACCAGGGTTTGCCTCGTGGGACACGTGGCATGAGCACCTGAGGTACGGCAATGAGCAAATCGGCGAGCAAAGACGCAGGCGGTGCCTGGGCTCACTTCTAGGACCAGCGCCGAGGCTCAGCGGCTGGGTCGAGCGAGGCTCCTCTGGAAGTCGTCGGATGCACAGAGACTGCGCCGCAGGCGCTAGAGGCAGCAGAGCAGCAATACTCTAGTAGTTACAGTCACAGCAGAGTAGATCCGCAGCAAGCAGTAGTAGCAGTGCTTCCGACTTGCTAGTCGGAAGCTGGGCGTTCGCCTAAGTCCCCCCGATCGGAAGGGCTCATTGCCGTACCTCAGGTGCTCATGCCACGTGTCCCACGAGGCAAACCCTGGTGTCACAACCCTAGTCACGACCCTAGACGTACCCTCCAGCACAACCAGCAGACCGACCACAAACCTCCCGCATCCTACCTCAACTCCCAACCGGCAACCATACTGTGACAGCGACGGTACTGTGCTCTGTCACCCGGAATCCTGCCGTCTAGCTCAGGCAGCAACCCCGCTAGCACTAGACCCGAAGTTGTGTTATGCCAGCTGTCCGGTTTCAGCTATCCCCCCTCCATGTTCCTGTGCGTCCGCGAGTGCGCTGCCTGCTGTTCCGACTCAAGCCCCTGCTGTGCGGGCCCCTTCCAGGTGGGCAG